>PVKB01000624.1:76907-521118 GCA_004027205.1 Ctenodactylus gundi | reverse complement strand
GCTTCTGTGGTCCTGAGGAATCAAATTTGGGTACTCAGTGCTTGACTTAGTACTTGCTAGGCAAGCGCTTTAACCACTGAGCAGTTCCTCAGCTCCCTAGAGAGCAATTTTTTCAAATATGGATTTCTGGGTCCTGGACCAGACAGAGGAAGTTGTCTGTCAGGGTGCAAGACCCTGCAAGAAGCTAGACCTGCAGGGTCCTAAGACAAAGGAACATAGTTCAGTGGGGAAAGTGTTTGCCTGTTAGACAAAAGGCCCTGGGTTCAATTCCCCAGCACCATATAAAAATTAGACACGCATGGTGGTACATGCCTATAATCCTAGTACTCAGGAGGCCGAGGCAGGAGGATTGTAATGAGTTTGAGGACAAAATGGGCTGCATAGTGAGTTTAGGACCAGTCTGGACTACAGAGTGAGATCTTGTCTCAAAAAAAAAAAAAAAAAAAACTGAACTGGGCATGGTGGCGCATGCCTGTGATCACTGCACTCTGAGAGGCTGAGGCAGGAGGACTGCAAGTTCAAGCCCAGTCTGGGTTGAGTTTGAGGTTCCACCTCAAAATTAAAATAAATAAATAAGGAGCCAGACTTGTAATTCCAGTACTCTGGAAGGCTGAGGCATAAGGATTGGAAATTTGAAACTAGCCTGGGAAATTTAACAACTTAATAAGAACCAGTCTCAAGATAAAATAAAAATTGGCTCTGCGTGAAGGCCCTGGCCTAGAAAAATGGATAATGGATGTATCTCTGTGTGAGGACCCTGGGTTCAGTCCTCAGCCTCCCTTCTCCAAAACAACAACAAAATAAGACAGAGGGACTAGATGAGTGACAGAGGCAGGGACTTCCCTAACTGAGTCGTATCCTCTTGTCTCAGAGCCCCACCAGCCACACTTGATGCTGGAGGCTGGGAGCCTGAGCTCAGCAGAATATGAAGCCCGGGTGAAGGCCCGCCGGGATTTCCAGAGGCTGCAGCGACGAGACAGTGATGGGGACCGGCAGGTACGGCTGATGGGATCTTGGCCTGGCCTCTGCTCAGTGCAGGTGGCAGCTGTGCATGAAAACTAGGCAGGCAGGCAGGTATTCTTTTGGGATGGAGTGGGGCCTGTTTCAGCAAGACCTCTCATGGTTGCCACACCCCGGCCACAGGGAGCAGATGATTATTGTCACCTGTGTACATTTATCTCCTTTGGATGACTTGCAGAATGGAGGCCTCCTGCCTTTGCCCCTGCATTTATTCAGATTACTACAAAAGGTGCCCCTCTGAGAGAATCAGATAGAAAAAAGGCCCCTGGGCCAAGTCCCGTTGACAAGAGCTGCTCTAAGCCCTGCCCATGCCGACTCAGATCTCCATTCCCAGGTGTGGTTCCTGCAGCGACGGTTCCACAAGGACATCCTGCTGAACCCTGTGTTAGTGCTGAGTTTCTGCCCAGACCTGAGTTCCAAACCTGGACACCTGGGCACCGCTACTCGGGAGGTCCTCTTCCTGCTGGACAGCACCAGTGCAGAGCACAAGGCCTGTGGGGCTTGGGGTGGGCAGCCCTGGGCTTGGTGGATGGTGGGTCTCAGGTGAGCTAAGGGCAGCTCTAGAAGCCAATCTCCTTGTTGCTTAAATTAAAACACCATTTTCAAAAGAGGAACTAGACAGCAACTCCTGAGGGTGATCCCTTAGAGAGTGGGCAGCCCTTCCCCAACCTCCAGACACACACACACACACACACACACACACACACACACTTCACCTTTTAAATCTTTTTTCTTTCTTTCTTTTTTTTTCTTTTTTGGAGATAGAGTCTCACTCTGTAATCCAGGCTGGTCCTGACCTCGTTATGGAACCCAGACTGATCCCGAACTCATGGCAGTCCTCCTGCCTCAGCTTCCCATGTGCTGGGATTACAGACATGCAGCACCATACCTGGCTTACCTCTTTAATTTTCATACTTGTACATACATGTATTTCTCCCAGATCTCACGAGCTCTCTTATGATGGGGTCACATTCTGTGACCCAATCACAAAGACCCAAGTTTCATGTACACCTCAGTCTCGTACATAACCCTCTTACACACTCTCAGGCCCCTACATGCTCACAGCTCCCACTCATGCACAGGGTCTGTCAGGCACATACATAGGACCTCTCCCAGGCGACCTCATCCAGCCCTCTTTGTTTTTCTTAGTACTAGAGCCTTCACACTGAGCTACATACCTAGCTAGCCCTTTATGTTTTGTTTTGAGACAATGTCTCGTTAAGTCACTAATTTGCCCAGGCTGGACTCAAACTTGCAATCCTCCTGCCTCGGCATCCTAGAATGCTGGGATTACAGGTGTGCACCCACACCTAGCCAGCCCTCATTTTAATCAGGGGCTGGAGTGAGAAGTAATAGGGTGTCTTTGGTCTACACAGTTCCCGTGGGGCCTGCCTCATGCCTCGTTCTCTGGCTCTCCCCAGGATGCCATTGTTTTGGCTGTGAAATCCCTCCCTTCTCAGACGCTTGTTAACCTGGCCGTGTTTGGGACCCTTGTGCAGCCACTCTTCCCAGAGAGCCGGCCTTGCAGTGATGTGAGTGTGGGCTGGGAATCTGGGGCCATGCAGATACTTCAACCCAGCCCTGCCTAGCCTGCGCCTTCTCGCTCCAGGACACTGTGCAGCTGATCTGTGAGAGCATGGAGACCCTGCGGGCTGCAAGTGGCCCCCCAGATATGCTGGCTGTGTTGGACTGGGCCTTGGGGCAGCCCCAGCACAGGGCCCACCCTCGGCAGCTGTTCCTACTCACTGCTGCCTGTCCTAATCCTGCTACTACCCACCAGACCCTGGAGCTCATGAGATCTCACCGGGGGACAGCCAGGTATGGGCAGAGCCAAGGGCTTCAGATTGACCCCTTCCCCTATGGGGCTCCTGGAGGCCACAGCTGCTTCTCTCCCTGTCAGGTGCTTCTCCTTCGGACTGGGGCCTGCCTGCCACCAGCTGCTCCAGTCTCTGTCGGTGCTCAGCAGGGGCCAGGCCTACTTCCTGAGGCCTGGGGAGAGGCTGCAGCCCATGGTGAGTGGGACCTGGGCCCTGTTCCCTCCTCAAAGTTCTCCCAACTTACACATCCAACCCAAAAAACAGAACCCAGTCAGGCCTTGAGGGCTCTTGGTGCTCTCGCCAGGATTTTCCCTACTCTGGTTCCCCAGCTGCTCCCTGAGGTGCTGTGCTAGGGAAGGTGAGCAGTGTGCCACACCCCTAAAACTTAGGAACTGAATCTCATCCTTGAGATGTCTTGACTCATCCATGTGCAAAGCTCGGGCCGGGACATAAGCCAAGTCCCAGAACCCGGCACTCAGTCCCCTGGACTTAGCTCCTCCTCCTCTTCTTTCTCTCCCTTCTTCCTTTCTTCTTTCTTCCTTCTTCTTCTTCCTTTCTCTCTCTGTTCTTCCTCCTTTCTGCTGCTGCGAATTGAGCCCAGAGCCTTCACATTGAGCTACACCTCTATTTTTTAGATTTTATTCTTGAGACAGGGTCTCACTGAGTTGCCAAGGCTGGGCTTGAACTTGAGACCCTCTTGCCTTAGCCTCCCAGAGCTGTGGCTTCTCTTGACCTCAGTGCAGCCTTTTTCCTCCCGTTAGCCTGGGGCTGGGCACCCAGGGGAGAGCTGTCTGCTCTCCCTCTCCGGCAGCAACACTCCTTTCTCTCCCATGTCCATACTTTGACTGCTCCCCACAGCTGGTGCAGGCTCTGCGGAAGGCCCTGGAGCCTGCTTTAAGTGACATCTCTGTGGATTGGTTTGTGCCTGATGCTGTGGAGGCCCTGCTGACTCCCCGAGAGATCCCAGCCCTCTACCCTGGGGACCAGCTGCTGGGATACTGCTCACTCTTCAAGGTGGATGGCTTCCGGACCCGTCCTCCAGCGGTAGGCCTGGGCTTGGGTGGAGTAGGTGGTCTGGCTAGCTGAAGTCCCTGCATCCCTTCAACACCCTTCTCTCTTCCCTGTGCCTCTCTGCCAAACTCCTCCACTGTCCTTTAGGGCCCTGCAAAGGTTACACTTGGACCCCTAGGGCGACTGCATCCTGTTCCTTTTCTGGGGTCTTCCAGGAATTGTCCTGTAAAGTATTGCTTTTTTTTCTTTTTTAAACCAGAGGTCACTAAAGTACACAGCCGTGAAACAGCTCAAGCATTTGCTTTGAGGTTTTTGTCAGAACTGTTACTACTTTACACACAGGTTTACAGAAAGCACCACTCAATGCCTTTCCCGTAATGCTCACTGGCAGATGAGCTTAACACAGGTGCAACCTCCACTCCTGACTCTGCCTCTCATGAGCCATTTGACTTGTTCTGAGCCCATTTCTTCTTATGTAAATAATGTTCTAATAGGCTGCTGTAGCCAGAGGTCATGTCTCAAAAGTAATAGTAGGAGTTTGAGAAATAGCACAATTTTATCTAATGAAAAGCTGTATGTATTTCTTAAGAAGGACTAAGCATGCTTCTTCCTTTTTTTTTTTTTTTTTTTTTGCTATGAGAACAGTACGATAGATTGTTTACCTGTTTGCTTAGCTGCCTTAGAAAGTCAGGCAGAAACCTGAAGCTCAGTTGCACAGCAGGCTGTCAAACCTTGTAACACATTTCTTTCCTCCTTCCTAAGACAGGTCTTTCACCTCTGGCTTATTGGCTTTATTACCTATTGCTGCGAGCCACCTTAAAATACTATTTGGAAAGATGTAGTATTTCACTACAATCAACTTTTTTTCTCAATGTTATTCCCCTAGGGCCAAGAGCCTGGCTGGCAGAGCTTGGGTGGCTCCGTGTTCCCATCTCCAGAAGAGGCACCATCTGTCGCCAGCCCTGGCACTGAGCCTACTGGCACCTCAGAGCCACTGGGAACAGGCACTGTGTCAGCAGAACTGTCCAGCCCGTGGGCTGCTGGGGACTCCGAGCGGAGTAAGTGCCCTGGACATGTGCCCAGGGCTGTGGAGGCAATGGGAGGGGCCAAGGCTGGGACCCATTCTCCTGCCTCCCAGCAGGTAGTGATGCTCTCACAGATCCAGTCACAGACCCTGGACCCAATCCCTCCTCCGACACTGCCATATGGCGCCGTATCTTCCAGTCTTCGTACATCCGGGAGCAGTATGTGCTCACCCACTGTTCTGCCAGTCCTGAGCCAGGTCCAGGCTCCACAGGCAGCAGTGAGTCCCCAGGCTCCCAGGGTCCTGGCTCCCCAGAGGGTACCTTCCCTCTGGATCCCCCTTCTCAGCAGGGCTGCCGCAACCTGGCCTGGGGAGAGCCTGCAGGCTCCCGTTCCTACCCCTTGCCTGCAGCACCTCCAGCTCCATTCAAGGTGAGATTCAACACCCATCCATACATCCTGTGTCCAGCAAAACTTATCTACAGCCTGCTGTGTGCAATTCTGACTATTATGTCTAGCTGGAGAGATAGATGTGTAAATCTCCATTTATTTATTTACGAGACAGGGCCTCACTCTCTAGCCCAGGCTAGTCCTGAACTCACTATGGAGACAATCCTCCTGCCTCGGCCTCCTAAGTGCTGGGATTACAGGTGTGCACCACCATACCCAGGTTATGTGGTGCTGGGGAATCGAACCCAAGGCCTTGCGCTTGCTAGGCAAGTGCTTTAACTGTGGTGCCATTCCTCCAGCCCCAAGATATGTGTATCTCTAATAACACCATGTAATAGCCAGTCATTAACATGGGGGCTTAAGTCAGAATGGCTAACTCTGTCAGAGGGAGTCAGGACGGTAAGAGCCACATCTGGGAGAACAGCAAACGTTAGACAAAGGAGAACATAAAGACAAGCACCAACCCTAGTGGGAACGATAGAGTGGAGTGAGGTCACAAGTAGCCAGTTGTGTATTTGTGGGTGATGACCAGAAGCTCTGTGTTCTCTGACCAGTGGCTCCCGTATCTTGCATGCAGGCAGCAGCCTTGAGTGCTGAGGTGCTGGGCCGTCGGCACAGAGCAGCTCTGGCTGGCCGAAGTCTCTCATCCCCCCCAGGCCGGGCAAACCCAGTCCCTGGCCGACCCAGGCACCCCTCTCTGAGTGCGGTACTGGATAGGCCGGGTCCAGAGTCAGGCCAACAGCTGGGTCAGGGCCTGGATGACTCAGGTAAAGGTTGGGTGGGGAACTGGTACCGACAAAGCCTTAGAGCCCAGGGCACCACGTTGCTATTGTCCCAGTCATCTTCTCTCCCTAGGAAACTTGCTCTCCCCGGTCCCCATGGACTGGGACATGTTAATGGACCCACCCTTCATGTTCACGGCTGTGCCCTCCAATGAGGAATCAGCCTCTCCAGCTGTGCCTCTGCCTCTCCAGACTCCACGTTGCCATGTGGTGATCCGGGCCCTGTGTGGGGAGCAACCCATGTGCTGGGAGGTGGGTGTTGGGCTGGAGACACTGTGGGGACCTGGAGATGGCTCACAGCCTCCATCACCCCCTGTAAGAGAAGCTGCTTGGGACCAAGCACTCCACCGGCTGACAGCAGCCTCTGTGGTCCGAGACAATGAACAGCTGGCTCTCCGAGGAGGGGCCGAGACTGCCGCTGACCGGGGTGAGTTCTTAGTAAGTTGAGACAGGATCCAAGGGCATGAGGACAGAGGACAGGGAAGGTGTAGGTCTGTGTAGTGGATCACCTTTTCTTCCTTGTTTTGTTCACAAAGGATCTGAGGTGGCTCACGAGGCTGACACATAGGAAATTAGGCTGCACATGAGAACACCTATAATCTCAGCTACCTGGGAGGCTGAGGTGGGAGGATTTGCAGGTTTGAGGCCAGCTTTAGAAACTTTTTACATTTTGTTTTGGTTTTTGGGAGGATGTGAACTACATTACCATCCTCCCCCCCACTTTTTTTTTGATTTTGAGACAGGGTCTTATTAAATCACTAAATTGGCTAGCCTGGGCTAGAACTTGTAATCCTCCTGCCCCAGTCTCCCAGAGTGCTGGGATTTCAGGCCTGCATCACTGGGCCTGGCAGCCTGGGCAGCTTAGTGAGTCCCTATCCCAAAATTTAAAAAAAAAAGTGGTAGTATAGGTTCAGTGTAAGAGTGCTTTTGCCTTGAACACTAGAGCCCTGGGTTCAAGAGCCCAACTGGGTGGGGTGGGGGTGGGGAGTATAAGAAATTAAGCAGGACAACAAAAGAGAAATGAAAATAATAAAGGGAGCTGAGAATGCGATAAAATTAAGGATCCATGACATGAAGTTATGTAGTCTTGCAAGCGTGGAACCCCCTGATCTTATAATAATTATCAGCACACACAGTATCAAAATAAATATTTACCATTCAGAAAGAGACTATTGAAATTAGTTAAAATTTCAGTCCCACCCAAGAGATGGTGGTAATATACTTATAATTCCAACTACTGTGGAGGCTGAGAGAGGAGGATTGCAATTCTAAGGCCAGCACGGGCAATCTGGTCTCCAATAAAAAATATAAAAAGAGCCCAGTATGCAGGCCAAGGCAGGAGGATTGCTGTGAGTTCAAGGTCAGCCTGGGCTACATAGTTCAGGACCAGCCTAGACTGCAGAATGAGACCCTGTCTCAAAAAAACAAAGTAGTCACAGTGGTGCAGGCCTGTGATCCCAGCACCCTCAGAGGCTAACAAGAGAACTGCAAGTTCATGCCCAGCCAGGGCAACTCAGTAACTTAGGGAGAAGCTGTCTGAAATTTAAAAGGTAGGGATGGAGTGGAAATGTAGCTCAGTGCAAGGACTTGGGCTTAATCCTCGGTATTGCAGAAGTATGTGTACACACACACACACATCAGTCCATTAGTTGCACTAGCCACACTTGAAGTACCTGATAGTCAAGTATGACTAGTGGCTACCATACTGGATCATGAAGACAAAACACTTCCACACCCACAGGAAGTTTTATTGGACAGCACTGAAATGAGTAGAGGAAAGGGTATCAGCCATGCTCCTCTGGGTAGCGTCCACTCTGTTGAGTCTCTGGGTGGCTGGAGTCCCTAGCCCCGTTAGGAGTTGAGGGTCCAGCCCGATCACTTCCTGGCAGAGTTGGGGAGCCTGCGCTGACTCTTGGCCTGAGGAAATACCTCACTCAGTTCCCAAGTGGACAGAGAGAAGCTGTGGGGGACACTGTTTTCCCAAGCAGCCCTCTGTCGCGGTGGGTTCAATGGCACTACCCGGATCCTTAGGCCACGCTCGGAGGTCTTGGCTCCGAGCCCTTCAGACGAGCAAGGCCAGCTTGGCGCCCTCCTGCTTCACCTGCCCGGTGGCTGTGGATGCCACCACCCGAGAGGCCCTGCCTGGGGCCCTGCAGGTGCGGAGCTCAGGTAGGGGTCCCTCCTTCCTGGTGAACTCTCAGGTGTGGCTCTCAACTCAGTGGTTACCCACCCTGACCAACCTGCCCCGTGTGCCGCTGTAGAGTCAGCTGAGCCCGGGGTCGCCTCTCCTGCCTGCCAGGACCACACGGACGCAGCTCCTCTGCCCACAGCTGTCCCCTCTAAAGGTACCACCCACAGCCCAGCTGAGCCCAGCTGCGGGTGCTGCTCGCCACCGCAGGGATTCAGGGAGGCTCTCCGCAGGCGCCCCGGACCTGGATCAAAATGCCAACTGCAAGTCGGCCTTGGGAGAGCCCGCAGCCCCCACGGGGGGTCCCCGCGGCGCGCTTCCCCAGCCTGCCTCCAGGCCCTGCCCGGGCCGCCCAAGACTCTGCAGCCCCGGCCGCGCCGGCGAGGGCCCGCGTGAGGGCGGCGACCACGACTACCTGCCCCTGGTGAGGACTCGGGAGGTGGAGGGCGGCACCCTGGGGCCGGGCGGCGCGGTGCCAGCCGCCCCCCACCTCCTCTCTCCTCAGGTGCGGCTGCAGGAGGCGCCGGGCTGCTTCCGCCTGGACGCGCCCTTCTGCGCCGCGGTGCGCATCTCCCGGGAGCGCCTGTGCCGCGCCTCGCCCTTCGCCGCGCACCGCGCCAGCCTCAGCCCCGTCTCGGCCTCTTCTCCTTGGGCACTCCTGGGTCCCGGAGTCAGTCGGGGGGACAGTGCTACAGCCTCCTGCAGCCCGACCCCCAGCTCAGGCTCCGAGGGCCCCTGCCCGGCGGACAGCGGGCGGGGCTCCGACACCGAGGCCTCGGAGGGGGCGGAAGGGCCGGGCCTCTCCGACCTCCGGGGCCGCACGTGGGCCACCGCGGTGGCGCTCGCGTGGCTGGAGCACCGCTGCGCCGCCGCCTTCGGAGAGTGGGAACTGACGGCGGCCAAGGCTGACGGCTGGCTGCGGGCGCAGCACCTGCCCGACGGTCTGGATCTGGCTGCTCTCAAGGCTGCGGCCCGCGGGCTTTTCCTGGTGCTGCGCCACTGGGACCAGAACCTGCAGCTGCACTTGCTGTGCTACAGCCCTGCGAACGTGTGAGGGCTGCCTGCTGCGGGGGCTGGTGGCCCAGCACGCACGTCACTGCCGGCCCAGGGCCGCACTCCGGTGCTGGGGATGGGGAGGCTGGCTCCAGCCTGCCCCTCACTGCTTCTCCTTCCCTAGAATCCTTTTGCCACCCACACAAAAAAGTGCCTGCCTGTGCTCTCTCCCTCATTGCCCACCCCGCTGCCCTTCCTCTGTGTGCACTGAGCTTCGTGCAGCACACGGAAGGGAAGAGAGCCAGTTCCCAAGTCCTATGCAATAAAGTGCCTCTATGATTGCCTGAGCGAAGGTTTTGGGGTTTTTTGCTAAGTGAACCCACAGCTTTTGCACTGAGTTGTAGACATCGTATCGCTAAGCTGCTCAGGCTGGACTTAAACTTGTGATCCTCCTGCCTCAGCCTCCCAGAATGCTGAGTTCTATATCCATGCCCCTGGAAGCTTGGTCGGGCACAAGCTGCCCCTTCTTCCATGTGGGCTGCACAGAGGTGGATGTGGGAAGGTTTATTCAGAAAAGCATAGAGTCCATTCCCCACCCCAGGTCCCGAGAGTGAACCCGAGAGAAAAGAATGGATTTCAGTGGGCTTTTTTGCTGCGCTGGATACTCCTGGGGAAAGGCTGCGGTCCCAGCCAGAGCTGCAGCAGGATGACAGCATGGCACACATGCAGGGCAGCAGAGCTGCAGGACGTCGATGGGTATGTGTTCCAGCAGAGCTCGATGAGCCCCAGCACCAGCAGCCTGGAGATGAGAAACAGGCTCTGTCAGGTTCCGGCCGGCTTCAAGGCTGGCAGCCCTTTTGTTCCTCATACCCTGGACTCCCCGCCATGGCCCCTTTACACCTACAGTCACTCCCTAGCCCTCCCAACTTCCCAGACTGCCGCAGCCAGTACCTGAGCAGGTGTGTGAGCCAGCCTGCAGGTGCGGCCCACAGGAGGTAGGGCAGTGTGTGGAAATACCAGACGTAGAACTGGTAGTGGAGGGAGCGGCTAAAGCAGATGCCAATGAAGTTGGAGGTGAAGAGGATAGAAACAATCTGTATGTGAGGGTTAAGGTCAAAGGCAGGAATGGAAGGGACACGAGTTATGACTAGGGTGGGCAAAAAACCAAGAGAAGCGGAAGAGGGTTCGGAAAGTCCCCTGGCTCTGCCATTACTACAAGTATACCTTAGGTAATTTTTTTTAACCTTTCTGGACCTGTTTACCTATTAAATTGACTAACAGTCATACCTAGAGCTATAAATCTTAGTGAGCTTAAGTTCCTCCCTTACTAGGTATGCAACACTGGTAAGTTATTTAGTCTTTCAAAGCCTTAATTATTTTGCCATCTATAACCTGAAGGTAGGAGTACCCCCATCTCAGGGTTTTTGTGACAGTCCCAGGCAGAGCATGAACACTGCTCATAATGATAGCTCAACATTTATGTATGTATGCACTGATTTCTTTATTGAGAATAAAGTCTCACTATATAGTCCATGCTAGCCTGGAACTCTTTATTATTTATTTTGAGACAGGGTCTTGCTTTGTAGCCCTGGCTGGTCCTGAACTCACTATATGGCTCAGGCTGGTCTTGGGCTCACAGCAATCTGCCTGCCTCAGCCTCCCAAGGGCTGGGATTACAGATGTGTGCCACCACACCTGGATTTATGTGGTACTGGAGAATCGAACTTAGGGTCTTGTGCTTGATAGGCAAGTGCTTTAACCACTGTGCCATTCCTCCAGCCCCTAGCCTGGAACTCATTATACAGCTCAGGATGGCCTTGAATTTGCATCCTCTGGTCTCAGCTTGCCCAGTGCTGAGATTATCAGCATGTACCACCATATCTAGCTAGATAGCTCAATACTTACAATTAAAAAGGAAAACATAATTCAATACATACAGTGCTAAGCACAGTTTTTGCTGCAGAAGAGGAACTCTAAAAATGGGCTCTCATTCCCCCCACCAGGTCACTAGTCACCCTAAGCCAATAGGGCCCTGCATATATCTAGAGAGGACAAGACTCACCTTTCCAGGATTTAAAGGATATGATTGGGTGTAAGGGGCTGGGGTGGAATCTTCCTTTTGGAGGGATCCTTCAACAGTGACAGGATACTTTCTCCTGTCCTGGGGAGAGGTAATTTAAGTTCTCTTTAAACTTTAGATTTATTCCCACATGCTTAAAATCTTCCCCAAGCCTAAGCCTTTTATTCCTTCCCCCAACTCTGCAACGACACTGCCCCCTTCTCACCTGTGCCACCTGCAGAGGGCAAAGAGTAAGAGCAGGGTGAGGTGTGCGGCCAATAGGGCCAGGTGGAAGGCGCGGTGCAGGAAGAAGGCCTCAGGGAGGAAGCGCCAGTTCACTGTCCAACGGAAGAGAAACTGGCGGCCAAGGTCAAAGGAGCGAGACACGTAACCAATGGGGTTCTCCAGAAGGAAGGGCAGACCCAGCACCACCTGAGGATGGGTATGATGTCAACAGAGCTGCCAATGCTCATTCCAAGCTCTCACGCCAATCACTGAGGGGAGCAGGAATGAACTGAGGATCTCAGAGGACCCCTAATCCTATCAGAAATAGCAGGAAATCCACCCCCACAGCCACCTTAGGCCAGAGGCTGAAATCAAAGAAGCTGAGAAGAAAGGCTCTCCAAGGCCAACTGGCTTGTGGTCTTATTTAGGGGTATGGAAACTAAAGCAAAGACGGTGGCTGCGCACTGCAGAATCAACTCTAAAACTCCCATCTTTTCTTTCTGAGGAATGCTCAGGAATGGAAGGAGGTCAAATGATTACCCTCCAAGCAGAGGTACCTGAAGAACAGCACAGATGCCCAGCTTAGGGAGGGAACCACGGAAGCCAAACTGTGTAAGGAGAAGGAACAGCAGGCCAGGAGCGAAGAGCAGCACGTTCATCTTCACAGAAACTGCCAGGCTGGAGTGAACACGGTGAAGGAAGAATGGAGATCAGCTCTAGTAACGTGTACCCCACCCGAAGTTGGACCTACCATAAGCAATCAACTCCTGCTCTCATGCCAGAAAGCTCCAGGACAAATCCTCATTTGGAAATTTTTATTGGTAGGGAGAGAAGGTAGTCTGGGAAGAGACTAGATGGTGGAGGGCAGATACCCAATTCCTATGCCCAGACTGTGTACACAGAGAATGATACATTTAGAATGTGCAAAGACCAACTCTGACAATGGATGCTATATGGGCAGAGAGGATAGCAGGACGGGATATGTGTATGTGCTTGGGTGAACCAGACTTACTACCGACCCTGGACTTGCCTTGAGGAGCCCTATGTAACCTACATTATCTGTCCACTCCCTCACTTTATCTGCTGCAAAAAGAGAGGGGCCAGAAGGGAGGGCTACCGACCTGAAGCAGAAGCAGCCCCAACTCCAGCGCTGGGCCAGGAAGAGGTTGATACTTAGGAAGAGCAGTGCCATGGCCACTGGATCATTGAAGAGCCGCAGCACAAAGATGGAGTGGACCCGGTAAGAGGCGCAGCACATGAAGAAAAAGACGAAGGGAGGTACCTGGGGGGTACACAATGGGGAACAAGGTTACCTCCCCCAGTCTGAGCTATCCCCATTACCTACGCTGGAGGCTGGAGCCTCTGGCCCTTGTAGCGTGAACTCACCTTGCAGGTCTGGTGGTAGATCAAGAAAACAAGCATCAAGGTGGCCAGGTAAAGCACAGCAAAGATGTTCTGGGCCATGCGGATGTCAGTGCCCTGGCCAGTGGCATAGTATAACCCCATAAAGATGTACACAAAGCCAGCTGGGTAGCTGGAAGATGACAGGGAATGCAAACCTAGGTCAGGACAAACAGACTAGTTCCCAACCAGCCCTTCGCATCCTCCCTGAACCTCCTATCCCTACTCACACAAGAGGTCCAGTGTCACCCTGCAGCTGTGTATAGTCATATGTGCCATTGATGACACCTTCCACCTCGGCCATGTAAGCCTTCCAGTCAATCTCTGTGTCTGAAAGAGGACAAGATGATCTGTTTACTTTTCAGTCCAGAACTTGCCTGCCACCCGCCCCCCCCCCCCCCCCCCCCCCCCCCCCCAATGCTTCTAGAACACCACAGCACAGAGTTTTAGTCCACTTCAGGGCTTTCATTACTACCCATTATCTAACTGCTTATTGTGACACTGTCTGGACAAATCCAGGTATCTCAAGCTCAACACGTCTAAAATTGAACTAATGATCTTTCCTTCTACTCCAAATCTACTCTCCTTCCTGGGTTCCATGAAGTCACAAGCTGAATAACATCTCTGATACATCCTCTATCATTTCCAAACCCTAATCAATATGTCCTGCTTATTCTTTGAGAGCTTGTCTGGAGGTTCTAGCAGGGGAGTGTAGTTACCCATATACCCTTGAATGCAGAACAGTTCTCCTCTAGCAGAGAAGGTCATCCTCTTGGACCAAGAGCTCACCTTCAGGAGGGACGCATATGGAGCAGTGAGGAAGGAAGGGGACACCTGCCTAACCAGCCAGATCAGCTTAATCAACCCTGGTGATCAATGGGTAGACAGATGTCGCAGCCAGATTGCCCTCACATCCAGTCTTGCTTATTCTTCATCCTAAATATCTTTATTAGGCCATCTGCCTCTATCTCCTGAGTGATAGGATTAAAGGGCTCTGCTATTATATAATCAATTCTAGATCTAACATAATCTGTTGCCTCAACTTTCAATAGCCAATTGGCTCTTAGGTTCTACTTTCACCCTACAATATTTTCCAGCCCACACCAGTTTCCTAAAACACAAATCATTGTCAATTTTCTCTGCTTAAGACCTTTCAATGATTCCCCAAAGCTTTGAGGTTAAAGATCAATCTCTATTTCATCCATTGTAGCATGGATGTCTAAAGTTAATTAGGTTAAGTGAGTAGCTTAAGATCAGTGAGCTAGGAAGGGTAGAACTGAAAGTCCCATGTTCTTAGCCATCTTACTGGCTCGTTAACAAGGCTTTTAAAAACCCTTCACAATCTGGTTTCAACTGCCAAAATCTAATCTCTCACTGTCTTCACTGACTGCTACATTCCAGCTCTGAAAAAAATTCTTCCAGTTCTGCAAAGGAGTGAGGCTGACCTTTTAGCCCTTTCCTTACCACCAGCTTTCTGCCTCAATCTCCCAAGTGCTGAGTGCTGGGGGTGCTGGGACCATAAGCATACATATTTTCAGACTTTAGGGTTTTGTGGGTGCGTGCAAGCACAGGTGTGTGTGTGTGTGTGTGTGTGTGTGTGTGTGTGTGATCTTGGGGATTGAGCCTAGGCCCTTCACCCAGAGGTACATTCCCAGACCATATTTACTTTTGGTTTTGCGACAGTTTTCTCTAAGTCACTAAATTGCCCAAGCTGAACCCAACATCCCAGAGTACTAGGAATATAGGCCTGTGCCACCAGGCCTGGCTTGGACTTATTTTTTTAGATAGGGTCTCACTCTGTAGTCCAGGCTTGTCCTGAACTCTCAGATATGTAGCCCAGGCTGGCCTTGAGCTCACAACTCCTCCTGCTGCAGCCTCCTGAGTGATGAGATTAAAGGCATGTACCACCATGCCTGCTGGCTTATGTGGTGCTGGGGAATTGAATTTTGAGCCTCACATTTGCTAGGCAAATGCTCTAACTGCTGTGCTGCCCATCCAGCCCAGGCTATCTTTTTTGACTATAGGTTTTTGATCTGGGCGATCTGGCTCTCACATCTGTCACCCCACTGATCTTCTCTGCTAAGCATGCTATCACTTTTTTCTTCCCTCATCTGGGTAACCCCTCCCTTTCTCTCTCTCTTTTTTGAGATAGGGCTTCACTTTGTAATCCAGGCTGGTCCTGAACTCACTATGCAGCCCTCTGAGACTAGCCTTGGACTCAGGGCAATCCTCCTGCCTCAGCCTCCCGAGTGCTGGTATTACAGGTGTGTGTTACCACGCCTGGCTTTATGTGGTGCTATGGAATCAAACTCAAGCCACTGTGCTTGCCAGGCAAGTGCTTTAACAATTGTGCCATCCCTCCAGCTCCTGCACCTCTACACTTTTCCTTCATACCTACCTTTCAAACGGGGCACTGACACCTCTCATCTCTCAGGCCTGGCCTTCCTCTGTTCTTTACACAACCTGTCTCACTATTATCATGATGAATATTATGCACAAGTCCATCTCTCTTACCACTGTACCTCTGGCATTAAGCATATTAATATGCAGCCAATAAATACAACTTGATTGAATGAACCGTCTTTAGCAAAAAAGCCAAATGTCTCATGTTTGCATTTTGACTGGAAAATGTGCCACCAATAACGTCTAATAGACTCAAGCGGTCACAACATGCCATTGTTGTGATGGCCTTTCCGAGATCTCAGTATCAAGGGAATGAGAATATTGAGAACTGGGAGGGGAAGTGACGTGTCCAAAGACACAAAGACCAAGCAGAAGCTGCAGTACATTAACTCTGGACCAGAACTGACGTCCAGGCTGGTTAGTAGACTGGACATTCAGAGATCAACTCCACGGTGGCCCTCTCCTTCACGGGAGCAATTTTTGTGGAGGGGGCTTGGGGCTCTCGTAGGGCATATAAGTCTGCAAATGCCAAGTGTTTCTGAAGTCTAGTTTTGAGTTCTAGGTCTGGGATCCAGTTTGGATCAGGGGTTCTGGGCTCCCTCCCTCCCCTCTTCTTCCCTTCGGCGCACTCACATGCCACCCTGTGAATGACCCAGAAGGTGATGCCCACCTCCGCCAGGCAGAGGCAGGAGGCCACGAGCAGCGTGTAGCGCGGCTCCCGAAGAAGTAGGCGCCGCTCTTCCCAGGCGCGCTGTAGCCAATGTCTGCAGAATCCCGCCGGCTGGGCCGCGGAACTCGCCCGGCCGCGCTTCCGCAGCCCAGCCGCCATCTTGACAGTGCGCCGCTCTCGTGGGTGCATCCCCTCGGAAACGCAACCCTTCCGCACTTAGGTTCCGCTCTCAGCGCGGCGCTTCCACCAAACAGCGCTCAGCGAGTAACCAGAATCATGCCTATCCCACTAAAATTTATTTCTGCCACATCTGCCTCCACTAGCCAACTACACAATCCGTAAGTTTTACTTTTCAGTATACATGCCGCCTCTGGAAACCTAGGCGCTAATATATGACAAACGTTTGCCTAGAAAAGCAACAGTCCCACCTCTCGCCGCCCAAGACCAGCAACCCACGCCGCCCAGGCTGGGACACTTGCGGTCGGGCAGGAGGGCAAAGCATCCCGAGCTTCTCTCACCCCCTTCAAAACCTTCCACATGCTCAGAAGATGGCTTGGAAAGAAGTGAGTCTAGTCCGTTTTTATGCTTCTTAATAAACGGAGCTGTTCAAACAGGAGAGGACGCGAAGATGAGCCCGAGTGAGCCTGAAACGAAGAGCGGAGGTGCAGCAGTACCGCAAAAAGAGTCAAGAGTCTGGACGATTCGGCTTTCCAGCCGGAAGGCTCTTGAGAGAGCACTGAGCAGAGGACGGAAGTTCCACGTGTTTGTGTTGAGCAACTGCAGGTAGTGGGCGGAGACCCGAGCTCCCGCCTCCCGCCCTCCGATTGGCTGAGGGACCGGGCATTGGCTGGCCGCTGGCCGCCGGGCGGCGGAGAGCATGGCCTCTTCCCGGGGTCGGGCGCGCTCGCCGGAGTTACCTGAGCGCAACTTCGAGTACTGCGAGGTCCAGTACTGGGACCAGCGATACCAAAGCGCAGCCGACTCGGAGCCCTACGAGTGGTTCGGGAACTTTTCCTCCTTCCGTGCCCTCCTGGAGCCGGAGCTGCGGCCCGAGGACCGAATCCTGGTGCTAGGTGGGTAGTGCCGGCGCGGCCCCGCGGGCGGGAGCTGGCTGGACCGATCTCGCCCTCTTTCCTCTAGACTGTGTGCCCCAACTCCAGGATGCCTCAGAGGCCCAACATCCAGTACACATAGGGGCGGGGGTCGCTCAGCCGCTAAAGCACTTGTCTGGCAGGTGTAACACCTGGTTCGATTCCCCGGCGACATGGGTAGTGGAGCACGCCTGTAATCCCACCTCTCGGAAAATGGGCGAAAAGCTGAGGCTGAAGGCTTGGCATTAGCTCGAGGCCAGCGTGGGCTGGCTGCGGAGCAAGACTCTGTCTCGGGGTAGGTGGGGTGTGTGAATGGGGGGGATCAGTACCTTTAGATTAACCTGTCTAGGGTCTGGAGGAATAGCGCAGAGGTTAAAGTGTTTGTCTAGTAAACTCTGAGGCCCCGAGTTCGATTCCTCAGCACCACATAAAGCTGGGCATGATGGCGCACGCCTGTTATCCCAGCACTTGGAGTCCTGAGGACTGCTGTGAGTTCCAGGCCAGGCTCGGCTTCATAGTGAGTTCAGGACCAGTTGGAATGGAAGGTCAGCAGGACCCTGTCTCAATAAATAAATAAAATTGTCAGACTCCTGAAGGAAAGCTATCCAGACGCTGGGGAGGTAGCCCCAGCCACTGTAGAACTCGGGCTTAGCTAAAGACTCAACGTTAATTGCTTTAGGACAAATCATGAATACTTTGTGAGCTTCAGTTACATTCCTAGAAGTGCAAGTGGAATACGGTAAATGCAGTACCTCTAGCACATTGCCGCACATTGCCTGGCGCTTTCGCCAATGTCACCATATCACAGCTTTTAGAGCACTTGCTGAGCAACGTTGATCGGGCGTGGTGGTGGCGCATGCCTATAATCCAGCACTTGAGAGGCTGAGGCTTTGAGTTTGAGGTCACCATGGGCTCCCTAACCAGCCTGGACTAGAGAGCGAGACCCTGTTTTGAAAGAAAAGGAAAGAAACTTCTAAATCCCATGTGAAGTGAAGGTAAGAAAAGCGCCCTCCGAGGACAGAATGGAGATTGCAGCCGAGATCGGTGTGGTTTCGCAAAGGAAGGCGCTGCTGGGCAGCAAGGCGCTCCTGGAGGTTCAGCGGCTCCGTTTGAGGTTCTCTCCCCCTTCAGCCTTGGAGGCTACTAGTCAAGTTTGAGGGAGCAACGGACTTCCTTCCAATTATAATTATTTTGCTCTATGTAAAGCTTTTATATATTGATATAAAAATTTTTTATATATACTTTATATTTTGCATGTTATAATATACATGTATATTTGATGCATGTAAAAGAAACATCTTGCACCTATATAGTGTATGTAAGCTGTAGGTATATAAATATCAAATATGTGTCTGCCCTACTCATTTTTCTGGGTTTTTTGTTTGTTTGTTTTTGAGACAAAGTCTTGCTCTACAGTCTGGGCTGGTTCTAGACTCACTCTGTAACCCAAGCCAGCCTTGAATCACTGGCTGTCTTCCTGCCTTAGCTTTCCAGGTGCTGGAATTGTGGGGTGCACCACCATTCCTGGCTAATTTTTTATGTTGAATCTAGGACATTTTTCACACTAGGTACCCACTGAGCTACACCCTTCTACTCAGTTTGTGAACTGCAAAGGAAGTATAACCTAGTAGTGGTTAAACTAATTATGTTGACGTCTTGGCTCAGGCATTATTGGCTGTGTAATCTTGCAAATAGTACTTAAATTTTTGTAGGTGTTTAAAAATTGGACTAGGGATTGAACTGAGAGCCTTCACACTGAGCTGTATTCCCAGATTCCCAGCTCTTCTTTTTATTTTCAGATGGGGTCTCAACTAAAGTCACTAAGTTGTCCAGGCTGGGCTTGAACTTCCCTCCCCGTTTTTGTTAGTATATGCATATGCAACACACTGGTTACATCGAGCAGGAGAATTTTGTGCACATATATATTGCTTCAAGTTCACAGTCCCTCCCCCTCCCCTGTTTTTGCCCTCCCACCCCCTCTCCCATCCGCACTGATTCCCAGTATCTCGCCCGTTTCCCTCTATTATTAATTTGTATTCAGGGTTTCTCATTTTGGAGAAACCATGTGATATTCAACCTTTTGAGTCTTACTTCACTAAGCATGATGGCTTCAAGCTGCTTACATTTGCCTACAACTGATTCATATCTACCTGTCTTTATGGAGGACGAGTACTCCACTGTGTATATATACCACATTTTTGGTGTTCACTGGTCTGTTGATGAATATTTTGGCCTCTTCCACAGTTGAGCTATAGTTACTTGTGCTACTGTAAACAGAGGTGTCGATGTATCTCTGTTACATGTTCTTTCAACTCTTTTGGAAAGATACCCAGAAGCGGTATCACTTGGTCAAATGGAATATTTATTTTCAGTTTTTGAGGAATCTCCACACTGGTTTCCATAAAGGTTGTACTAGTTTACAGACCCACCAGCAATGTAAAAGGGTTTCTTCCCCATCCCTACCCCTCTATCCCCCACAAACTTGCCAGTATTTATTGCTATTCAAGTTCTAGGTATATACCATTCTCACTAGGGTAAGACTGTATTTTATTGTCTTTATTTGCATTTCTGTAATGGCTAAGGATGTTGAACATTTTTTCCTGTATTTGCTGGCCATTTCTACTTCATACAAGCGCTATCTGTTTGTCTAAATTGTCCATTTTTAATTAGGTCTTTGGTTTTTAGGGGTCTGTTTTTCTTCAGTTTTTTTTTTTTATATATTCTAGTTACTAGCCTCCTGTCTGAGGTATAGGTGGTAAAAATGTTTTTCCAATTCCATCAGTTCTCTCTTCACTCTGTTGTTTCCTTTGCTATGCAGAAGCTTTATAATTTGATATAATCCCATTTGTTGATCCTGGGAGTTGTTTCACATCAGGTGTCCTACCAAGAAAGTCTTTACCACACCTACATCTTCAAGAGTTTCACTTTTGTCCTCCAAGAGGTTCAGTGTTTCAGTTTCAATATTTAGGTCTTTGATCCAGTTTGATTTGATTTCGGTACATGGTGATAGGTATGTGTCTAGATTCATCCTTCTGCATGTGGGTAACCAATTCTCCTACAGTCTGGGCTTGAACTTGTGATCCTGTTGCCTCAGCCTCTTGGAGTGTTGGGATTAAAAACATTCAGTACCCTGCCCTAGTTAAAAAAAAAAAATACTAGTTGGGTGTATTCCTATGATCCCAGCTCCTCAGGAGGCTAAGGCAAGAGGATCATGAGTTATAGGCACATCTGGGTAGTTTAGCAAGCCCTTGTCACCAAATAAAGAGGTAAAAATGTAGCTTAGTGGTAGAGTGCTTGCCCAGCATGTATGAAGCCCTGGATTCAATCAGTAGTACCCAAAAGAAAGTATATTTAAACATCAGGCTTTAAAGATGATTGGAAGAGTATGTGCATTGGTATTATGAATCTCTAGAGCAATTTGGGCAAAATAAGCCTTATGTATTCAAAGTTTTCTGTGTGTTCTCCCCAAACCCCTTCCCCAAAATTAAGCAGTTTCTTGAATTTTGTGTTTGTTAACTATCATATTTATTTATAGATTCACTGTTCAGGTATGCTTTTCAAGTCTTGGTGTCCATCAAAATCACCTCTAAAACTGGCTCCCCCCACCCCCCCATACACCAAGATTCTAATTCTAGGCATGGTCAAAAGTTGCTTTCCAGAAATCTATTTTCAACAAACCCCGTAGCTGCTTCTCATGCTGGTAGTTGGCAGAGCAACACCGCCTTGAAATCTGCTTGCCTAGGAGGTATCCTTTTCTGGATAGGAGTGGTAAAAATTCTAAAACTCAAAAGGGAAAGCTTTCCAGAAAGGATCTCCAAGGTCTAAGAACAGGATCCACAGCTTGGGAGTACCTCAACAAACATAAGTTTAATACGTGGTAGATGCCAAGTAGTGTGCTGTCCCAACACCCTCTTTTTGATACAGAAAACTTTGTATACTAAGCTATATCCCTGGCCTATTTTATTTTATTTTAGAGACAGTCTCACTCTATAGTCCAGGCTGGTCCTGAACTCACAGTGTAGTCTAGGCTGGCCTTGAAGTCACGGCAATCCTGAGATTACAGACATGTGCCGCTACACCCAGTTTTATGTGGTGCTGGGGAACTGAACTCAAGGCCTTTGTGCTTAGTAGGCAAACGCTCTAACTGCTGGGCTATTCCACCAGCCCCTGGCCCTTTTATTTTGAGGTAGAGTCTGAGTTGCCCAGGCTGGGCTCAACCATGTGATTCTCCTGTCTCAGCCTCCCAGAGTGCAAGGATTAGACATGTCTTGCCATACCTATCTTGTACTGTTTTCTGATTGGTTCTTATGACAACCCTGAGTAAGGGGTAATATTAAGAAGCTTACTCTAAGTTAGGGATCTGAAGACCTTTTCTTTCTTCTTTTTTTCCTTTCCTCTGGAACTAGGAATTGAACCCAGGAGTGTTTTACCCCTGAGCTACATACCCAACCCTTTTTAATTTCCAGATAGGGTCTCACTAAGTTTCCCAGGCTGGCCTCAAGCTGGTGATCTTCTTGTGTCAGCCACCACATCTGGCTGTAAACTTTCTTTTCTTTCATTCTCTCTGTGTATTTATTTATTTAGAGATAGGGTCTTGCTCTGTAGTCCAGACTGGTCATGAGCTCACTACAGCCCAGGCTGGTCTTGAAGCCGTGACAATCCTCTTGCCTCAGCCTCCTAAGTGCTGGGATTACAGGCATAAATCACCAAGCCTAGTTTATGTGGTATTGGGGAATCGAACCCAGGGACTTGTATTTGCTAGATAAGCACTTTAACTGCCCAACTATGCCCCAGCCCTCTACACTGATTCTAATCAAGGCCATATGTTAAATATTTTAGGCTTTGCAGCCTCTGTCACAGCTGCTCAGCTCTGCTGTTGTGTTGGACAAGCAAATACAAATAATATATAAGTAAGAATAGCCATGCTTCCATAAAACTTATTTATAAAAGAAGTGGTAAGTTGGATGTGATGATACATACCTGTAATGCCAGCTAGTCAGGAGGTATGGGAGGAGGATGGCAAGTTCAAGGTCAGCTTGGGCAGCTGGCCCATAATCCAGCACTGAGAGTCAGAAGCAAAAAAAAATTGCAAGTTCAAGCCCGGTCTGTGTAACTTAGTGCCATAGAGAGATTTTTATCTCAAAGTTTAAAAATATAGGACTGGGGATGTAGGCCGTGTGTCAATTTGAGTAATTTTTTTTCATTTTTTTTCCAAGACAAGATCTCCTTCTGAGCTCACTTTGTAGCCCAGGCTGGCCTCCAACTCAGAGCAGGCCTTCTGAATTCTGGAATTATAGGTATGGACCACCCAACACAGCTAATTTTTATGTGGTGCTGGAGGATTGAACCTAGTGCTTTGTGGTTGCTAAGCAAGCACTCTGACCACTGAGATACACCTCCAGGCCCAGCTTGGGTAAAACAGCATGAAATTGTTTCTGAAATTTTTTTTTCTTTGTTTATGGTACTGAGGATGAATCCCAGGACCTTCACACTGAGCTACGTTCCCAACCCATTTTTAGTTTTTGTTTTTTGAGACAGTGTGTCACTAAGTCACCAAGTAACCCAGGCTGGGCTTGAAATTGCAATCTCCTGCTTCAACCTCCCAAAGTGCTAGAATTACAGGTGTATGCCACTGGGTCTGGCTCAAAATAAAAGTTTGAAAGGGCTAGGTGTGTAGTTGATGGTAGGGTGCTTGCCTAGCATGCGCAAGGCCCTCAGTTCACTCCTCAGTACCCCTACAACAATGACGAAGGTATTGAGTTGGTTTGGCCATCCCAGCTATGAGTCACTGTTTTAGCTGGGTTCCCCAGAAACACATCCTGAGGTGGGGATTCATGTGTAAACCATTCATTAGATAAAATCTCCAAGAAGAAATTGATTAGAAATTGCAGCAAGCAAAATTGTGATCTCAGACAAAGCTTTCCTGGGGGTAACTTCAGACTAAAGTGTGACAGATATAAAATCGTTAGAAGAAAATACACACAAAAGCATAAGAACATGTAACACTTGTTTAGAGGACTCCTGGGGGATCTGGTCAGGATGTTGACAATATCAGCTACCACTATGGAGCAAGGAAGTGGTAAAGGAGGGGTGCCCTTGACGCCCTGGTGTTCCTGTGGGCCCCTAGAGTGAATGGATAGGCATCTAGAACTGATGAAATTGGCCCAGCTTAAGACAGGGTGTTATCACTGAAGGTGAGCAGGCCTCTTGAAAATTTAGAATACAGTTGAACACACTATTTTGAGAATTCTGGCTCTACTTTTGACTATGTAGCCTTAAGATCATTCCTTATTCACTTTTCTCAATTGCCCCATCTAGAAAGTGGAAATAGTAATAATAGTGGCTTCTGTATTAGTGTTCTCCAACTTTTTGACATCATAGACTAGTTTGGTGAAAGACAGTTTTTCCACAGACAGGCATGAGGGGCTAGGGGAGTTGGTGCTAGCATCGCCACCTTGTCTACCTCAGATTATCAAGCAGTAGATTCTCATAAGGAATACACAACCTGATCTCTCTCAGATGCAGTTTGTAGCAGGGTTTGTGCTCCTGTGGGAACCAAACGCTCCCTGATCTGGTAGGAGGTGGATCTTAGGCAAAATGTGAGCCACGGGGAGGAGCTTTAACTCTGGGTATGCTTTACACATTGGCCCCTCTTCGCCTCTTGCTGAGGGCCTTGTCTTCACAGGCCGTGGACCAGTATCAGTCTGGCCTGGGGAACGGGACCCCTGTTTTATAGGGTTTGTGAACGTAGATTGAGACAATTATTCCAGAGTACTTAGTACAGTACCTTCTGTGTAAGGACTATTAGGTATCATTATTATCTTTCCCTTTTTCTTTTTGTGCTGAGGCTGGGACCTAGGGCCATGGACGTGCTAGGCAAGCATTCTCCCACTGAGGTCCATCCACAGCTCTCAATATTAAAACTATTAATATTGAAAATGGGACTCAGGCAGTTTACCCAGGACTCTGCACCCTGTTTGAGGACTTGTGTCTGGTCTCCATGACTGCAATATCCTCATGTGGTGATTGCATGTAAGTGGTTGTCCTAACTCTACTGTCACTGTATGTAGTTCTCAGGATCTCTATCCTTGCTTGATTCGATATTCTACAACAATCTTCTGACTATAATTTGGCTTCCAGTTTCCTATATAGAGAGAAGGGACGGCCAGAGGAGTCACGTGTCCAGTGCCCACAATGGCTGCGTTTCCTGTTACAAAGTGGGCTTCCCTCTCAGGCATTTGGGGTCAGTCTGCATCCTCACAGCTCAGGGCCCCATGTGACATGTTCTTGGATTTGGATCCATTCTCCAGGGCTCTGTTTCTGCAAGGCTCTACCTTGGGAGGTAGTGACCTTCTTATGTTGCTTTAGTTGTGGGTGCCAGCCTGCTGAGGCATACATGAGAGATCATTGCTTTGTAAGGACCACTGGCTCTCTGGTCAGGTGTTTGGTTTATTTTATTTTATTTTTTTCTCCCCTCATTTTTGGTCACATTGTCTTGTAAGATGCCTTTCTGTACCAAGGGGAACAAAGGAAGGACATGTGGGATTGTCCTCAGTTGGGCAGAGCTCTGTATGCTAACAAGTCAGGGACCAGGTGACAGAGATATGGGTCAGAGAACCCAGTGGGACGTTAGCAGAGCTGGGTTGGGGTCTCCTATTTGGCCATTCTGCCCTCCCCTCCCCTCCCCATCCCTGTGCTATATCTGCCAGTGCTAGTTGGAACTCCAGCAGGGGGAAGCAAGCATTACATTTTCCCAGGTGAGAGTTCTATCCCTGAGCCCCACGGTCTGATGACAGTCATGGGAAGGCACCACCGGGGACTGGCCAGCTGCCTCTGGATGCCCTGTGTGATGCCAGGCCCTGCTAGATTAGGGCTATTCCATTGATGATCCTGTGATCCGCTTAGGGAGGTAAATGAGGATTAAAAACAGCCTCATTCCACGAGCTGGGGATCCCCATGTGGGGCTGCCAGGAGCTGTCCTCCAGCCCTGTTCTCAGCCGGAGACTGCCTGAAAGAGGCCTGCCTGAAAGAGGCCTGTGGGTCTTTTCTCTCCTTTTTTTGTTTGTTTTGTTTTGGCCTCTGGGTCTTCTAAACAGTCATGTCCCTGGGGGAAGTCACCCACTGTTCTTTACCCCCTCTAACCTGGCCCTGCCCTGGGCACTTTCCCCACTGGGGCGTTGTGACTTTTCCCTCCCAAAACGCAGCTTGCTAGTCAGCGCCCTCGAACTCTTGGCTGACCACCACGTGCCACCCCGGCCCTTTTCTGTGCCGCCCACTCTCCCTGTTGAAATAGGCACTGTGTGTGTGTCAGTCATTCTTCTCAGCAGGCACGAGCTTCTAGAGATCAGGTGCTCTCACTCTTCAGCAGGCCCCGGGATGTAGTGCTCAGTGAACACATGAAGGATGACAAGGGAGCCAGGTATGGAGGACACACCTGGAATCCCAGCATTTTGGGGGCCTGCAGCAGGAAGATCACAAGTTGGAGTGTAGGTGACTTAGTGACTTAGTGAGACTCTGTCTCAGAATATAAAAAGGGGCTGCAGAGGTAGCTCCATGTGTGGACTCTGGTTTTTGTCCCCAGGACAAAAACCAAACAAAAACCAAGAGGTTAGCTTTATGGTTTCTTCACCTGTTTTCACCTTTTTTTTTTAATTCTGGAAGGAAGTCAGTGATAATAATCCGTAATGATAACAATCCCTCACTAATCCCTAATGTGAGGCCTTCACAGATCCTCATGGTTAGGGATTAGGCTAATACTAGTATTTTGGTCCTGATGATACCGTTACTGACCCCACTTTGAATTTGAGGAAACTGAGGCCACAAATTTGAGAGACAAATGATTTTCCATGTCTGTGTGACTGGAGATAGCAGCACCCATCTCTGTGAACTCCTAGGATAGCTTCTTTAGCTACTCCCCAGATGTTTTAGTCCTTCAGTTTAGTTAGTGTGTCACATCCTGTGTGTGGGCTAGCCATTGACTGTTTCTGTGTCTCTGTTTTGGAAATCCAAGTTCTTGGTATTGAAGCAGCTTGTTCCAGTACACATACTAAGTATTGAAGGAGCCAGAGTTGTGCCCAGGTCTGTGTGCTCCCAAGGCTCACACTGTTTCTGTACCCTACTGCTTCTCCTTCAGTACTCCAGGCATAGAGTGAGAAAGAACAGAGCCGAGGGTGGATGCATAATCGGGGAGAGGTGAGACCTAAAGCTAACCCCGCTCTTGTCACCCATCGTGTCTCATGCCAGGTTGCGGGAACAGTGCCTTGAGCTACGAGCTGTTCCTTGGAGGCTTTCCAAATGTGACCAGCGTGGATTACTCATCAGTAGTGGTAGCTGCCATGAAGGCTCGCTATGCCCACGTACCTACGCTGTGCTGGGAGACCATGGATGTACGGGCACTGGGCTTCCCAAATGATTCCTTTGATGTGGTACTTGAGAAGGGTACACTAGATGCCTTGCTGGCTGGGGAGCGGGATCCCTGGATCGTATCTCCCGCAGGTGTTCACACTGTGGACCAGGTGCTGAGTGAGGTGAGTGAGCAACGAGAGGAGAGCAGTTTAAGAGGTGGGGATGGGGGCAAAGTCCAGCACTAAGTACCCGAGTTTGATTCCCCAGTGCCACATAAAAGCCAGGCATGCTGGCATGTGCCTGTAATCCCAGCACTTGGGACGCTGAGACAGGAGGATTGCTGTGAGTTCAAGGCCAGCCTGGGCTACAGAGTGAGACCCTGTCTCAATAAATAAATAAATAAATAGATAAAAGAGGTGGTGATGAAGGGCAGAGGTTGCCAGAGATTGGAAGAACTCAGAAACCAGGTCTGGTGTGGAAAGCACCCTTAGGAGTATGGGTCAAGGTTAGAGGGGGCTGGTGTGGCCAGGCTATCAAAGCCCGTGTTGGGCTCCTGCGTTGTCATAGAGATGAGCTAGTAGCCAGGTTCCAGATAAGTGACATGGACTGGCAAGAGGAGCAATTGATGGGAAAGCAGAGCCTGCTGTATTCCCGTACCCCTCCCTCACTGAATGACCAGGGCCAGGGAAGGAATTGCATTTTTGTGGAAAGCCTGAGCAATTAGAAGAAGGGTGGTACCTGAGGCCTGACTGGGAGGACGTCTGGGACAGTACTGACCTTTGAGAACCTGGAGATGACTCATCACCGATGGCTTCTCTGTCTGCCCTGTAGGTGAGCCGGGTGCTGGTCTCTGGGGGCCGATTCATCTCAATTACCTCTGCGGCTCCTCACTTTCGGACTAGACACTATGCCCAAGCCTGTTACGGCTGGTCCCTGAAGCACGCAACCTATGGCAGCGGCTTCCATTTCCACCTCTACCTCATGCGAAAGGGCGGGGAGCTCACTGTGACTCAGCTGGCCCTGGGGGCCCAGATCTTCTCAGCCCCCAGCCCTCCCTCACCGCCCTGCTTCCTCCAGGACTCAGATCATGAGGACTTTCTCAGTGCCATTCAGTTGTGATGGCAGAAGTGTGGTCCTCTAGACCTCCCTGCCTTTCTGCCCTGAGCTCCTCAGGGAGTTGAAATTTCTGGCACGGGGCTGAGGGTTGGTTCCAAGGTGCCCACATGCCATGCTGAAGGCCTCATGGAAGACAGAGCCAGTACAGCCTGGCTCCCGCTAGGTCCTGGATCCCAGGTTTCTGGCTTCCTTATTGGATTCTCCACCTCCTCTTCTACCATACTGAACCACCAGTGATGGATCCCTGGGGGCAGAGCTCAACAAAACCTTTCTGCACACCAGCCAGCCTTGGATACTCCTGTCTAACCTGGATGGATTTAGTCACAGGAGGCTGCTTTCTGCTACTGACTCCTGCTCCAACCCTGACACTGGTGACCTTTACCCAGTTTAGGGTGCACATATATCCAAGGAGACTCTATCACTACATCCCAGGATAGGTTGGGCTGCCTTTGTTGTTGGCAGCCTTCCCTCACCAGCAGCTCATTCCTGAGATTCCCAAGTACTGTCCCTTCCCATCAGCCTAGTCCTGAGCCCACAGAAGCAGCAGTGGCCACACACACACAGGGAGGTCTGTGTTTATTCACACACTCCTGGTACAGTGAGGATGGAAGAACATTTACAAAGGACACCCCTGGGTTGAGAACGTCTCCAGGTCCACAGGTGTTATCCAAAGGTGCAGAGCAGTCCCCATTTGGGCTTCCAGGGAAAGGAGGAGGGGGTCCAGGGTGAAACCAGATCTGGGCCCTTAGAAGGTGTAGACGCCTTGCGGAAGGGTCTGCCGAAGAGCCTCCCGGGGTCAGAGTGGCCATGTGGTCGGTTGCCTTGTCGGGGGCTTGTCCCACCCCAGCCTCAACACCCTTGTATCTGCCAGGCGCAGAAGAGCATGGCGGAAGCTGGGGGGAGGGCACGAGCCATGAGTGGAGCCAGTAAACAAAGAATCGGATATAAAAATACAAATGTGCGGAGGAAATCCCTTAGAAAGAGGCCAGGATCACGCCAGGCGGGGAGGGGGCGGGGAGGGCAGGGACGGCCCAGAGGGCCGGGCTGGTGGGTGAGAAGCTCATGCAGATGCGCAGCCAAACGCCCCTGGCCGCCGGTCCGAACGCCACAGCTGGGTCTGCAGACCGGACTGGCCGGCGGGGGCGGGGCGGGGGGCCGTGCGGGGAGGGGGGCGGGGCCGGGCCGGGGGTCTCCTCGTCCGTTCCAGTGCGCGGGGTGGGGCTGCGGCCCGAGGTTCTAAAGTGCATGAGCGCGGCGGCGGGCTCCGGGCGCGCCCGCGCCGCTGCCGCCGCCGCCGCCGCCGCCGCCGCCGCCGTGGTGCTGAAGGGGACAGCTCCGGAGTGCCTGGTGGCGGCGGCGGACACACCGACCCGGGGGCGGCGGCGCGGCCCTGCAGCCCCCGCCCGCGGGCGCCTGGGCCGGGGCGGGGGGCGCCGGCCGCCGCATCGCCGGCCCGCGCTCCTGGCCGCTGCGGGGCTGGGCCCGGAGCCCGCCGCCCGAGCCGGCGCGTCTACACTCCGGACGGCGGCTTCTCCCCCATCCCCTTCAGCACGTCGTCTATCCGGTCATCCTCGATCACCACTGCGCAGGGAGAAAGCGCGTCAGCCGCGCGGCCTGGGGAATCGGTGGCGAGTGGGGCCCCTGTCCTCGCGCCCCGCGCGGCTACTGCCCGTAGCCCAGCGACGCCCCTCGGAAGCCCGTGCCGCCTTACCCTGCCCATCCGGACTCTCCCGCCCGCTGCCAGCCTGCTCGCTCCCGCTGGTCTCCCCTCGCCGTGGTGGAACGCCCCTCTGCCAAGGGCTCCGGCTAGCCTACCTCCAGTGCCGGCCCTCCCGCCGCCTGAGCCTGATCGCAAACCTCTTGCTCATAGGACCCCTCCATTCAGCGGAAACCCTTCTTCCAGTGGAGCTCAGACGGAGTGTCTAGCTAGTCCGTCCCTCTCCCTTACCTAAACCTCCCGCTGCTCGAGCCCTACTTCGACTCTGCTATCAACAGAGTCCCACTCCCCATGCAAGCAGCCAGAACGACTGAGTCCCCAGCCCCCCTGCCCTCCAGTCGGACGCCCCCTTGACCCGAAGGTTCTTGGCAACGTCCACCGACTCAGCCTTGGATCCCAAAGACAAGGCTCGTTCTGGTGCGCTCCCACTTCCAAGCAGCCCCGGATGCCCGGCCGGCCCCTCCCCCTCGCGCAGGTGCCAGGCTCTGCTTCCAGAGGTGGCGAGCATCGAATCCGGGGCACTGTGTTCCCGGGAGAGGAGAAGAGAGGGGCAACGCTGCAGCGGGGACCCCCGCCCCCAACCCCGGGCCGGAGAGCGGCTGGCTGCGCTGGTCTGCGGCAAGAGCTGCGGCCACTGCTGGGAACGACAGCCCAGGAGCACCCAACGAGGGTTTCTGGGTCAGGCGGCGACTCCGGGCCCGGGCCGCGTACCTCGCTTGGCTCGGCCGATCTGGCCCAGCTTGGGGGGTCGTTTGGCCTGGTTGCCCGCGAAGAAGGAGTTGGTGTCCTGCAGGCGGCAGCTGAAGGAGAGGTCGGAGCCCTCGGGGTCGGCGCCGAAGCGGCCCATCTTGTCCTCGCTGTAAGGTAGGATCTCGGACATGGCGGGCGCGGGCGGCGCGGGGCGGGCGCGGGGACTGCGGCGGGGCGCGGGCGGCGGGCTAGCTGCCGGACCGGCCCTAGCTCAGCAGGGGAGCCGAGGGAAGGATGAAGTCATACAGCATCCGGGACTGCGGAGCCAAGCGGGGCCTCCTCCCCCGCGCCTCCGCCTCCCGGGCCGCTGGGCAGGCGGCGGCGGCGGCGGGGACCGGGCAGGGGCGGGGGCGGGGCGGGGGGGCGGCGGGGGCGGCGGCGGCGGCGGCGAGAGCGGAATGACGATGAGCGCCCGACTGCGGCAGAGAACGGCGGGCGGGGCGCGGCGGAGGCGGGGCGGGCACCGGCCGGGAAGGAGGCGGGGCCGGAGCGCGCCCCGCTGTCCCGCGAGGGGGAGCCTCCGCCGGAGGGTCCTGCGCGGCGGCGGGGTGGCCCGCACCGACGTCTGGGGGACTCGCACCCCGCAGCCGGACCGCGAGCTGGCGGGGCGAGGCGGGACCGGGGGAGATCGGCGGCAAGCCCGGTACCCGGGCGGAGTCCGACCGCGGTGCTGAGAGGAGCCTAGGGAGCAACGCCGGAGGAGTGTGCCGGGGGCCGAGGACCGCAGCGGGCGGACGATCGCCAGTGCCCACCCGGGAAGCCAGGCGGCGGGGCGGAGAGGGCCGGTACGGTGGGGAACGGGAAAGGCACGCATCCGCAGGAGCGCGGGAAAAGCTGGGGCTTGTGGGTGGCGCCCCGGCGGTTGGCGCGCTCTGGTATCCCGGTTGCTCCGCAGGTCTCAAATTGTGTGTCAGAGTCGGCTCGTCTCGCCTGCCCTGGCCTGTGTGTGTGCCCCCTGTCTCGGCCTACCCATGTGCCCCTCCGTCGCGCGGGGTCGGCCGGTATCTCGGATGAGTGGCGGTTGTTGCCTTTCCCACGCTTGCTGCTGTATCCGAGGGCTACTGTGTGCCTGTCTCCTGAGGCTCTGCATTTAAGTCTCTCCTGGAAGAGGTTTAGTAACTCAACGGTCGCAGCTCGCGCCAGAGCAGACCCCGCGCAGTCCCCCCAGCAAGCCCCAGGCCGCTTGCTGGTGCGGAAATCCCAAGTCAGAGCGCCCGCCGCGCCCTGCGGTGCCCCCAGCCCGGAGGCTGGCGAGCGCTTGCGTGTGCAGAAGGAATGAATGGCAGCGTCGCGGGGGGCGCCCCGGCTGTGGGTGACGCGGGGAAGCCCGGAGCGCCTGAGGACACGGTAGCTTATGTCCCGGGAGGGGGGGGGGACGGCGACGACGGAGGGCGCCGCCCCCCTTGTTTCCGGAGACCCAGGGAGGGTTCCAGACGCGCTGAGGGGACACGCCCTCTTCTTCCCCTTGCCTCCCTCCGCCCCCGCCCTGACTGGCCGTCAGCGGCCACGTCACCTGCTTGCTGGCGCGCGAAGGCTCTGGCGCAAGCTTGGCCTGGGGGGAGGGGGAGCCTCACATTCGGCAACAGTGACGACAGCGCTGGTAAGGACGCTAATCACCCAGGATGTTCAACGCCAACCCCAAGCCGAGGCCCTTTCCCCTCTGATTCCAGCCAAATCACAAAGCTGGCCAGCGGTAGAACAAGACTGCGTGGTGTTGGGTTCCCTTCCCGCAACCCCTCCTCTCGAAGTGTTATTCTGGGGACACAGAGATGGCTGTCCTCAGGGAACTGGACCCGTAGGGAGATGAGGGTTGGGGAGGAGGTGACGAAGGACACTGGTGTTAGCCTCGTTCAAGGCCCAAGGCCGGGATCCAGGAGCATATTATTACCAAGCCCTTCTCTGCTGCCCTGTTCTCTGTGATGACAGCCAGAGCACACCTGGAGGCCTGGCCTGGACAGAGGAGCTCTGACACCTGAGTGTCTCAGCCCCTGGGAGTGTGTCCGAAGGCCTTCCCTCCTCTGAAAGTTGTTTTGCAATGAGTTCCAATCCTGTCGCTTTCTGAGTGACATTGAACTGAAGGTCCTATAACTATGTTTTTTTTTAAATAATTCATTTATTTGTTCAGGTACAATTTTAAGAAATAAGGAAAATTAACCGTTTTCTTCTACTTCTCCCCCGTGTGTTTGAATTGTACACACACCTCTCTGGACCACATGATCTAGCCTGAATCATAGAGATGACAGGAACTTTTTCTTTTTGTTTGTTTTGCAGTACTGGGAATTTAACCCAGGGCCTTCACACTGAGCTGCACAAGCTACATCACCATCCTTTTTTACTTTTCTATTTTGAAACAAGATCTCACTAAGATGCAGTTGTTCTGCCTCAGCCTCCCAGAGTGCTGGGATTGCAGGTATGCATCACCTTGCTCAGCTAGAGCCTTCTTTCGTGTGTATGTATGGTACTGGGGATTGAGCCCAGGGCTTTCACACTGAGCTATATCCCCAGCCCATTTTTATTTATGATTTTGAGACAGGGTCTTTCTAAGCCACTAAATTTCCCAGGCTGAGTTTGAACTTGGGATCCTACTGACTCCACCTCCTAGAGCCCTGGGATAGGGTCTTGCCCTATCCTGTAAACCAGGCTGGTCCTGAAGTCACTATGTAGCCCAGTTTGGCCTTGAGCTCACAGCAATCTTTCTGCCTCAGCCTCCTTAGTGCTGGGGTTACAAGTGTGTGCTACCACATCTAGTTTATGCACTGCCGGGGATTGCAGTTTCTAGGCAATTGCTCTAACCTCTGTGCTATCGCTCCAGCCCTATGGTCTTACATCTTTCACCATGTATCCACATCAAATCAAAATGGGTCAAACACCTAGATATTAAAATGAAAATACTGAATCTGCTGAAAAATAGAATAAGCAAAACTCTTGAAGACATAGGGATAGACACGGACTCCTCCATAAAATACCTAATGGTTATGAGATAACACCAAGAATCAACAAATGGGATTATATCAAATTAGAAAGCATCTTCACAGCAAAGGAAACAATCAACAGAGTGAAGAGAGAACCAATGGAATGGGAAAATTTTTTTACAGCTATTCCTCAGAAAACTATTATCTAGAATATACAAAGAACTCAAGAAAATAGACCTCCCTGATATAAAAGCTCTGATCAAGAAATTGGCAACTGAAATGAATAGACAGTTCTCAGAAGAAATATAAGCTGCCAGTCAATGCATGAAAAGTGTTCAGCACCTTTAGCCATCAGAGAAATACACAATTTTAAAAAGACTTAGGTACTATCAAGCTCTGGTAAGAATGGCTGGTATCAAGAACTCAAAAGACAACAAAGCTGGAAAGGTTATAGAGAAAAAGTAATCTTTCTACATTTTTGGTGTGACCATAAACTGGTAATCATTATGGAAAGCAGTATGGAGATACCTAATAAACTGAAAATAGATATCCTCTCTAACCCAGCTATCTCTCTTCTGGGCATCTTCCAATCAAGCTGAAGTCATCAGCAATGGTGATGCATGCATACATATGTTTATAGTACAACAACTCTTTTTTTTTCAGTATAACTTATCATAGCTAAATCTTACAAGTACCCAGTATGTCCATCAACAGGTGCATGGATAAAGAAGATGTGGTATATTTACACGATGAAGTACTACTATGCCATGAAGAAAGATATTTACAAATAAATAAGAGAAAGGTAAATTTAAGAAGTTTTAAGTCATTTGTAGAAAAATGAATGAACCTTGAGACCATCAGGCTTATTGAAGTGAAACAGACACAGGAGATTAAATATCCCACAGTTACTCTAATATGAGAAAGTCCCACTGTAAAAAAGCAAAAGAACAAAACAAAAGAGATATGGAAGAGAACAAGCATCAAATTCATGACAATCTTCCTGCCTCAGCCTCCAAGGAGGTATCTACTAATCGTTGGGGAATTGAACCCAGGGCCTTGAGCTTGCTAGGCAAGCACTTCAAGAACTGAGCTACACCCCAGCCCAATTTTTTTTTCCCAGCTAGGATCTTGCTCTGTAGTCCAGGCTGGTTCTGAACTCACTATATAGCCCAGACTGGCCTCAAACTCCCAGCAATCCTCCTGCTTCAGCTTCCATCCTGGGTGCTGATTAGGCAAGGGCTTTTTTTTTTTTTTTTTTTTTTTTTTGAGGCAGGGTCTCATTCTGTAGTTCAGGTGGTCTTGAACTCACTATGTAGCTCAGACTAGCCTCAAACACTCAGCAATCCTCCGGCCTCAGCCTCCCGAGTGCTGGGATTACATGCGTGCACCACCACTCCCAGCTTATGTGGTGCTAGGGAATTGAACTCAGGGCCTTGTGCTTGCAAGGCAGGCACTTTAACCACTGTGCTATTCCTCCAGCCCCATAGGCAAGGGCTTTAACTGCTGAGATACTCATCCAGCCTCCTAGCCCAATTTTTAAAAAATTAAAAATAAATAGAAATAAAGTCTTTACAGATATAATTAAATTAATATAAAGTCAGGTGGGGTGTGGAGCACATGCCTGTAGTCCCAGCATTCTGGAAAACTGAAACAGGAGGATCACATTTTCCAGCTCAGTTTGGTCAATTTAGCAACTTAGCCAGACATTGTTTTATTTTATTTTATTTTTTCTTGAGACAGTTTTACTCTGTAGCCCAGGCTGATCCTAAACTCACTGTGGTAGCCCAGGCTGGCCTTGGACTTAGGACAATCCTCTTGCCTCAGCCTCCCAAGTGCTGGGAATACAAATGTGCACCACCACGCCCCCCTTCCATAGTGTTGGGAAATCACTAGGCAAGCTCTTTAACCACTGTGCTAGTCCTCTAGTCCATTGTCTTAAAATTTTTAGAAATGGGAAGAAGGGCTGTAGCTCAAGGCAAAAAGCCTTGTTCAATCCCTAGGACTATGGAACTGAAAATAAGAAATTCTGGATTGAGCTGGGCCCCAGTTCAGTCACAGGTGTCTTTATAAGAAGAGAACAGGGCTGGAGGAATGGCACAGTGGCCAAAGGCTTGAACACTCTGAGTTCAATTCCCCAGCACGACATAAGCCGGACGTGTTGGCACACGCCTGTAATCCCAGCGCTCAAGTAGCTGAGGCAGCAGGATTCCCATGCGTCCAAGGCTAGAATGGGCTGCATAGTGAGTTCAGGATCAGCCTGGGCTATAGAGCGAGACCCAAAAAGAAAGAAGAGGACAGACACACACAGTGAAGAAGGCTGCCAGGAGGAGGCAGAGATGGGAGCGATGAAGCCGTAAGCTGGACATTGCTGGGAGCTGCTGGGAGTGGGACCAGGCACAGAAGGGTTCTTCCCTTGCGCTCTGAGAGAGCGCGGCCCGCCAACCTGTTGATTTTAGACTTCTGGCCTTCAGAACTGTGAGGGAACACATTTCTGTTGTTTTTAAGCCATGCAGTTTGTAGTACTTTGCTACTGCTGCGTTAGAAAATAAATACAAGCTGTTACAGTATTTTTGGATGATCTGGTTTTTTTTGTAATCTTCTATCAGTTCTCATGACTGTGTGTCTTAGTTATTTTTTCATCTCTGCGACTCAATACCTGACATCCACAGCTTAGGGAGAAAAGATTTATTGTAGCTGATAGTTTAAGAAAGTCATAATTCATTCACAGGTGAGCAATGGTAGAAGCACATGGCAGGGCTGGAGCAGGGCCAAGGCCAGAGCCAGAGTTCCAGCGGCAGAGATCCTCACAGCATGGTGGTCGGAGAGAGACAGAGGAAGGGCAGAACCAGCCCACACCCCTCCAGGTCAAACCCCAAGCACCCACCCCTTCCAGCCAGGCCCCCGCCTCCCAACCCTACACAGTAGCCATAGGTGTGGGACCCTGACTAGGGCTGGGATGATTGTAGGTAGCAGTGACTCCTACCCCAATAATCTCGAGGCAAGACCCGCAGGCGTGGGGCAACTCCCTCTTATCTCAGACCTAGAATGGGCCACAGCTCATCATACCCAAATTCCTAATTTTCCCCTGCTTTCAGACCCTTAACAGAAATCACGTGGTCAAGTTTTGCAAGACCTGCCATGCAAATTAGGCTACTTTCAGACTCCAAATTCCCCCAATCAGTGTACAACCCTTGCCCTGTTACCTGGTGGACCTACCTTCCTTTAACTACTTATAAGACTGGCCCTCACCTCCACTAAATGAGCTGTTAACACTGATTCAGCCTCCCAGATGTGATTCCATGGTTCCTGATCGCTGGTGGCCAACTGTGACCAGGAACCCCCGGGCCCCGACACACAGGGACGTGAGGCTTTTGCGGGGACGGTCCAAATCCAAACTACCACACTGTGTTTCTTGCTCTTTAAACTCTCTTTGGGGCCCCTTCAGCTTTCTAGGTAAGAGCTTTAACGGCTGAGGTATGCCATTAAATTAAATAAATTACATATGCAAAGTACACAGCAATATTAGGTATTATACAGAAAAACAAAATCACTAGATATATTCATGTTAACATTTTACTGCATGTCCTTTCAATCTATTTTCAACCTGTGTATCCATTCATTCATTTTGTTTCACAAAAATGAGATTTTGTAAAACTTTTTCTTTCCCACCTAACTCTATACCATAAAGATTTATTCAATAAGCCTTTTACATTTGGGCATTGAATTCCCCCAACACAAACTTTTTGTATGATAAATAATGTTATGATGAGGGCTGGGGAGTAGCTCAGCAGTTAGGGCGCTTGCCTAGCAAGCACAGGCCCCTGGGTTCAAATCCCCAACACCGTATAAACTAGGTGTGGTGTCACAATGTAATCCAGCAGTTGGGAGGCTGAGGCAGGAAGATTGGGGGGGGGGGTGCTCAAGGCCAGCCTGGATGACATAATGAGTTCAGGACCAGCCTGGACTAGAGAATGAGACCCTGTGTCATAAAACAAAATAATGGACTAGTGTGAACCCATTCGCGGAATAGAAAGCTGAGTTAGAGTGGTGACTTAAGTGAAATGACTTAGGTGCAGAAGATTGATATGTTAAACACTGTATGGTTTCTCTGACTTGGAAAACCCAGAACACAGACATTCTTTGGAACCATATGAAGTGATAGCTGGAGTCGGGGGAAGGGATAGGGAGGGGATGGGAAGGCAGAAGATGGGAAGTGATTGTGAAGTCGATGGGATACATAGATGTACGAAACACCCAAATTCATTGTAAATACTATGTATTACATTTGTATATTAATAAAAATAGTGGGGAAAAATAATGGGGCTGGAGGAATGGCTCAGCGATTAAAGCACTTTTCTAGCAAGTCAAGCATTAAGTCAAGTGCTAAGTACCCAAGTTCAATTCCCCATCACTAGATAAGCTAGGTATAGTGGTGCACGCCTGTAATCCAAGCACTCAGGAGGCTGAAACAGGAGAATTGCCCTGAGTCCAAGGCCAGCCTGGGCTCCATAGTGAGTTCAGGATGAGCCTGGTCTACAGAGCGAGACCCTGTCCAAATATATATATATATATATATATATATATATATATATATATATATCAAAACACACATGTGCAGTCCTAGCACTACTCTGTAACTTTAGTGTCACAGTCCGGCAGCTTTAAAGTGACCATCATAATTGCATGTTACCTCGCCGGGGGGACAAAGAGATCAAAACTGTGTGTAAGGGGAGTTCTTTTTTGTTCTGGGCCCAGACTCTAGATATTTGCATCCACGGGGTCAAGTTATGACCCTAATAAAACTGCTTCCTACTTAGGCCTCAGTGTCCCACCTCTTTTAAGAATCTTGCCACAGTAGCTACTCCAGTCAGGAAGTAGAGTCTACAGGTTACAGGCATGGCACAGTGGTTGAAACACTGGCCTTAGCAAGTGCAGGGCTCTGGGTTCGATTCCCCATCACCACATAAAGCTGGGCATGGTGGTGCACGCCTGTAATCCCAGCACTAGGGAGGCTGAGGGAGGCTGAGGCAGGAGGATTGCCAAGGCCAAGGCTAGCCTGGACTACATAGTGAGTTCAGGACCAGCCTAGCCTAGGCTACAGAACAAGACTGTCTCAAAAAAAAAAAAAAAAGTAGTGGAGTCTAGGGGCTGGAGGAATAGCTCAACTGTTAAAGTGCTTGCCTGGCAAGCTCAAGGCCCTGAGATTGATTCCCCAACACCACATAAACTGGGCGTGGTGATATACACCTGTAATTTCAGCACTCAGGAGGCAGAGGCTATGAGTTCTAGGCCAGCCTAGTGAGTTCAGGACTGGCCTAGACTACAGAGCCAAACCTTGTCTCAAAAAAAAGGAGAGTCTAGCTTGGTCCAATGATATAAGCCTGTAATCCCAGCACTCTGGGAGGCTGAGGTAGGAGGATCACAAATTCAAGCCCAGCCTAGTCAACTTAGTGACTTAACAAGACTCTGTCTTGAAAAACCAAAAATTAAAAAAGGGAGGTACCTTAGTGTGAAGGCCCTAAGCTTCATCCCCAGTACAATAAATAAATAAATAAGAATGTCTTTTCTTCATCCATAAATCTGGGCTTGAGTATGTGACTTGGTTTGCCCAGTGAGGACATTAACAAATATGATGAAGCAGAGGCTTGAACCATGTTAATAAATAATTAAACCCAGCACTCTGGGAAGCTGAGGCAGGATTGCCATGAGTTTGAGGCCAGCCTAGGCTACATAGTGAATTCAGGACCAGCCTGGACTACTGAGTGAGACCCTGTCTCACATAAACAACAAAAGGGTAGTTCCTCTCTTGGAACTCACTCACTGTCCCCTCCTGACAATGCGCTCTGACCTATATAAAATTTTAATCTAAAAAAAAAAAACAATAAAAAGGGACATCCAGGAGTGGTAGTCCACGTCTGTAATCCCAGCACTAAGGAGGCTCAGGCAGGAGGATTGCCATGAGTTCATGGCCAGCCTGGGGTACATAAGTGAATTCAAGGATGGCCTGGACTATAAGTGAGACCCTGTTCCTAAAAAAGGGAGAGGTGGGGCTGGGAAGTGGAGCAAAGGCCCTGGGTTCAACTCCCAGTCCCGCAAACAAATAAATAACAACAGCAGAGGCGATCAACACAGAGGAAAGAAAGTAGAATTATACAATAGGGCACTTGCCAAGCGTCTTAGACATAAGATGCTTAACACGTAGTCGACAGTAGTTACAAGTCTAATGGATGACTTTGTTCATGAAGGAGGCATGAGAAGAAAATGCCCGCTTAGGTCAAGCCATGTGAATGTGACAACATTACAGTGTTGTAACAACATTAAGCATTTAATTCTCTAAGATAAGAGATCACTGTATTCATTTTATAGGTGGGTAAAATTAAGTCAAAGAGCTGGATAAAGAATCAGCTGATAGGAAACAAGCCAGATGTGAGCCTGGGTGGAATACGAGGGTGTTTCTCCCATTTCCTCTCCCTAGAGGGAAGTAGCAAAAGACTACAGTCCTTTTAACTGGCCCAGCTATATTCCCGGGATTTGAACCCCAGCTCTGCCGCTTACTAGGTGGTTGGGTCTTAGCTTATCTCTGCCTCAGTTTTGTCCTGTGTAGGTTGATTTCTTAAGTGTCACAATGGTAAATGAGTACGTAGATGTGAAGCACCTAGTATAGTGCCTAGCACACAGTGGTGCTGGGTGAACTTACTGTTTCCATATTTACAGTGTGACTAATTCTAATAATCTTGTTGCCAGGTGGTCTTATTGCAGTAGCTCTGGTGACTTTTTTTCCTTTTGAGACAGGGTCTCGCTCTGTGATCCAGGCTGATCCTGAACTCACTAAGGAGCCCAGACTGACCTTGGACTCACAGCAATCCTCCTGTCTCAGCCTCCCGATTGCTGAGATTACAGGTGTGCACCACCATACCCAGCTTTATATGGTGCTGAGGATTCGAATTCAGAGCTATGCGCTTGCAAGGCAAACGCTTTAGTCACTGTGCCATTTCCCAGCCCCTAGCCTTGGTTATATTTACATAGCCATGTCACGGTGGAATTTCCTCTGACCCTAGTGCTCTTTTCTTTTTTTTCTTTCTTTCTTTTTTTTTTTTTTTTTCTTTTTGAGACAGAGACTCACTCTGCAGTCCAGGCTCCAGGCTGGTCCTGAACTCATTATGTAGCTCAGGCTAGCCTTGAGCTCTCAGCCATCCTCCTGCCTCAAGCTCCTGAGTGCTGGGATTGCAGGCATACGCCACCACATCCGGTGTATGTGGTGCTGGGAAATTAATCTCAGTGCCTTGAGCTTGCTAGGAGACGTAGCCTTTGTGCTGTTCCTCCAACCCTTACCCAGTTTTCTTTCACCGGTTTTGTGGGGGAAATGCGAAGAGGTGGGTGCAGCGATGGCATTTGTGTATAAGAGTAAGCACGAGCAACTCTAGGGCATTGTCCTATGAAGAGTGTCCCAAGGCCTTGCTGCTTCACACCCGGTGTAGTTAGATGTGACAGCAGCATGCTCAGGGCACCCTTGACGGACCTGGCACCTGTTAGCCTACTCTGCCATCTGGAAAAAAGTGTCCTCTAGCTTTACAGTTCCTGCTTCTGTTTCCAGCTACAGAGTCTGAAAGGTAGTAATTAAAATAAAACAATCACAGCACACCGGATACCATTTGTGTGCCATGGCATGACACCTGGCACAGTACTAAGCACTTCATAATATTTTTTATTTATTTTGTGGTACTGGGAGTTGGATGCAGGACCTTTAGACTGGGCAAAATCCCCAGGCTTTTTGTTTTTTTAAACAGGTTCTTGCTAAGTCGGTAAATCACTAAGTTGTCCAGGTTGGGCTTGGACTTTAATCTTCCTGTCTCAGCCTCCCAGGTTGCTGTGATTGTAGTCATGTTACATGCTTAGCTATAAAATATTGTTTCATTTAATTCTCAGAATCACCCTTTGAAATAGGTACTGTTCTTATTTCCATGCAAGAGGTGGAGAAACTGAGCCTGAGTCCAGAACCCTTTATCCTAACTGTGATACTGTACCGCCTCCTGCTTGAGAGCGTGCGATTTGGGGGTGGAAAAATGCCGAAGAAAGCAGCCCAGCACTTCTCAGATTAACATATTCATCCTCCTCCCTTTCTCAGCCACAAGAATGCTCTGTGCTAGAACCACTTGTAGCAGGTGTCTCAGAACCGAGGTGGGAGTCGAGAATTGGGTTACGCGTTTGCTGCCACTTCAAGCCTTCGCAGGTCAACTTCTCCCACTCCTCTGGTTGTGGTGGTGAGGGGGAGGCAGGGAGAGGCAGAGGAGACATTTTCTCTTTTCAATTGTAAAACACTACACTAAGCACTCTTCCATGCAGCTGACTGTCACCGCACCAGGCCTGATTAAGAGATGACAATATGGAAGGCAGATGGCAGAGGCATGGCCGCCACACAATTCCACTTCAGTTAAATATTGCTTGGTGTTTCTTTTTTTTTTTTTTCCACTTGTAAACCTCCCAAATAAAATCCTTTGCTCTACCCAAGTTAGAAGTGTTAGCACGTCTTTTCCTTAAATATCTGTGCAGGGCTGTTTTTTTCCCTGCCAGTTTATCACCATCTGTAACCCTCCTTTTATGAGACAATCTGACGACAGCAGTTATCTGGAGAGTAAACCTGTGGGCTTGAAGCAACACGGGAGAGTGGAGTCGGTGTGGGCTGGGCATGGGGCTCTCGCTGCCCCTGCCCAGGGGTGTGCACGCGGTGTGTACCCATTGGCAGCCTCCTTTGGTGGTGTGCGTGGACATATTGTGAGTATGCGCTGTGTGTGCATTCTGGGAGTTGTCTGTGTGTACCACTGTGAATGAAACTGTGCTGGCTGCGCAGGGATCTGCCTGCTCTGAGTAGGCACCCCACCGGCCCTTGGCTCCGAGCGGGCTGGCATGGGCACCTTGTGAGCACACAACATGCCTGCATTCTGCAGGTGTCTGTGTGTGCAGACCATGGACGAAGCCCCGTGCTTCCCTGTGTGCTCTGTGTAGACATGAGAGTGAACTGCTCTGTGTAGGATGGGGGTGAACTGCCCGTGTGCTCTAGGTACCAACTGAGGAAGGGCTGTGCCAGTTACTGGGGGAAGATGTTCTTCCAAGACGCGTCATTCCTTTAAGGTATTTAAAGGGGTTGGTGAGGGCTTGAAATTTGGAGAATTGGGCCAAATTTTAGTAGGGATTGGGCCTGAGTGGAAGAGAAGTAAACGCCAAGCGGCTTGCAGGAGGGGGCGCTTCGGAGATGGGGGCTGGCCCACCCCGCCCAGGGGCCTCCAGCGTGGCCAGGGCGCCTAGCGGCTGCCGGAGCCGAGGGCGCGCTCGCCCCTCCCCGCCCCACCCGGCGCGGCGCGGCGGGGGCGGGGGACTCGGGCTGGCGGGGGCCGCGGCGCCACTGTGATGGCGGGCGGTGGCGGGACCGGGTGAGGGGCTGGGGCTGCGGCCCGCGATCGGGCCAGCCGCCGGGAACCCTAAGGCGCCGCCCCGCCCGGCTCCACCATGAACGTCGCGCTGCAGGAGTTGGGCGGCGGCGGCAACGTGAGTGCAAGCCGGGGCTCCAGGGGACTAGACTGGGCAGAGGGGGTCGAGTGGATGGGTGAGCCGCAAGGGGCAGGCGGCGGCCGCAGAGACCCGGCGGGCCTGGATAGCGCCGCGTGCAGGGTGCAAGTGTGGGGACCCCAGGCCCTGAGGCCGGCAGGTGGAAGAGGCCCTGGGGCCGGCGGGGGCAGGGGGCCGGCGGGCGAGGGGCGCTTGGGCCGCCCTCTCTGCCTGACCCCGGCTGGTGTCCCGGACTGTCTGGCAGATGGTGGAGTACAAACGGGCCACGCTTCGGGATGAAGATGCACCTGAGACCCCCATAGAGGGCGGGTCCTCCCCGGACGCCGTGGAGGTGGGCACGGGGGTTCCCCCACTCTCGCCGGGCCCCAGCCCTGGCACGACACCTGGCACACTCAGGAGCTCTGGGCTGCTCCGCGGGGTCCCCTGCCCCCATCTCTGCTCCTTCTGTGGCCTCTGCGCTAGGACCATGGTGAGGCGGTTCTAAGCCATGACGTTGCACAAAACCGGCTCAGGGCTCACCTCTGCCTGCCTCCTTGCCCCTGGGCCCAAAGTTAACCCCATGGACGTCTTTGCTCGGTGACTCTGGAAGTTGCTGGTGCCTTCACCCTTTGGGAGGGCTTCTGTAGTCTTAGATACCACCTCTGTAGCTCAGTCACTCTCTGTCCCTTTTGCTCCCCAGGTAGGATTCCGCAAGGTGACCAGACGACTCTTAGGCTCACGCACGCAGTTGGAGCTGGTCTTGGCGGCCGTCTCTCTACTGCTGGCTGCACTGCTTCTGAGCTGCCTGGTGGCCCTGGGGGTCCAGTACCACAGAGGTGGGTGGGTCCATACTTGTTTGTCACCAGTACTCATAGCTAGAGGATGGGGGCTCTGAAAGTTAAAGGGTGGCAAAGATTTTCTCTGATTGGGACCCAGTTTCCAAAATCTTTCAGCTGCCATGGTCCTTCTGAAGAGTTTGCCTCTCCCTGGCTGTTATAATGGTTTCCTACCTTCTGGTCCTGTCCCCTGCCACAGACCCATCCCATGGCACCTGTCTAACAGAAGCATGCATTCGGGTGGCTGGGAAAATCCTGGAGTCCCTGGACCGCCAGGTGAGCCCCTGTGAGGACTTTTACCAGTTCTCTTGTGGAGGCTGGATTCGGAGGAACCCCCTGCCCAATGGGCGCTCTCGGTGGAACACCTTCAACAGCCTCTGGGACCAGAACCAGGCCATACTGAAACACCTGCTTGGTGAGTGGGGCTGTCGAAGAGGCGCTGTCTGTGCTGAGCATGTGCTTGGGTCCAGCCTAGGGCTGGGCACCGAGTAGGTACTTAGTAAATAGTCACAGGGGAAAAAGTCTATGCTGCTCTGTGAATGATCTTAAGCAAGGGCACGCAGAGAGCAGGGGGCTCTTGGGAAGTGGAGATGGGCTGGGGGGGGCGACTTCTGAGTGTGATGGAGGAGCTCCTCTCTGCGCTGTCCAGTGTGGCAAGTACCAGGGACCCTAGAGCGCTTAGACCTGTTTGAAGGTCTTTATTAAAAGCCGCAGCTGGCTGTTGCAGACAGTCTTCTTGGGTTTAGGTTCGGAGGACCGCTGATAACAGGGCGAGGAAAGGGACCAAGCAGAGGTTGGGACTCCTTGACAATTAACCTAATTGTCGCCTGGACCCTGTGTTCTACTCACAGAGAACAGCACCTTCAACTCTAGCAGTGAGGCGGAGCGGAAGACGCAGCGCTTCTACCTGTCATGCCTACAGGTGGAGCGCATCGAGGAACTGGGCGCACGGCCCCTGCGAGACCTCATCGACCAGGCAGGGCCACTGGGTGGGCTGTGGTTAGGGGCAGCAGCTGGGGCTTCAGGAGAGGATGTGGCCCAGGAGAGCTTTAGAGGCCTCTGTGCCAGAGGTTCCACTTGCAATCTCTACTCAGATTGGTGGCTGGAACATTACGGGGCCCTGGGACCAGGACAACTTCATGGAGGTGCTGAAGGCAGTAGCAGGGACCTACAGAGCTACTCCATTTTTCACCGTTTATATCAGCGCTGACTCGAAGAGTTCCAACAGCAATGTCATTCAGGTGCCTGGCCAGGGAAGGGTGGGGAGGGACCCATGGAGCCTTTGCTGAGCCTTTGCTGAGCCAGGCTCCTCTCCCCTGTGCCAGGCAGGCTGGGCTGCCCCTTTCCCTCTCCATCTCAGGAATCGGGGCTGGGGAACTCACCTTCTCTCCTTGCTGTTTCAGGTAGACCAATCGGGGCTCTTTTTGCCCTCTCGAGATTACTACTTAAACAGAACTGCCAATGAGAAAGTAAGGAGCATCCTCAGAATCCTTATCCCCTCCCCAGATACTTTTCTCTTTGCCCTGGGTCCCAGTGGGGAAGGCGAGCTCTCCTGCTGCCTAGTGAGCTGGCTGCCCTTTCTTCCTTCTGCTCTCCTTCCTTCCTTCTTTCCTTCCACTCTTAGTCTTCCTAGAAAACCGTGAGTGAGTGAGTGTGTATGTGTGTGTGTGTGAGAGACGGGGGGGGGGGGGGGGGTGGTAAGGGGCGCGGTTCAAACCTAAGGGCTTGTACATGCTAAACACTTCCCCCACCACTTCACTACCTTAAGGCTCAGGAAAACATGCCTGCTGTGTGCCAAGTGCAATGGGGGAATTTTGAAGTATTAAATTTCAAAGCCATTGTTACAGGAAGCTTTCAATGTTGGTAGGTTTGTGAACCTAGGTAGCCAAGAATAAGGCTCAAAAGAGGATCTGTGAGGTCCAGGGGGACACAAGTATCCACAGAAATTTTCCTGAAGAGATTATATTTGAGCCAGGCCCTGCAGAAGACGTAGGGGCTGATGAAGGCATGCAGGGTAGAGAGAGAAGTTAAAAGTATTGAAGAGAGGAAGGGCAAGGTGCATGGGAACCATGAGAGAGCGTCCAGTTGGGCAAGATGTGCTCTGCAAACTACTTGAGAGGTTGAGACAGGAGGATCACAACTTCAAGGCCGGACTGGGAAACTCAGTGAGACTCTGTCTCAGAAAAAAATAGTAGGGTGTGGGAGTGAGAATGTAGCTTGGTGGTAACACCCCTGTTGCCAGTAACCCCCACCCCTGCCACATACACATGAAACAAGGCCAGAAAGGAGGGGATGCTGAGTGCCTCCCTAAGGAGTTTATCCTGTTGGCCTCAAAGAACGAAGTCATGCTCCAGAGACAGGAGCAAGTGGAGAGAGTGCCCTGTGAGAACTTGGTACAAGGGAGTGAGCCGGGACACAAGAGTCTCTGCAGCCTTCCAGGCTCTGAGTCACTAAGGACCCGAGTGAGGAAGCACAGAGACAATGTCAGAAAGTGGAGGATGCAGAGATGAATCGCGAGGATCACGACTTGTGGGTGACTGGGTATTGGGAGGGGAGGGGATGGCTGAGGCCGTAACTCTGAGTGATGGCGGGATTGAGGGGTCCTTAGGAGTGTCTGTGGGAAGAGGCAGCTTAGGATACACCGGGAAGGAGCAGAAGGTGTGATACCGTGGGACAAGGAGAGACTTCGTGTTCAGACCTGGATTTCAGTCTCATTGCTGCTGCTGGTGCAAGTTGATTGTTCACTCAGAGACTGTTTCCTCACTTGCATGCAAGAGGTAGATACTTTCTGTGGGAGCCTCTCTATTTTTTCTTTTTTTTAATGGTGCTGGGGATTGAATGCAGGGCCTTGGCACTGTGGTACATCCTCAGACTTTTTTTCTTTTTGAGACAGTCTCATTAAGTCACTGAGTTATTCAGGTTGGACTCAAACTTATAATTCTCCTGCCTCAGCCTCCCAGAGTGCTGGGATTACAGGCATACACCCCCGTGCTTGGCTGAGCCTCTCATTTTAGAAGCGTGCATTCAAGGACCCTGTTCACCTTCTGTGTGAGAGGTCAACAAGCAATTGTGAAAGTGGAATCCCGGAGAGGACAGTGGGAGGCATTTATTTATTTATTTATTTTGAGACAGGGTCTTGCTCTGCAGCCCAGGCTGGCCTTGGACTCATGGCCATCCTCCTGTCTCAGCCTCCTCTCTAGTGCTGGGATTATAGGCGTGTGCCACAACGCCCGGCTTGGCATCTCCTTTAAAACTGAGATATGGGGCTAGAGGAAAAGCACAGCAATTAAAGCACTTGTCTTGTGAGCACACAGCCCTGAATTCCCCAGCACCATGTAAGTCAGGCGTGATGGCACACGCTTGTAATCCCAGCACTTGGGAGGCTGAGAAAGGAGAATTGCCTTGAGTCCCAGACTAGCTACAGAGCAAGACCCTGTCTCTAAATAAATAAATAAAAACTGAGACAAAAGCTTAGGGCAGGTGAGAAAAAGGAGACAGGACAGCAGAAGAGCCTGATGTGTGAAGGACAAGGACAGGTGAGAAGAACAGTCCACAAAGGAGTCGGCCATGGAGTAGGACAACAGGGGGAGTACTTCAGCCTGTGTTGCTTTGTTTGTATTTCCTGGCACCCCTTAGCCAGACCCCTCCAGGCACAAGCTGAGCAGCACATTGCCAGTGCCCTCCGAATGGGGGCAAAGACAGGAACTGGCTGGTTTCACTGTGTCCTGTTTGCAGTCGCTGGGATAGCTGTAGAGGAGGAGCGTGGGGTTCCAGGCGTGAGGAGATGGAGAACTAGCCCAGTGCTGGGGTGAGGGTTGGCAGAGTGAAGGCAGAGCGCAGGGGAGCAGCTCCCTGCAGGCTCTGTGGTGGGAAGAGAGGACCTTTGACATACTCAAGAGAGAGAGCGAGCAGTGGGAGGGGCGGCCAAGTCCTTGCAGACAGGGATGGAGACCCGTTTTATATGTAAATTTTGTAGGTTAAATTTAGGGTTTATCCTTCCTGAACGTGGAAAGGGAAACTCCAAAGTGGTGTGAACAGATGTGTGATTTTGATGTCACCTGAGTCAAGGGAGGAATTTGAGATAAAGGAGAGGACATCACCCAACACTTGGTGAAGGACAAGAGGAAAGCTTGGTTTTGGTTCTGTGGGTGCCACTGGTTGCCTTGCTGGAAGCCTCCGCCAGGACCTAGGGTTGGGTACTGCACAGAAGGTTAAGAAAGGATGAAACTGGAGGCACAGAGGCTTCAGGAGAGTCTTGGAAGTAAGCAGAAGATGAGGAAGGGAGAAAGGAGTATCACGTGAGATCCCTTGGCTGAGCACACCTTTTCTGTCCAGTGCTGGGAGGATTGAAGTTAGCACTCAGACCTCTTCCTGTCCGGGTACATTGGTACATACTGCAATTCCAGCATTCTGGGAGGCTGAGGCAGGAGGGCCACAAGTTAAAGCCCAGCCTGGACAACTTCTTGAGACCCTGTCTCAAAATAGGAAATAACTTGTTTATTTTTGTTTTTCTTTTTTTTTTTTTTTGAGACAGGGTCTCATTCTGTAGCCCAGGCTGGTCCTGAACTCACTGGTGTAGCCTAAGCTGGCCTTGGATTCAGGACAATCCGCCTGTCTCAGTCTCCAGAGTGCTGGGATTACAGGCACGCACCACTACATCCAGCTTTATGTGGTGCTAGGGAATCGAAGTCAGGGCCTTGTGCTTGCAAGGCAAGTGCTTTAACTGCTGTGCCATTCCTCCAGAAAATAATTTTTAAAAAGGGGGCTAGAAATATGGCCCAATGCAAAGGATCTGAATTCAATTCCCATTACCACAGAATATAAAAACAAATAAAATTAAAAAGTCACAAAATCTCTTCCTCTGATATCGTCAGCTAGGAAGAGGAAAGTGAGGAAAAGGAGACCTTTTTCAGTACAGAGAAATGGAAATTAAGGGACAAAAAACTTCTCAGTAAGGGAGAAAAAGAGATGGCCTTTGGTGATTCAGGGTAGGGGTTCAAAATGGGGAGCCAGGTCTGGTGATACAACCCTGTAATCCCAGCACTTTGGAAGGCTGAGGCAGGAAGATTGCCCATTTGAGCCCAGCCTGGGCAACTCAGCAACTTGGCAAGACCCTGTCTCAAAATAAAATATAAAAGCATGCTAGTGATATAGCTCTGTGCGAAGGCCTTGGGTTCAGTTCCTCCTACCCCAAAAGGGGGAGCATCGCCTCTGGGAGGAGGGCCTGGGGAGGTAGGGGAGCGGTGTTGGAGGCCTGTTTGCACATTCTCCTGTCTGTCTTCAGCGAATCCTTCTGGAGTGCTGTGCTCTGCGGCAGATGCTGCTGGAGCCTGTAGCTACCATAGTGAGCAGACAGCCTCGTCTGTCACAGAGCTGGGGCAGTAGCTTGCGGTGGGGGTCAAGTCACCGCCCCAGCTTGTTCCTTGGGGTGAAATGAGAATCCTGTCCACTTTGATGAGTTGCTGTGGTATTGGGGAAAGAGCCAAGCTATGTGAAGCCTCTAGCATCCTGGTCCCCATATATCACATGAGGTCGTTCTTTCTTTTCTGTGCCTTGCCCTCCCTTGAGGGCCAGCCGGTTAGACTGGGTGTGGTGGTGCACACCTGAAATGCCAGACCTGGGGAAGGCTGAGGCAGGACTGGCTGCTGGCTCTAAGCACACCCGGGGCCTTTGCAGGTGCTCACCGCCTACCTGGACTACATGGAGGAGCTCGGGATGCTGCTGGGTGGACAACCAGCCTCCACCCGTGGGCAGATGCGGCAGGTGCTGGAGCTGGAGATGCAACTGGCCAGCATCACGGTGCCCCAGGACCAGCGGCGTGATGAGGAAAAGATCTATCACAAGATGAGCATCTCGGAGCTGCAGGTGGGGCGGGCAGGCGGCTAGAGACGCACTGGCAAGGGCCAGCCCTTGGCACAGACCACCCAGTTTACCTTCGTGCTACCTTTCTGAGGCATCTGGTCCATTCCTCAGTTTTTTCCTTTTCTGAGCTTCCCAGATGCGCTGTTCCTATTCTGGAAAAACAAAACACAGTGATCCCTTCAGGACACCTCTTACACGGCCATCCTTTGGCTCCTGGGAAGGCACAGAGAGATTATGTCAAAATTTTATGACAACCTAGGGGCTGGGGATGTAGCTCAGTTGTTGAAGAACTTGCCTGGGTTCTATTTCCCAGCATCACATAAGCCAGGCATGGTGGTAGATGCCTGTAACCCCAGCACTCAGAAGGCTGAGGCAGGAAGATTACCGTGTGTTCGAGGCCAGCCTGGGACACATAGTGATTTCCGGACCAGCCTGGACTACAGAATGAGACCTTATCTCAAATAAACATTTTTAAAAAATAACAAATTAGGGCTGGGGGCTAGCTCAGCGGCTTAAAGCACTTGCCCAGCAAGGGCAAGGCCCTGGGTTCTATTCCCCAGCACCACATAAACTGGTCTGTCACCCCAGCATTTGGGAGGCTGAGGCAGGAGAAGTGCTGTGACTTTGAGGCCAGCCATGGGTATATACTGAGTTCAGGATCAGCCTGGACTATACAGAGAGAACCTGCCTCAAAAAACTTATAACTTAGGTAAGCATAGTGGTACACACTGGAGGATTATGACCAGCCTGGGCTACATAGTGACACACTGTCTAAAGACAAGACCAATTAGCCAACCAACCAACCAAACAAAAATGTGTAACGACTTAGATAAAATGTCCATGAAACAATCAAAATGGATATGAAAGTATCTCCTGGAGGCCCCCTGCTGTGCCAGGAGTCCCCACTTCTGGTACTGGATGATGGGGAGGTTAGGGAAGGGGAGGTTCTGGAGGAGAAGCCGGGTATGTGGGAGGTGTTGGAGAGTGGTGTTTTATCAACTGCTATGAAAGTATTTGAATATCTGTGCCCTAGCTGAGTATCACTTGGTGGTTTTCTTGTATAATAAGTGCGACCCTGAGGCCTGGGAAGGGGTTTATTACAGGAAGGAATCACAAAGCAGCCAGTGGCTGTTGCCATGGCAATGGGAAGGCCTCCCGCTACAGTGTCTCAGTGGGGCAGGGTGGGCTGGAAGCCAAGCTGGCAGGCCAGGAAGCCTGAGCGTTCTTTGCTCTCAGGCTCTGGCGCCCTCGGTGGACTGGCTGGAGTTCCTGTCTTTCTTGCTGTCGCCATTGGAACTGGGTGACTCTGAGCCCGTGGTAGTGTACGGAACGGATTACTTGCAGCAGGTGTCAAAACTCATCAACCGCACGGAAGCAAGGTGAGGGGGAGCCCATATCCTGGAGACAGGGCTCAGGGCTCTTAGGAGATTTCTAGCAGGAACTGAGTACTGCAGGCGGGCATAGCCAAAGTGGTCTTTGATAAGGCCACGGACCATCCAAACATCATACAAGAGTGTCTGTAGGTTCTTCTTCTGGGCCAGAATCTCAGGGTTCCCATCCCCCATTTGCTCTAAACCAGAGAAAGGGAATGTCTGCTCCATCTAGTCCATGGGCTGTGAATTATTTGTTCCAGCCCTGGGCTTGGGCTCACCAAAGAGAAGCAGTTTCAGCCATCACATTAGGGGTGGGTTAATGGAATGTTTTCCTAAATATAGTTGCTAATTTTTGTGTATGGTACTGGGGGTTGAACATAGGGCCTTCATCCTGAGCTCCATTCCCAGCCCCTCTTTCTTAATTTTTACTTGGCAGTTGAGGTCTTGCTAAGTTGTTAAGTTGCCCAGGCTGGGCTTGAACTTAAGTTTTCCTGCCTCAGCCTCCCAAAGTGCTGCAATTATAGGCCTGTGCCGTGGGGAGCCAGCTAACAGGGTATTTTTAAATTTAAATATCGCATCTTGATGGTTTTCTCTTCCTTTTTCCCTTCCTATCCCTTGACCTCTGACCGTTCCCTCTCCACAAAGTCTATCTTCTATCTTCTTTCATTCTTCCTTTCTTAAAAAACTTTTCTATGGTTTGATTTTTCTCATATTAGAGAAATCATGTGATATTTAGCCTTCTGCGTCTGATGCATTTCTCTGAGCATAATGGTCTCAAGGGGCATCCACTTTCCCACAAATGACTCAAATTTATCTTTCTTTATAGCAGCACTCCACTGTGCAAATATACCACATTTTCTTTATCCATTTATCTGTTAATGGGCATGTTGACTACTTCCAAGATTTAGCCATTACAAGTTGTAGTAGTATAATTTTTAAGTTGATAATTTTGTATGACCTGTGAATGATATCATAAATTCTGAGTGGTATTGGCAAAAAAATGTTTCGAATCCATGCTCTAAGCTGAATTCTGCAGGCAGGTGTGTGATCCCAGGGCAAAGGGGACCCTAGAATGGCTTCCTGCTGCCTGCTCGCTTGTTCCTGGGGACTGGTTGTAGGGAGGAGAAAAGTTCTTCACCTGCCCTTTCCTTGCAATCTGGTGTGGATGCCAGCATCCTGAACAATTACCTGATCTGGAACCTGGTACAGAAGACAACCTCAAGCCTGGACCGGCGCTTTGAGTCTGCCCAGGAGAAGCTGCTGGAGACCCTCTATGGCACCAAGAAGGTGGGCCCCCTGACTCTGCCCCCATCTTCTGACCCAGCTTAGCTGGTGCTGTATACCTACAGTGTTTGCCTCCTAGTGGGAATGGCAGAACACAGAATTTGAAATCAAGGCATCCTGGGCTCCAATCCCCACTCTCTGTTTTTTGGCCTGTGGAGCCTTGAGAATGTTCCCCAGTCTCTCTGACTCTGTTTCCTGGTCCGGAAAGTAGGAATAACTTGCAGGGTTGCCATGAGGATTAACCGAGTTCATATAAGTGAGGCACTCATGCTGGGCCAGGTGTACGTAGGCCCCAGCTTTGACTGAGGAAGATGAAGAGGATGTGCAAATGCTGGTCATAGGTTCAAGATGCCCCATTCAGTGGGAGGAGTGTCCTTTAAATAAATTACCTATGTGTTAGGGGGATATGTGATCCCATTGAGCGGAAGGCCTTCTTTGGTCTATAGGACAGAGATGGGACAGCACACTTTCCCTGGGGAAAAAAGGGGAAGGCATCTGAGCAAGTGCCATTTGGATTGAGGATATAGCATCACACAAGGGCTCTGGGTTCCATTCCCATCAGTGGAAACAAAAATCTGGCCTTGATTCTTTCACAAAGAGGGCATTATGGGTGTGGCCACAGGAGAGCAGTGACAGAGTTGGGTTATGTGTTAGGTGGTCTTTCTTAGGTCTAAATGGAGGGGAATGATAGGGAAAGGAGTAGAGAATAGTCAGACTGTCTAGTCAGGAGGCAACTGCAGCCTTTGGGCAAGAGATGATAGTGTAGCAATGAATCCTATTCAGCCCTAAAGAAGAATCGAAATACTATTTACAGGAAAAGGGATGGAAACAAGAATTGTAATGCTAACCGAAATGAACTAGGCCCAGATAGACAATTATTATATGTTTTCCCTCATGTGAAGTATGTATGTATGGTGCTGGGGAATTGAGTCCAGGGCCTTTAATCATTGACCTATGCTTCCATGCCTCATATGTGAAATTTAGAAGAAGAAGATGACATGAAAGAGCAAGATTATTAGGAAGAAGAGAAGCGTCAGAGGGGAGGGGAAGGCAAGGGATGGTATGGGGGGGTGGGTATGATCAAGGTGTGCTAGAAACAGGTGTGAAGGTGCCAAGTGCAAACCATTACTCTGTATAACAACCTATGCTAATAAAGAGAGGCAGAGGCTAGTGTTGGGGGTGGGGAGGTGGCGATGGAGTAGACAGAAAGATGATGAAGTAGGATTACTAAAAATTAGTGACGGATTGAATGTGGGAGTGAGAGAGACGGAGGGAGCTGGGGTGATGCCCGGGTACCTGGCATAGGGACTGACAGGATACAAGCCTGGGTCGTGGAGTTGAGCAAAGAAACTTCTGGGCTCTGTACGTTCCTGAGACTAGAGTGGATAACACAAGTGTTCCTCCTGAGGTTTGCTGGTAGGCTGGCACAGCTTGACACTACCCTTCATGTCCCCCGGAGTCGAGAGAGAGATGGCACCTAAGACCCAGGCCTCAGTCACTCAGAAACTAGATGACAGAGCTGGCCTCTGAGACAGAGAAAAGCCCTCAGAACAGACAGTTGAGCTGTCTCTGAGGACTGGGCTCATTTTTTTCTTTGTAGTCTTGCACCCCGAGGTGGCAGACCTGCATCTCCAACACAGACGACGCCCTGGGCTTTGCTCTGGGGTCCCTCTTTGTGAAAGCCACGTTTGACCGCCAAAGCAAGGAAATAGTGAGTTGTTGGTTTTCTTTTAGCACTGTCCTTTGTTTTATTTGTAATTCATTGTTCAGCCAGACCCCGATGACACAGGTCTCTCATCCTAGCACTCTGGGAAGCTGAGGCAAGAGGATCACGAGCTTTAGACCAGCCTGAGCTATTTAGCAACTTCATAAGATTCTGCCTCAAAATCAAAAAGTAAAAATGACCTAGACAGGGGCTGGGTGACATAGCTCAGCAGTGAAAGCACTTGCCTCATGAGCACAAGTCCGTGGGTTCAGTTCCCCAGCACCATATAACGTGGGTATGGTGGCACATGCCTGTCATCTCAACACTTGGAAGGCTGAGGCAGGAGGATTTCCGTTAGCTTGAGCTCAGCCTGGGCTCCATATTGAGTTCAGGATCAGTCTAGACTACAGAGTGAGACCCTGTCTCAATAAATAAATAAGTAAATAAATAAATAAATAATAAAATTAAAAAGGCTGCCAATGTAACTCAGTGTGAAGGCCCTGGCATTGATCCCCAGTAATGCACACATACATACACATGTATACACACATGCTCACTTACACACACACACACACATTTGTTGTTTATATATGTGTGCATGTATAGAAGAAAATTAGAAGGAGAAAATTGGAAGGAAGTTTATAAACAAATGAACAGTGGTTTCTTTGGGCAGGGGATGATGAGGATTTTTCTTTTTGTTTCCTACAATTTTCTGTATTTTTACAAAAATTTTATGATAAAGGTATATTACCTATGTAACTATGAAAGTATTTTATTAAAAGATGATTTTAAATATGCTTAAAGTCTTATCCATAGAGATTTTTTTTAGGGATGGAACCAGGGCTTCAGCCATGCTAGGCAAACACTCTACCACTGACCTACATCCCCAGATATTTTTTTATTTTTAGTTTTTTTAGGTTTTTTTTTTTTTTTTTTGAAGCGGAGTCATGTTCTGTAGTCCAGTCTGGTCCTGAACTCACTTGTATAGCTCAGGCTGGCTTCCAACTCACTGAAGTCCTCCTGACTCAGCCTCCCAATTGCTAGGATTACAGGCATGTGCCACCACACTCAGTTTATGTGGTGCTGGGGAATTGAATCCAGGGCCTTGCATTTGCTAGACAAGCACTTTAACCACTGAGCTATGCCCCCAAACCCTTATTTTTTATTGGGAGACAGGGTTCTTACTAAGTTATCCAAGCTAGGCTCAAACCTGCTATCTTCCTGCCTCAGCCTCTTGAGTACCTGGGATTACCAATGTGCACCACTACACCCAGCCTCAAAGGTGTTCATGGCGTTGTTGCTTATAATATAATATAATATAATATAATATAATATAATATAATATAAAAATAGTTGAAATGGCCAATCATAAGGCAAAGAAGTACAGATGGGTCAGGGTGTATTATGAGACACTTTTTTATTTATCTATTTACTTTTGATACTGGAAATTGAACATAGGACCTTCACTCTGAACTACAACCCCAGGCCCCCTTTATTATTATTTATTTGACCTAAGGTATTGCTAGGTTGCTAAGTTGCCCAGGCTCTGCTTGAACTTGTGATCCTCTTGCCTCAGTCTCCCAGAGTGCTAGGATTGCATGCCTACAGCACTGGATCTGGCTATGAAACAGTCTTTAAACTGAAAATGTTAGGGGCTGGGGCTATATCTCAGTGGTTAGGGCATTTGCCCAGTATGTACAAAGCTCCAGGATTGATTTCCCAGTATTACATACACAGTGGTATAATCCCAGCACTTGGGAGGCTGAGGTGGGAGGATTGCTGTGAGTTCATGGCCAGCTCAGGCTACATAGTAAGTTCAGAACCAGCCTGGACTACAGAGCAAGATCTTGTCTTGTCTCAAAAAAAAAAAAAAGACTATTCTTTCTTTTTTTTTATTTCACCAGGAATCCAACTCAGGCCTTGCACATCCCAGGGAAGCACTCTACCACTGTATTACAATCCCAGTGTTTTTAAATTTTTATTTTGAGACACGCAGCTTAGAATGGGCTTAAGCTCCTGGTCTTGTCTCAGACTACAGAGCAGCTGAGATTTTTTTTTTTTTTTTTTTTGAGACAGGGTCTCACTCTGTAGCCCAGGCTGCTCCTGAATTCACTATGGATCCCAGGGTGTCCTTGAATTCAAGGCGATCCTCCTGCTTCAGCTTCTTGAGTGCTGGAATTACAGGCGTACACCACCACACCTGGCTTTGTGAGGGTACTTAGCGCTTGACGTAGCTCTTGCCATTCCTCCAGTCCCTAAAGATATATTTTTAAGTGAGAAGAAAGAAGTAGGTTGAGTCAGGCACCATAACACTATAATTCCAGTTACTCTGGAGACTGAGGCAGGAAGATCTTGCGTTTGAAGCCAGTCTGATCAATTTAGCAAGACCTTGTCTCAAAAATAAAAGTGAAAACCAAACACAGTGGTACATACTTGTAATTACTCCAGCACTTGTGGGGCTGAGATGGGAAGATCATGATTTTCAGGCCAACCTGGGTTACATAATGAGACTCAGTCTCAAAACAAACAAAAATAAATAAAAAGGTGGGAATAGAAATAAGAAATGTAAAAAAAGGTCTAGAGATAACAGCTCTGAGATAGAGTGCTTGCCTACCACATGCAACACCCTGGGTTCAGTCTCTAGTATCAGGGGGAAAAAAAGGACAGGTTTGATGGTGGTGTAGTCTTGTAATCCTAGCACTCTGGGGAGCTGAGTCAGGAGGACTGCAAGTCCAGGTCCAGACTGGGTGACTTAGTAACTTAGCAAAAGGTTGTCTTAAAATCAAAAATAAAAATAGGGGCTGGAAGAATGGCTCAGAGGTTAAAGCCGCTTACCTAGCAAGTGCTACGTCAAGTGCTAAGCACCCGAGTTCAATTTCCCAATCCCCAGCACCAGATAAGCCAGGTGTGGTGGCATACGCCTGTAATTCCAGTCTTTGGGAGGCTGAGGTAGAGGGATTGTTGTGAGTCCCAAGCCAGCCTGGGCTCCATAGTGAGTGTTCAGGACCAGCCTGGGCTATAGAGCAAGACCCTGTCCCCAAAAAACAAAACAAAACAAAAAATAAATAAAAATAAAAATAAAAATGGTCTAGAGATGTAGCTTAATGTGAAAGCCCTAGGCTGGATTCCACATGCACACGTGCACAAAACTAGTGTGCAAAAAAAAAAAATGTTATACAACCTAATTCCATATTTTAAATGTGTTTTTGGGCAGGGGAATACTAGAAGTATACAATCAAAATGTAAAAAGAAGTCAGGCATGGTGGTACATGCCTGTAATCTCAAAACTCAGGAGGCTGAAGCAGACTGAACATGAATTCCATACCAACTCTCGAAATACTTAGGAAAGCCCTCTTGGGCCTGGAGGAATGGCTCAGTGGTTAAAGAGCTTGCCTAACAAGTGCTAAGTCAAGTGCTGACTACCCAAGTGCAAGACCCTGTGTTGATTCCCCAGTGCCACATAAACGGGGTGTGGTGAATGCCTGTAATGCCAGCACTCGCTGAGACAGGAGGATTGCCGTGAATCCAAGACCAGCCCGGGCTCCAGTCTGGGTTACAGAGCCAGACCCTGGCTCAAAAAAAAAAAAAAAAAGCCCTCTAAAAAAAGAACTTACTTCTCAGTGATGATTGATCAGATCATGAGTTTTCTATTTTTTCTTCATCTCGGTTTTTCAAATTTTCTATTAATCGAAAATCAATGTACTGTATTAAATTATAATACTAATTTTTTTGAGACAGGGTCTTGCTGTGTAGCTCAGGCTGGTCCTGAACTTATTATGTAGCCCCTGTTGGCTTTGGACTCATGGAAATCCTCCTGCCTCAGCCTCCCGAGTGCTGGTGTTGTTGTCTGATTGTCCTAGAAGGGAGGAATGAACAAAAAGACACAAACAAAAGACAGACACAGCGGGGAAGATTGCAGCCTCCAGAAACTGCGCCCTTTATTTTTATAAGTCCCTTTTCCAACCCCCTCTCTTACTAGCTGACCTTTACCCTAGTTCTGTTTTACTTCTCTTCTCAGACCACATAGTTTCCTTATCTGGTCACAGAGTCTCAAGGTCTACTCCCAGTTGTTTTGCACATCCCAAGAGAGGGCCTCGTTCTCCAGAGACCTCCAGCCCCTCCTGTTTGCAGGCAGAAGCTCATTATCTTGTTTGCAAGAATAATGGCCCTTGGGCAGCAAGACAACGACGGTCTGTCTCCTTTGCAAGAAGAGTCCAACTCTGGACTTGTTGTTTAAATCCTCATCTTTAAGCTTTAGTGGCCGGTGTCTTTAGTTCTTGGTTCCCTTCATCTGGGATTACAGGCAAGCACCACCACACCCTGTTTTATGTAGTACTGGGGAATCAAAACCAAGGCCTTGCATTACTGGGCAAGTGCTCTAACCTCTGTGCTATTTCTCTTTCTCTGGCCCCAATTTTAATTAATAAGAAAACCCCCCACAATTCCAATACCTTCACAAATAGTGCTGCCATTGCTGCCACCTCCTCCTCCTCCTTCTCGTTTTTCTTTCTTTCTTTCTTTTTCTTTCTTTCTTTGCAGTGCTGGGGGTTGTTGAGTACAGGGCGCTTGCACTAAGTTACACTCCTGGCATTCTCATTCATTCATTCATTGAAACAGGGTCTCACTGTAGTTCAGGCTAGTCCTGAACTTACTAGATAGCCCATGCTGGCCTTGAACACAGGGCAATGCTCCTGTCTCAGCCTCCCAAGTGCTGGGATGACAAGTGTACACTATCATACGCAGCTTATATGGCGCTGGGGAATTGAACCCAGGGCCTGTGCTCACGAGGTAAGCACTCTAACCACTGAGTTATGCCTCCAAGCCAGCTTTTTCTTTAAATTTTATTATTTATTTGCTTGTCTGTTTTGCAACAAGTTCTCCCTAAGTCACTAAGTTGACCAGGCTGGGTTGGAACTTGTAATTCTCCTACCTCAGCCTCCTGGAGTGCTGGAATTACAGGCCTACACTGCTATGCCTGGTTTTCCTTCTTACCCTCCCCAGCACCTTGTATTTCATGAATCTGGACATTCCTATGGCCCCCTGGAAGGACAGCGACAGACGGACAGGGATGGCTCTCTAGGTTGAATGGGGGAGCGAGGATGCATTGAGTGTATGTGTGTGGGGGGGAGTGACTTGTGCCCCTTCCTCCCAGGCAGAGGGAATGATCAGTGAAATCCGGTCTGCTTTTGAGGAGGCCCTAGAACAACTGGTTTGGATGGATGAGAAGACCCGCCAGGCAGCCAAGGAGAAAGTAAGCCGTGGATATGTTTGAGGCGCCATCTTGAGGTGGAGATGGAAATCACACTTTTCCTGGGAGGTGGGTAGGGAAACCTTTAACTTGATCTCTTCAGGCAGATGCCATTTATGATATGATTGGCTTCCCCGACTTCATCTTGGAACCTAAAGAACTGGATGACGTTTATGATGGGGTGAGTACTGGACTTCATCCCCTCAGTGAGGGCTGTTTCCCGGCCTCCATCCTTGGGGCTCAAACCATGAAGGAAAGATATGCTTGATTCACCTCAGAGGCAAGTGACCAGACCACCAACATCGCTGAAGTATTAGCTGTGTGCCAGGCTGTTGGTCAACAGGGTGTATCGTGAAGGCTATTGGCCAGTAAAATACAGTGCTGAGAACTAGGGATGTAGCTCAGAAGTTAAAGCCTAGCAAGCGCAGGGCTTCGGTGATTCCCTGGCACCATATAAGCTGGGCGTGGTGGTGATTGCCTGTAAATCCCAGCACTTGCACTCTAGAGGCTGGCACAGGAGAACGGCCATGAATTGAGGCCAGTCTGGACTACATAGTGAGTTCAGGACCAGCCTGGATTACAGAATGAGACCCTGTCTCAAAACATATGCTATTTATATACTTAGTGATGAGGAGGCAGGGACTTGGGGCCAAGCCTGAATCAGAATCATGTCTCCCTTAACTAACTGTGTGCCCCTGGAAGCCGCCTCTCGGGGCCTCAGTTTTTCTGTCTGCAAAATGAGAGTCCTACTAGTACCTACTTTGTCAGGTTGTTGTGAAAAAGGAAGACCATAAAAAAATACAGCACCTGCAGTGCAGATATCTTGTAAATACTGGTGAACATTTACTGCATATTTTACTCCCATTTTACAGTTGAGGAAACTGAGGCTTGGAGAAGTACTAATTAGTAGTCAAGCTGAGACTATTACCTTCTCCAACATGTCGCTGCTTGCTTCCTACCTCCCACTGTTCCCCTAGTATGAAGTCTCTGAAGATTCTTTCTTCCAAAACATGTTGAATTTGTACAACTTCTCTGCCAAAGTGATGGCTGACCAGCTCCGCAAGCCTCCCAGCCGAGACCAGTGAGAATGGGAGCCACAGACACGGGGGCGGTGGGCAAAGGCTTCCAGGGATGGGGACAGGGTTGCCTCAAGACCCTTGTAGGAGGTAGACATGGCTGCTGGGCTGAGTGGCACCCCGTGGGTGGCACCCAGCCACAGTCTTTCTGTCTTCCAGGTGGAGCATGACCCCCCAGACGGTGAATGCCTACTACCTTCCAACCAAGAATGAAATCGTCTTCCCTGCCGGCATTCTGCAGGCCCCCTTCTATGCCCGCAACCACCCCAAGTGTGTCTGAGGCAGGAGGGGCTGGGTGCCAGGGCCGGGGCCGGGGCCAGTGGGTGAGCTGGGAGCACAGCTGGAGGGGGGATTCAGGGTCCCCCTACCAAGTCTTTACTCAGCCTTCCTCATTTACTAGGGCCCTGAACTTTGGTGGCATTGGCGTGGTCATGGGTCATGAATTGACACATGCTTTTGATGACCAAGGTAGGGGCCCAAGGAATTTTCTTCTTGAGCCTAGAATTCCCAGAGTCTCCTGCAAATGCCTTGGGATGTGGGGGGAAGGCCCTAGAGGCCCTCGAATCTGTGGCCCAGGGCTGAGCTGTCATCTAGTGGGATGAGTACAAAATGAGCTCTCCTCAGGCCGTGAGTATGACAAAGAAGGGAACCTGAGGCCCTGGTGGCAGAATGAGTCGCTGGCAGCCTTCCAGAACCACACGGCCTGTATGGAAGAACAGTACAACCAGTACCAGGTCAATGGGGAAAGGCTCAACGGGCGCCAGACTCTGGGGGAGAACATTGCGGACAACGGGGGGCTTAAGGCTGCCTACAACGTGAGTGGCCCGGGGGCACCTTCAATGGCCAAGGCCCATGGGCTGGCGGGAAGGGTAGGAGGAAGGGCAGGTCCTGGGGACTTGTCATCCCCTCTTTCCCTTAGGCTTACAAAGCGTGGCTGAGGAAGCATGGGGACGAGCAGCAGCTGCCAGCCGTGGGGCTCACCAACCACCAGCTCTTCTTTGTGGGATTTGCCCAGGTACCCCCCCGACCCCGGGAGGCCTGGGTGTGCCCCTCTCTCCACTCCTTCCACAGGATGGGGTTAGAAGTTGTGGGGGGTGCTGGGAAGTGGGGCTGAAGTTTTGGGAGACAGTCTGGAAAGACCTTGTTCCCAGAACCCACAAAAGCAGCCTGAGGAGGGAAAGGTCTTCAGTAGGGTTTTGCTAGTCTCAAAGGGCAGGGCTGCTCTGCTCAAGGGGTGGCAGGGTAGTGCAGGCGCTGATCTCCGTGTTCCTTCTCCATGCGGGGTGGGTGTGGAAGAGGAAACCCAAGCGTGGAGACACAAGCAGTACTCAGTAGGAGTCCCTCTAGTATTTTGCCCCCAACCCCGACAGGCTACCAGGAAGGGCTATGCTTTTCCCCTGCCTGCACTGGGCAGCCCATGTCTCAGAGGCTTTAGAAGAGCTTGAAGGACTTGGGGACTGAGAGCCTGTGCCCCTCCTTGGAGCTGAGGTGCTGGCTGAGCCCCCTTCAGTGCCCATGAGCTCTCCTTAGCGGAGGGTCCAGGGCAGTGGTGTTTTGCATCCTGAGTTGTCTTTGATGTAGCCGAAGCAATTGTCCAGCTCCACACCAGACACCGTATGTCCCTGTGTCTGTCCTGGCCCACAGGTGTGGTGCTCGGTCCGCACACCAGAGAGCTCTCACGAGGGGCTGGTGACTGACCCCCACAGCCCTGCCCGCTTCCGTGTACTGGGCACTCTCTCCAACTCCCGTGACTTCCTGCGGCACTTCGGCTGCCCTGTCGGCTCCCCTATGAACTCAGGGCAGCTGTGTGAGGTGTGGTAGACCCGGGTGAGAGGAGAAATGGCCAGCTGTTGCCTGAGCCGAGGGCTCCTGGGGTTAGGAGAGAGGCAAACGCACCAGCCCCTCCCCATCACAGGTGACACAAGTCCCCTCTACCACCACATTGTGCCTCTGCTTCGGGGGTGCCCCTGCCTCCAGCAGAGCCCCCACCATTCACTGTGACATCCTTCCTTGTCACCCTGCTTGGAGGCCTGGGTGGGGGCTTCAGTTCCCACAGGAAGGAGTCTGCCTCTTTTGGCCCCAAGCTCAGGCAGCTCGGGGACCATGGAGCCTGCTGTGCCTGTCTGACCATGCACTAGGGCTGGGGCTGGACCTGCCTGGCTCCTCCCAGCCTTGCTCAGTGCCCACGTGGGAGTGGGCTTGGCTCCCCTCAGCCCTGCCTTCAGGGCTGTCCCTACCCAGTGCCCCTTGTGCTGCTGCCCATATAGTGCTGCCCACCCTCAAGGACAGACTGACTGTGCTCGGCTCTTAGTGGAAGCCCAGGGCCTTTGAAAGTTTTCCTGTTGCTCCATTCCCTGTACTGAGAGAGGATGTGTGTATGTTCTGGTTCCTGTGTTTTAGGACCCAAGTGTTAGAGGGGTGACTGGTTATTCCTGGACCAAGCAGGAAAGCGGATAGAGCAGAGAGAGGGAAGAACAATTTATTTTTACAGGGAAAAGGGTGGGAAGGGTATGGTCTTGGCCCTGTAGGATCCTATGCCAATAAATAGACCCGCATCAGTCAGCCTGTCTCTTCCTTCAGTCAGTCCTGTTTTCATTTTCCTGTATTCATTTTCCCATTCCACCGATCTTTATCGAGCAACTACAAGGTGCCAGGCATTCTTCTAGACATTCATTTACTCAGAGAGACAGGGGACTGTGATTTGAGACCCTAAGAAGATAGAGCAAGAGAGGCAAGGTGGAGGAATGGAATGCAATTCAGTCTGGCCAGGCAGAATATATTGTCTGCTCTATAGCTGGAAGGATCTGTGCACCCAGTCAGCCCTGAGTCTGTGTAATAGCTGGGTCAGGACAACAAGGAAGATGGGTGCCTTTATCCTGCAGAGGAGGAAAGCCCTGGTGAAAGGAACATACCAGTCCAGCTCAGAGTCCCAGTGTCCGCATGTGGCTGAGAAGATAAGCTTTTCTTTACAGCCTCAAAGGCTCAGTGTTCCTAAGAACCAGCCATCCCCCCACCCCCACATTCATTAAGGCCTACCAAGTGTCAGGTACACAGACTGCAAGTATGACCTCTACCCTCCAGAGTAAGGGAGGGAAAAGAACTGTTTATCAAATACCTCTTATGTTCCAGGCACCTGGGCTAGGTGGCTCATTTCCCTATTCATTCATCCATTTATTAATTCATATGATCACAGATTTATTTTTAAAAACCTATGATCACCACCAGTGTGCCAGGCACTGCTGATATAAAGATGAGTAGATGATTTTTTTTTTTTCCTGAGGTGACCACCTTCTGTTTCAGTTTTACCTTCATGAGCTCACTTAATCCTGCCAGCAATTGTACTCCATAGGTGCTTGTATTGGTCGGCAGCCTTCCTGTCACTGAGATGCAACACCTAATGCCACAGCTTAACTTGGCTCATGGTTTCAGGGGACTCAGTCCATTGTCAGCTGGCTGCAAGGCAGAAGCTGCTCAGCAAAGAAGCTGCAGAGCAAAGCTGCTCAGTTTGTGTCAGCTGCAGAGCAGAGGAGGGAAACAGCACCAGACAGGAAAGGGGCCAGGGATCATGTGGGGTACCAAGGACATGCCCCCATGACCCATACAGACACGCTCGAAAGTATGTATGACTAATCACTAGGCATTTCCTGATTAACAGGCACAGTGTCTAGTTTCCATCAAACAGATCCAACCCTAACTACTACGTTGCAGTCAGACATGGATTGAAATTGAGACTCTGATAATTGTGTAGGTTTGAGCCTTTTCCTTAAGGTGCATAAGCCTCAATTTCTTCATCTGTAAGATGGGCAAAATTACAGTGAGTCTAATCTCATTTCTCTTAAAAAGTCAGTGGTCCCTAAGGTAATCCCATAATGGGTGACTTTATCATATTCATAAGGGAAAGAGAGAGAGAGAGTTTGTCAGTGATTGCTTCTGAGTCCCTGGCCTCTTGCCAAGGTCAGTTTGTTTCCTGTTCCACCTGTCCAAGTCACCAGACTGTCCCCACAAAGAACTGAATATGGAGTTACATCATGTTACCTGAAGGTACTGGTCACCCAACAAGGGAAAGACATTGCTATACTATAAGAAGCAATATGTCCTCAGCAACATGTCCTTGGAAAAGCCCAAGCCCGTAAGAGCACAACTCCAAAGGGATGGCAGAGCTGCATGGTACTAGGCATGGCTTGTTCTCTCTGTCTTGAGCAGTTTGTAAAGTAAGTGTATTCTAGGAAGGCTGAGGGAGGAGGGCTGTGAGTTCAAGGCAGGTGCTACATAGTGAAATCAAGGCCAACCTAGACTATATAGTGAGACCCTGACTCAACTCAAAAAAATTTTAAACGACTGTATTTTTAAAAAGGATTATATGAGATGATCTCTGAGGGCCATTATGTTTTTGGTGCTTTAAGAAATGAATTTGTGAGCTTAGCAAATTCTAAACTCAAAGAGATATCAATAAATGATTTGTAGATTTGAGTATGGCACATGGGATAGAATTGGAATGTCAGAGAGCAAAATGACTGAGGACAGAGAGCTGGCAGGACAAAGAGACAGAGAGCCTTGCTCTTCTTGGTACCTGATTTCAGAGCCAGCTTAATCCTGACCAGCTGACCAGTATGGCATTAAACTGCCAAAGTATTAAGTATAGTATTGCTAGCTTTCATCCATAGGCTTAAGCCTGTGTTAAATACTTAAAAGACATTTCATTAAGGCTTCACAATGACTTATAAGGTGGTTTTACCATTGTCTTTATTTTCACAAGTGGGGAGACTAAACAAAAAGATTATACGATATCCAAAGTCAGTCAAGATTGCATTCAAGTCATGTTTATGACTGCAGAGCTTTTAATCACTGCCAGCTAGTCTAAGTCATGATACAATATAAACTCCAACACCATCATCTGTCTCCTGGGCAAATTCATCATGTTTCCAAGTGAGATAATAATACACTGTGGCTCCCCTGGGCCAGGCATTTATGACAACTAGGCAGCTGCCGGAGGCCTAAACATGTGCTGAGCCAAAGTTAAGCCAGGTAGCACCTGTTTGTTGAGCACTCTGCAGATGCTAGGTTCCAGAGGCACGGCCAGGTGAACATCAGGTGACAGACATGACCTCTGCTCTCAGTAGCACTGTCAGGCTGATGGCTGTGCATTGGCAGTATGTTACGGTGTGCTGAAGAAGGGAAAACAAGGAGTTGGGCTCCTGGATAGACATACGACAGCAGTGATTACTTTACTAATAATGTGATTATTAATAAGTAAAGAGCCAGGCCATTTCCTATGCCACTGCATTGGGAAGTCTGACTAATTCCCGTCCACAGTAAAGTAACCTAGATAGCACCTTGGAGACATCAGGCTGGAAGAAAGTCTGTCATAAAAATAAACACATGGGGCCAGAAGAATAGTGCAGAGGTTAAAGAGCTTGTCTACCAAGCTCAAGGCCCTGAGTTGATTCCCCAGCACCACATAAAGCTGGGTGTGGTGGCGCATGCCTGTAATCCCAGGAAGCTAAAGGAGGAGGATTTCCTTGAGTTCAAAGCCAGCCTGAACTGTGGAGTGGGACTCTGTCTCAAAAAAACAAACAAACAAACAAACAAAACAAAACAAGACAAAAAAAACAAACTTACGCTGGGTCTAGTGGAGAAGGCCTATAGATATAGCGCTCTCACTCTGGGAGGCTGAGGTAGGATAATTATATGTTCAAGCCCACCCAGAGTAACTCAGCAACTTAATGAGATTCTGTCTTAAAATAAAAAAAATTAGGGCTAGAGTAATGGCACAGTGGTTAAAGCTCTTGCTCTGCAAGCACAAGGCCCTGCGTTTGATTCCCTAGCATCACATGAAGCTGGTTGTGGTGGCGTACACCTCTAATCCCAGCACTGGGGAGGCTGTGGCAGGTAGATTGTCCTGAGTCTAAGGCCAGCCTGGGCTACACCAGTGAGTTCAGGACTAGCCTGGACTACAAAGCAAGACCCTGTCTCAAAAAAAATTTTTTTTAATTGGACTTGAGGTATAGCTCAGTGTGGAGGCCCTTATTTCAATTTCAAGTACTATATAACTAATGAACCAATCAATAAAAATTAGCACAGTTTCAGTGGGTTTTTCATAGTTCATAAGTGATGACTCTTGTATTTTCAGAGGTTTTTTGTTTGTTTGCTTGCTTGTTTGAGGCAGGGTCTTGCTCTGTAGTCTATACTAGTTCTAAACTCACCATGTAGCCTAGACTGGCCCGAACACCTGGCAGTCCTTCTGCCTTAGCCTCCTGAGTCCTGGAATTACTGGCATATACCACCGTGCCCAACTAATCTTTTATGTGGTTCTGAGGGTTGAACTTAGTACCTTGTGCTTGCCAGGCAAGCACTCTTAACTACTGATCTATGTCTTAGCCTCAGAATCCTGAATTTTCCAGTGTCCAGATCTGGGCTTTGAAGAAAGACCCCAAAGAGTCATTATTGTACTCAGAAATGACCCAAATAGGACTACAAAGCCATTCATTCATTCATTCATTTGGCAAATCTTTGTCTAGGCCTACCACAGTCCAGGTATAGATTAGGTACTAGGGCCACAAAGCTGAATAAGACATAGTCCCTTGTCCTTCAGGAGTTCAGAGCTTAGGGAGGGAGAAGTATGTGGGAAATACAAGGGGAGCCCAGGGAAGAAGTGAATCACCTGAAAGCAATGGTAGGTAAAGGAAAACTTTTTTTGGAGACAGAGTCTCATTTGGTAGTCCAGCTGGCCTTAAACTCACAGCAGTCCTCCTGCCTCAACCTCCCTAGTGCTGGAATTACAGGCATGCACCACCACCCCCAGCTGCAGAGGGTAGGAAAAGGATCCTAGACAGGTGATACCGAGCTGGAGCTCAAAGGATGGGAAAATTTACTAGCTGAAAAAGTAAACAGCATTCATACAGAAGGAACAGCAGTGTGAAAATCAAGCTAATCAACTAGAAAGGACAGGCCATGTGCAGAAACCCAAATGTTTATGGTGATCAGAAAGGAGGACCTGAAAGGGACATACTGGGGGATGAGGTTCTGGAGAAGGGTGGTATTAATAGTAGGTATGCAATGAGGGGACTGGGGCTGGAGGAATAGCACAGCTATTGCTTAAAGCATTTGCCTAGCATGCACAAGGCCCTGGGGTTTGATTCTCTAGCACCACACAAATAGTGCGTGTTGTGGCACGCATCTGTAATCCCAGCACTCAGGAGGCTGAGGCAGGAGGATTGCTGTGAGTTCAAGGCCAGCCTGGGCTACAGCATGAGATCCTGTCTCGAAAAAGTTAAATTAGAGGATGGAGGAATAAGCTCAGAGTCATGGCAAATGCCTATAACCCCAGGACTCAAGAGGCTGAGGCAGGAGGATTGCTGAGTCCAGGGCTATCCTGGGCTCCGTAGTGAGTTCAGGACCAGCCTGGACTATAGAGCGAGACCCTGTCTCAAAACAAAAAAGGTTAAATTAAATTAAATTAAATTAATGGGGGAGGGTGGGCTGGAAGAATTGTTCAGTGATTAAAGTGCTTGCCTAGCAAACACTAGATCAAGCACTAAGTACCTGAGTTTGATTCTCCAGCATCACATAAGCCAGGTGTGGTGGCACATGCCTGCAATCCCAGCACTCAGGAGGCTGAGACAAGAGGATTTCCATGAGTTCAAGGCCAGCCTGGGCTACAGAGTGAGACCCTGTCTCCAAAAAAAGAGTGGGGGGATTGTATGTAACATTTGCTGTCCGTTTGGGGAGTGGAAGGGCTACAAACCCATCTTGCTGTTTGAAGAATGTTATGCATACCAAATGGTAACCCGGTGGAAATAGTGTAGTGCTATATGCTGCCCGGAGGACATGGGATGTTATATAATTGATGGCTTTGGGTTGAATGGCTCTGAGATGAATAGAGCCATCCAGAAGACACGCAGCTCTACAATTCAGACCATACTTGGGGGGCGGCATGGCAGGCAAGTGAGACATTTTGGTTTAAACACCAGATCTGCCCGCCTCTACAGCTTGCATTCTCCTACTCTCCCAACTTTTATTTTGAAAAAATTATTTATTTATTGACACAGGGTCTTGCTGTGTAGCCCAGGCTGGCCTTGGACTCAGAACAATCCGCCGGCCTCAGCCTCCCAAGACGGGCATGTGTCACCACGCCCTGCTTTATGTGGTGCTGAGGAATCAAACTCAGGACCTTGCCACTGTGCCATTCCTCCTGCCCGCTGTTTTGGAAAATTTAAAACCCACAAAAATGTTGAAACATGGAGCAATTCTTCACATACCCTTCATTCTGAGGCACCAGCTAGTAAACAGAGTGTCACAATGTCCGCCTCATCTCCTCCGAGTACGGGTTCGACCGGTATTTATCACAAAATCCAAGATCTGTTGGAAGGAAGTCATTGGAAGACGAGAGGTTTAGGATAAATCCCCCTACAAATGGCTGAGAAAAGCTTGAATATGTGAGGACATACCGAAGGAGGAGATAGAACAACTGAATAGCTATGCACCGTCCAACTCCCAAGTCTGCAGAGCCAGGCTGAGGTAGTCATTGGTGCGGTTACCCTGGAATCCAAACATTAAGTCTAAAGAACAACAGGTTTTCAAAACAGGCTTCACAGCATTTCCCATCCACATCCATACAAACTTTGAGCCAATATTCATTGAGGGCTAAGTATGCTGTGCTAGATTTATTTTATTTTTATTGAGACTCAGTTTCACTCTGTAGTCCCAGCTGACCCTGAAACTCACTAGGTAGCCCAGGCTGGCCCCAAAGATATGGCAATCCTACTGCCTCAGCCTCCTGAATGCTGGGATTATTACAGGTGAGGGCCCCCCTGCCCAGTTTATGTGGTGCTTGAGAATCAAACTCATAGTCTTGTGCTTGCAAGGCAAGCACTCTAACTTCTGTCCTATATCTCCAGGCCCTCTGCTAGATTTAAATAGAAAAAAAAATAAACTACACTCTCTCTCTCTCTCTCTCTCTCTCTCTCTCTCTCTCTCTCTCTCTCTCTCTCTCTCTCTCTCTCTCTCTCTGCATTCTTTAATGTGTCAGAACCATAAAATAAGACTTCAGACCAAATAAGTGCTCCCAACAGGCAAAGCAGAGAAAAACGACTTCCTTTTTTTCTCACCTTCCGAGTACACACCCACACTCATACAACCTCGGGAATTTTGGGGTTTGTCTTCAAGGGCAGGGGAGACTCAAAAATCGAGGCTCAAATCCTGTGTCTAAGTCATGCGCCAGGCGCTGGGTTTTATCCTCAGCGCGCGAGGGCGCGCGAACACGATAGTCCTATATAAAGCATGCCAGTCTTACCCCTTCTAAGTCTCAAGAGGGAAAGATCAAAGGGCCAAACCTCGTCTTTGTCTGCCTTTAGCTCTAGAATTCGGCACCGGACATAGGACGTAATTTATAGGCACTTACTCCTAAAAAGATATAAGGTGGTAATGACATCCTTACGAACATAGTTGGTAACTCTCCCCCACTCTCCGATCAGGAGGCAAGGCGGGGAGTTGTGAGGCTCAGCTCAGACTGCACGTACCGCACAATCGAGAGTCTCGGACTTCGGGAATCTTGTCTGTCGCGCCGCACTCATCCAAGCCGGACGTTACTGTTCGTTCTATTTACAGTGCTAGGGAATCGTGGGCGAGGAAAACGCTGCGGTGTCTTGGCGTGCAACCCATTCATTTTCTCCAGCAGCAAGAGTACCTAACCGCACACTCACTGCACATCCTGGAAGCGTCAAGTTCGGAGAGGAGCCTATGCCGCGCGGGAAGCTGGGAGTTGTAGTTCTCGTCGGGCCTACAGGGGCGGATCAAGGATTCGGCCGGCTCAAGGGTTCGGCCGGCTTCCCGGCGGCGGTGGCGGCGAGGCGGGGCGTGTCCCGGCTCGCCCGGACCTTTCCGGTCGCAGGCTGGGTCTTGGAGGAGGAGGGACACAACAGACAGCTCGCGCGAGGCCCTCTGGGAAAAGGGGCGAAACGAGCGGGTGCGCGCGCAGCCGGGCCGGCAGTGGTGGCGGAGATGGAGGAAGGCGGCCGGGACAAGGCACCTGTGCAGCCCCAGCAGGCCCCGGCGACTGCCCCCGGCGGCGCGGACGAGAAGTCGGGCGGCAAGGACCGGCGGGATGCGGGAGACAAGGACAAAGAGCAGGAGTTGGTGAGGCGCGGCCTCAGGAGCTGGCAGCGGAGGCCGCGGGCTGAGTCACTGCCTCCCCGCAGGCCTTGGGCCTGACTCCCAGCGGCCCCCCTGCGTGGTGGAGAGGGTGGATGGCGAGACCCCCTGCCCCGGGCTCCGGCACCCTGCCTCTCTGACCCCCCCACTCTCCATTCCGCTCCGTCACTGCCGCCGTCCCTTACCGCCGCATGAACGTGGGCTTTCACCGTCATCCCCCTTTTCTAGTTGGCATTCCAGCAGAGCCTGGCTCAGAAGCTGCCTTCCTAACAGGGCTTCCCGTTCCCACTCGCGTCCCTTGCCTACCTGGCCCCTCTTGGGAGGCAGGCTCCCTCTCCACCCGCCCCAGGGTGAAGGAGAGGAGGATGTGATTGGGATTCCTTCTCTTGATGGGCTTCTCCCCCCTAACCCTCCAGTCTGAGGAGGACAAACAACTTCAGGATGAACTGGAGATGCTCGTGGAGCGACTGGGGGTGAGTCCTGATGTTGATGGGAACGGGTGCATATTTGGAGTCCTCAACAGCTCCTGAGATGGACTGTGCTTTGTTTAGGCTTAGGGTTATGATGAGGTGAGTTACAACGGTACTTGAACTGGGTTGTTCTTGTGTCAGGCACAGTGCACGGCGCTGAGGAATAACAGATGAATAAGACACAGTTATGTCTATAGGGAAAATGCTAGTTAATGCTAGTTACGTGTCTCTGTGCTATGACTTGGAGGAGAGTGACTATTTTTGTCTGAGCCCTGACATCTCCTGATCAGGAGAAAGACACATCCCTGTACCGACCAGCCCTGGAGGAACTGAGAAGGCAGATTCGATCTTCTACAACGTCCATGACTTCAGTGCCCAAGCCTCTCAAGTTTCTGCGTCCGCACTATGGCAAGCTGAAGGAAATCTACGAGAACATGGCCCCTGGGGAGAATAAGGTAAACTATTTAGGAGGCTGGTGGAGGTCTAGTTGAGAACATTCTTTTCATCTAAATCGTTAGGCTCATGATGAATTACTGGAAACCTAATAGACATCATTCCTAATAGACAGGGTTTGTTACACTGTTAGAAAACAAACAAAAAACCCCACAAAAGAGCGGAAAGGGAGGTCAACTCCTCAGAAGGTGTTTCTGTCAATTATGTTGTCCTCTTAGATTTTCTTAACCTGATTTATTTCCAACTTATGTCTAACTTTGGTTTTCTTTTTCTTCTTCTACCTCATGTATATACATTTCTTTTTATCTCTACAATATATCCCGAGTTTAGTTTCAAAACAAAAAGAGAGAGAGAGAGAGGTAACACCAACCTTAGGTTTCTTATGAGCTTAGTTTAGGTAATGTGGAACTTTTACTACAGGGACTCGTATATAGTTAATAATTTGGGGATGGTGGTGACCTTGATTTAGTGATAGTATCCCGTTGGGTTTGACTCTGAAGGACTGGTTTCTTTCCAGCGTTTTGCTGCTGACATCATCTCTGTTTTGGCTATGACCATGAGTGGGGAGCGTGAATGCCTCAAGTATCGGCTTGTGGGCTCCCAGGAGGAATTGGCCTCATGGGGTCATGAGTATGTCAGGTAAGACCTTTTCTTCTTGGGAATGTGAAGGGAAGGCAGGCATAATTCTGAGTTCCACCTTTACATACTACCTGTATTAGAGTACCTGTGGACTGAGCTTCCCAGACACTGAGTTTCCTCCTCGGCAACAGCACTCCCCTCGTGGTCTGTGCTTTCCTCTAGGCATTTGGCAGGAGAAGTGGCCAAGGAGTGGCAGGAGCTGGATGATGCAGAGAAAGCACAGCGAGAGCCACTGCTTACCCTGGTGAAGGAAATTGTCCCCTATAACATGGCCCACAATGCAGAGCACGAGGCGTGTGACCTGCTCATGGAAATTGAGCAAGTGGATATGCTGGAGAAGGACATCGATGAGAATGCCTATGCAAAGGTCTGCCTCTATCTCACCAGGTGAGTGAGAATGGCAGAGACCGGTGTCATAGCAGCACCCCCCAGCGCTTCCCTCAGTGCTCTGTCCTCTGTTCTCCCAGAGCATCTGCCTCAAGGATCATACCAGGCTGTAGTTAATTTGTTGGCATGCATGAATTTCTTCAGAACAGACTCATACCTCCCTAGTAGTCACTGCATCTAGCCTAATGCTTGGTGTGTTGTAGTCATTTGGTACTTGTTTGGGGTAAGTGAGTTAAGTGGGTTAAGTGAATGCCTGAGACTTTCTGGATTCTATATCTTTTACTTTTGTAGCTGTGTGAATTATGTGCCGGAACCTGAGAACTCTGCTTTACTACGTTGTGCCCTGGGCGTATTCCGAAAGTTCAGCCGTTTCCCTGAAGCTCTGAGATTAGCACTGATGCTCAATGACATGGAGCTGGTAGAGGACATCTTCACCTCCTGCAAGGATGTGTATGTGGGGAAGAAATGGACGGAGGACAAGCTAAGCTATGCAGGGGGGGTTGGCATGAGACACTGAGACTTGGTTTCAATTAAGGCATGACGGCTATGCTATATACCCTTAGTGCATGAGAGTGACAGGTGTGGTGGCCTTCTCCCACAGGGTGGTACAGAAGCAGATGGCATTCATGCTCGGCCGGCATGGGGTGTTCCTGGAGTTAAGTGAAGATGTAGAGGAGTATGAGGACCTGACAGAGATCATGTCCAATGTGCAGCTCAACAGTAACTTCTTGGCCTTGGCTCGGGAGGTGAGATGCTTTCCCCTTTTCCGTCGATGGTTTTTTATTGTAATTCTCCCTGCTGCTTTACCTCCCTGGCTTTACCTCTGACTAGACTCTCCATAGTGAGAATTGCCACTCAGTGGGATAACAGAGGGGGCTGTGAGGGGAGGAATTAGGGTGCAGTTGTGATCCTCTGGCTTCTCTTTAGCTGGACATCATGGAGCCCAAGGTGCCTGATGACATCTACAAAACCCACCTAGAGAATAACAGTGAGTAGCCCTCTCCATGTGTTGGATCAGAGGGTTGTTACTGTTCCCCTTACATTGCGGGGAATGGCTTGGTCAACATGTGTGTCCTACAGAACTCAGAATGCCCATGAACCTTTCCTCTGGGCACTGTTGAGGGCATATATAGAGAATCCTGTGGGACCAGCTTAGAATTGGCTGTCACACTGCATTCCTTTCTCGCTCTATTCTGAACCTTTTTCCCTCTCTGCTTCCTCTGCAGGGTTTGGAGGCAGTGGCTCTCAGGTAGACTCTGCCCGCATGAACCTGGCCTCCTCTTTTGTGAATGGCTTTGTGAATGCAGCCTTTGGCCAGGACAAACTGCTGACTGACGATGGGAACAAGTGGCTTTATAAGAACAAGGACCATGGTATACTTTTGTCATTACTTTGCCTTTGTTTTGCTTGGGTCCTTCCTTTTGTCCTTGTGGGGTTGTGTGATGGTGAATCCACAGTACAGGCCCTGGGCTAGGGAGATGGGGCTGTCTAAGTCCCTCAGGTAAGGTCTCTGTAAGGCTGGTACATTCTTCCTTGATATAGGAATGTTGAGTGCAGCTGCTTCCCTTGGCATGATTCTGCTATGGGATGTGGATGGTGGCCTCACTCAGATTGACAAGTACCTGTACTCCTCTGAGGACTACATCAAGGTTTGTCTTGGCACAGCCTACTCACTGGGGACTTCCCTTCCCCATATTCTAGTGCCCAGTAGTGCCTCCCTGTCACTAATGAATTGTTCCCTGTTTTTCACTTCAGTTTAGTTAGGTGCCACAGGGAGGCCCTGTATCCTTTGTGATGAAGAAGGCATAGTAGCCTGGGTACAGAATCTGTTGCTCTTTTCAGTCAGGAGCTCTCCTTGCCTGTGGTATTGTGAACTCTGGGGTCCGGAATGAGTGTGACCCTGCCCTGGCACTGCTTTCAGACTACGTTCTCCACAACAGCAACACCATGAGACTCGGTTCCATCTTTGGGTAAGGCTCCTCACTTCTCTTAGTATGGCTTAGTCTCTAAGCTTTGGAGCACTGGAACTGTACCCATTTCACCTTTATATTACCCTGCCACCATGGCATTGAGTGTTTTGCTCTTGGCGAATGTTTGTTGACATGGGGAAGGAATGAATTCCTCATTCTCTTCCTTTCTTGCCTCATACTTGGTAACTGCCTCTTCCTGGCTATTGCAGGCTAGGCTTGGCATATGCTGGCTCAAATCGTGAAGATGTTCTAACACTGCTGCTGCCTGTGATGGGAGACTCCAAGTCCAGCATGGAGGTGAGTAGAGACTGTTAGTCATCTGCAGTCAGTAGGGAGGGTGCTCTGAGTCTCTGTGATAAATAGTGAAAAAGAAATGTGTATATAGTGGGAACACCACAGAGAAATTCCTTAGAAGTACAGTTTCAAGCCTGATTGAGGCTTGATATTGAGCTTACAGTTAACATTCCAGATCCCTGAGGAACTAAGAGTAGAGAGTGGAGTAACTTTATGTAGCTAAGAGTTGTTGATTGTATTAGTCAGCTTTCTATCGCTGTAACAAAATACTTAAGATAATCAACTGATAAATAGAAAAGGTTTATTTCAGTGCATAGTTTTGGAGGCTCTAGTCCATGATTGGGCATGCCCATTTCTTTGGGCAGAGCAGCGTGTCATGTGGGGAAGACATGGCAGAGCAAATCTACTGTACCTCGTCACAAGCCAAGGAGCAAAGAAAATGACCTAATATCCTTTTCAGGGACACTACCCCAATAAAGACCTCACAGTAGGCCCCACTTCGTAGTTTTCACCGCTTGCCCATAGTGCCACCCTGTGGTCCAAACCTTTAACCCATGAACCTTGGGACATTTCAGATTTAAGCTGTAGCTATGTTTCTCATGCAGTGTTTTAGTGACTGGTTGACTTTAACTTTTTTGTACAGCCATTTTAGTAATGGATAAATATGATATGGTAGCTAGATGTATAGATTCTAGAATCAGAGTTGAGTTCGAGTTTTCCACCTCTGGCTTACAATTACTCTGATCTTGGGGAAGTAACTCAATCTCCTTAGGCCTCATTTTTCTCATCAGTGAAAACAGAACCTGTTTTGTCATGAAGATTGAACGTTAAAAAATATGCAGAGCAGTTGGTATAGTGGCTGGCATGTAGTTTATCTCAGGGAAGGGTTGCTACTCTTGTTTTGACCTATTAACAGAACATGACTGTTACCTAGTGTTAAGTTATGTGGTTAGGGTGAATGGCTTACAGAGGATTGTAGGAATCTACTTACTTGAATCAAAAGAGAGAAGCAAATAATTTCATATCTTACTAGGTGTAATACTGACTTTCTTGTTTCTAGGTGGCAGGTGTGACAGCTCTAGCCTGTGGAATGATAGCAGTGGGATCCTGCAATGGAGATGTCACCTCCACCATACTCCAGACCATCATGGAGAAGTCAGAGACTGAGCTTAAGGACACTTATGCCCGATGGCTTCCTCTTGGCCTGGGCCTCAATCACCTGGGTGAGGGGATGTCCTTCTGTTCGGTCAAAGTGCCAGCAGTCATTGGATGTGGCACAGAGTGTTTGTGTGTCAGGTTGAGGTTGATGGAAGCACATGTCCTCTAACCCCTTGAATTGATCTCTAGGGAAGGGTGAAGCCATCGAGGCGATCCTGGCTGCCCTGGAGGTCGTGTCTGAGCCCTTCCGCAGTTTTGCCAACACACTGGTGGATGTGTGTGCCTATGCAGGTCTGTGTCTCTGTTGCCCTGACTTGTGCTTCCTCAGGGACTCCACGTCCTTTTTGGTCCTCGTTTTGCTAGGTTATCTCTCCTTTGTTTTCTATTTTGATCTGCTTTAGATTCTTAAGGCTTCTCCTGTTTCCGAAGAAGGCCGTCCCTTGCCGCCTTCTCGTTTCTATCTCTTCTCACCCTGCCACAGGCTCTGGGAATGTGCTGAAGGTGCAGCAGCTGCTCCACATTTGTAGTGAGCACTTTGACTCTAAGGAAAAGGAAGAAGACAAAGACAAGAAGGAAAAGAAGGACAAGGACAAAAAGGAAGCCCCTGCTGACATGGGAGCACATCAGGTTAGGCAGCGAGCGCTCCCCGAGGGGGGTGCTGAGCAGAGATACGCACGTAGCAGAGCAAGTGCTCTGGTGCGGCTTTAAGAGCCCCTGTGGGTGTTGCTGTATATCAAAATAGCAGAAGATTGGCCTTTGTCTATGAAGGACAAGGGTGTTCCTCACCGAATGGCTTTTTTTCTTAGATGGGTCTTGACTCAAGGATGACTGTTTTTGTTTATGTAGTTTGATAGGTTCTCCTGCCTCTTCAATTGCAGGGAGTGGCTGTTCTGGGGATTGCCCTCATTGCTATGGGGGAGGAGATTGGGGCAGAGATGGCACTTCGAACCTTTGGCCACTTGGTGAGTATAGCCTATAGCACAGGGATTGGATTGTCTTTTTTTTTTTTTTTTTTTTTTTTTTCCGCAGTGCTGAGAATTGAACCCAGAACCTTGCACATGCTAGGCAAGGACTTTACCACTAAGCTCTCTGCCCTCCCAGCCCTGGAATATAGTGATTTTGATAACCTGGGTTCCTCACAGAAGACTTTGTTAATAGGTTTTCTTGGCAGAGAAATGGTCTTTTTGCTCTGCCCTTTATACAAAACTTAAGGCCCATTTCATTTGTTTTTACTGTTTTCTGCTATAGTGGTGTTAATTTTCTTTTATCATCAGCTGAGATATGGGGAGCCTACACTCCGGCGGGCTGTGCCTTTAGCACTGGCTTTAATCTCTGTTTCAAATCCACGACTCAACATCCTGGATACTCTAAGCAAATTCTCTCATGATGCTGATCCAGAGGTTTCCTATAACTCCATCTTTGCTATGGGCATGGTGGGCAGTGGTAAGTAACAGTCCAAAAAAAAGTCTTAAGCAGACTGGGGAAAGATTTGAAGTCCTTTTTTTCAAACCTCTGTAATGTTCAACATTTCCAGGTACCAATAATGCCCGTCTGGCAGCAATGCTGCGCCAGTTAGCCCAATATCATGCCAAGGACCCCAACAACCTCTTCATGGTGCGCTTGGCACAGGTAATGAATGGGACTCTTCTCCTTAGAATGTGCCAAGTGATGTATCTGTGGTGACAGGGTTGGGGTATAGAGTCTTGACTGGGAAAGATGTGAACAATTTGTGGGATTTCTGTTTGGCCAACGAGACAATGGCCTCTCATCTTTCCACCTCCACTTCCTTCTGCTTTTTTCCAGGGCCTGACACATTTAGGGAAGGGCACACTTACCCTCTGCCCCTACCACAGTGACCGGCAGCTTATGAGTCAGGTGGCCGTGGCTGGATTGCTCACCGTGCTTGTCTCTTTCCTGGATGTTCGTAACAGTAAGTTCCTATCAGGAATACATTTTGGCACCTTTTGTCTTCTTCAAGACAATCTAGTTAGTGCCACTGTGTCATTCTGGGTTCTCTGGGTCTGTGTGGACATCATGAAACTTACCTCCCATACTCCTGGTCCAAAGAGGTTTGAGGCTACTGATCCTAGCATCTGTCCTAAGTGACTGGGAGAATTGATTTTCTAGTCTGGTGGCTGAGGATAAAGGGAGGTGAGGGCATCTCGGGTTAGTGGTAAGCTACAGGGGGCTGGGAGAATAGCATAAAACTTAGAACACCTGCAAGGCACTTGCAGGGCTTAGTAAATACAAGGTTCTAAGTTCAGTTCTTTAGTACCACATAATCCGGGTGTCGCAGTACAGGCTTGTAGTCCCAGCACGAGACTGAGGCAGGAAGATTGCCATTGAGTTTGAGGCCAGCCTGGACTACAGAGCAAGACCTTGTCTCAAAAAAAAAAAAAGTAGTAAGCTATATGATAAATGAATGTGGGTTCAGAGAGGGTCAAGGCTGGTGTGGGGTTCCAAGCGTCAGGCCAGGCCTCCCCCATCGTCTAATCATTTGTCCTGTGTGCTTCCCTCAGTCATCCTAGGCAAATCACACTATGTACTGTATGGGTTGGTTGCTGCCATGCAGCCCCGAATGCTGGTTACCTTCGATGAGGAGCTGCGGCCACTGCCAGTATCCGTCCGTGTGGGCCAGGTGAGGGATCGAGACAAAGGGAGGGCTCAGGCTGTGCCGTAGAACTTGGAGAGAGCACCTGTAATCTTGCTTCTCTGAAACCGATATGGGCAGTGGGCTCTTGGCTTCTCCCCCATGCGAAGTCACTTCATTTTAATTTTCTCATCCCACAGGCAGTGGATGTGGTAGGCCAGGCTGGTAAGCCTAAGACCATCACAGGGTTCCAGACTCACACTACCCCAGTGTTGTTGGCCCATGGGGAACGGGCAGAATTGGCCACCGAGGAGTTTCTTCCTGTTACCCCCATTCTGGAAGGTTTTGTTATCCTTCGGAAGAATCCCAACTATGACCTCTAAGTGGCCATCAGGGGTGGACGCTGCTTCAGGCCTTTGGGGTAATTGTTACCTCTTGTTCTTTTGTTACCGAGATAACTTTGTTCAATAAAGACCTTTATCCCCAAGGTCTCTCTGTCTATTTTCTGGGTACCATGACCTGTAGACTGGAGTAGGAATGATAGGAGAGAGCATAGTTTGGAGCTACCCTGCATAAACAAACTAAGTTCTCTTCCTTCCTTCCCTCTGTTCGTCTTGGGGGGTCGTATGTGTGTGTGTGTCTAGGCATTAAACCCAGAGTGTTTGCACTGAGCTATATTCCCAGACTTTTTTTAAAAATTATTTTCGTGACAGTCTCTCTTAGTTGTCAGTCTGTGTTCAGGTTCATCATCTTCTGCCTCAGCCAGAATCTTTTTTTTTTTTTTTTTTTTTTTTTTTTGATACGAGGATCCGGCCTAGGGTCTTCACATTTAGCCACATCCCCAGACAGGGTCTCGCTATATAGCCCAGGCCTGACTTGAACACGTGACGGTTCTCTTCCCTCCGTTTCTCTGAGGGCTGAGATTATTGAAGTATGCCACCATACTGGTTTATGTGGTTCTGGAGAATTGAACCTAGTATCTGTGCTTGCTAGGCAGGCGCTCTACTGCTGAGCTATGCCCTCAGCCCTCCCCTGCTTCTTTATTATCTTTTTTATTTTCTTGGAACTCTTGAGAAGTTGATAAGTATAATGGTTATTCTTTCAAGAAGATACATATATACAAAGTTTTTGTTCATTTTGGGGTAATGAGAGGTTGAATTTAAGAGCTTTCTCACTGAGCTCACCCTTTAATTTTAATTTTGTTTTATTTTGAGACAGGGTCTTTATTGTCCAAGGTTATCCTGAAATCTATATAGCCCTGGCTGTCCTGACTTCATGGCAGTCTTCCTGCCTCAGCCTTCCATGCTGGGATTACAGGCATGCACCACGACTCCCAGTTTAAATGGTATTGGGGAATCTAACCCAGGCCCGCCTTGAGCTTGCTAGTCAAGTGCTTTAACTGCTCAACTTCATTGCCAGCTTCGGGGCCTGAGCTCACTGTGTAGCCCAGCCTGGTCTCCAGCTCACAGTAATCTGCCTGCCTCAGCCTCCCAGAATGATGGGATTATAGGCCTGTATCACAGGCTGTGCTCTGGGCTGTCATATAGGAACTGGATAGAAAGCTTGACCTTGATCTTCCTCTTAGTATAGCAATGGAAGGAGGAGCGGCTTCCTTCCTGGAATGTAATCACTCTTGAACTGCAGTGTTCTTCCTGGTAGGGCTGGTATGAGTGTAGCTACTGCTTCTTAAGGCCTGGACCCCTGTGTGTGCAGGAGGGGAAACATGTGGTCCTGCAAGATAATCATAGCATTGACCCAAAATTTAACTGTGAGTTTAACCTCCAGACGGTGGCAGGTATTAAAGAGGTCTTCTGTGACTGTTGAAAGAATAACTTGTTCATGTTTCTGAGACTTAACTTGCAGAAGTAGGTATATTCTCCCTATTTTTTTTTTTTTTCCTTGATGTGTGTGTGCTACTGGGGATTGAACCCAGGGCCTTCACACTGAGCTACTGAGGTGTTATCTCTAGCCCAGTTTTTAGTTTTGATTTTTTTTTTTTTTCAGTGCTGGGAATTGAACATAACTTTACTCTGAGCTACATCTCCAGCCCCTTTTTGTTCATTTGAGTCAGGGTCTCATTGAATTGCCCAGGCTGGGCTTGAACTTGGGATCCTTTTGCCTCAGCCTCCCAAAGTGTTGGAATTGCAAGCTTGCGCCACCTTGCCCGGCTTCAGTGTTCTCTGCGCCCACTTGGCCGCCGATAGAGCAGGCTGACACACTGGACAGCCGTAGGCCTGTTGTGCCCCTTTAACACGAGTGTCTGATGAGCCTCTCTGATTGTACGATGAGGGCAGGATAAATTGCCTTACCTGATTTCCAATGGTGGTGATAATTAAGATAAATTGGGACAAGGGGAGTAGGTGGTACAGTGTGCTTAGCGTGTGAAAGGTTTTGGGTTTAATCCTCATTACCAAAAAAATTTGTAAACTAACACAAATAGAATAATAATTCTCTCCTAAATTGATGATTGTGATTGGGAACACAGTTTTCATAATGCCTTTAATCTGTCACTTTTTCTTTTTTTCTTTTTTTTTTTTTTGAGGTAGGTGTAGTCTAGGCCAGTCCTGAGCTGATTATGTAGTCTAGGCTGGCCTTGAACTCATGACAGTCCTGCCTCAGCCTCCGAGTGCTGGGATTACAGGCATGCCCTAAGCCTTTCACATTCATTTATCCAGCTTACTTTGCATTGGGCATTATTCTAGTTTATGAGACTGAAAAAAAAAGATTCTATCCTTCAAAAGGTTAATGAAATGGAAAAGAAAACCAGCCATGGTGGCATATAGCTATAATCCCAGCACTCAGGATGCTGAGGCAGGAGGACTGCTGTGTGTTTCAGTCTAGCCTGGGCTGCATAATGAACTCAGGACCATTCTGGACTGTAATAGTGAGACCCTATCTCTGAGGAGGGTAAAAAAAAAAAAAAAAAGGAAAAGAAAATCACTTGAATACAGTTGTGATTTTTGTGATCTGTGCTATATTAGGGTGTGAATAAGGTATCCGTCATCAATGATTGAGAGTCTAAGGAAGAATTTTTTTTTTTTTTTTTTGTGGTACTAGGGATTCACAATAAGGTACATCTCAGCGCTCCCTTTTTACATACAGACAGGATCTCATTAAATTGCTAAATTGCCCACACTGCACTCAAGCTTGCAGTTGTCCTGCCTCAGCCTCCAAGAGTGTTGAGATTACAGGCCTGTGCCACCATGCCTGGCAAGGGAGATGTCTCTGAGGAAGCGGAAACCTGGAGCGAGCTGAATTTGTATGGAAGAAAGGAAGGTAGGATATGGCTTAGGGAGTATCAAAGATAAGGAAGAAACGCTATTGTTTTCAAAAATGATGGTTAATTCAATTTGACTTAGTAAGGGCCAAGGGAAAGCCTGGAAGGAGATTCAGCTAGAGATTCAGCCTCAGGTCAGGTTTAGAAGAGCTTTGTTTATTTTATTCTTTTTTTTTTTTGGAGACAATGTCTCGTTCTGTAGCCCAGGCTGGTCTTGGACTCAAGGCAATCCTCCTGCCTCAGCCTCCCTGTGCTGGGATTATGGGTGTTCACCACCACACCCGGCTTATGTGCTGAGGAATGAACTCAGGTACTTAGCACTTGATTTAGCACTTCTTAGGCCAGTGCTTTAGCCACTGAGCCATTCCTCCAGCCTTTATTCTTATTTATTAATTTTGAGACAGAGTCTTGCTCTGTAGTACAGGATGGTCCTAAACTCACTGTGTAGCCCAGGCTGACCTTGAATGCATGACAGTTTTCCTGCTTCAGCCTCTTGAGTGCTGGGATTGCAGGCATGCACCACCAAGTCTGACTTAAGAGCTTTGTTTAGCTAAGAATTTGAGGCTGTCTCTCAATGGGCACCATTGACTGAGATAAGGCAAGTGAGAATTTGCTGTCTGGGTGAATGAGATCGCTCTGCAGCCACGGAGCTCAGGCAAGGGACATGAGTGTTGAACGAGGTAGGACACTGAAGTGAAGAGCAGAGAGGGCGGCAAATGCACTCGGGAGGCTGAAACAGGAGGATTGTTGTGTGTTTGAGGCCAGCCTGGGCTACAGAGGAAGACCCTAGTTCCCCCCCTGCTCCAAAAAAGGGAGAGGAAAGATTTTTTTAAAAAGATAAAATCAAGAAGACTGCATTTTGATCACTAACAGGACCCTGTCTGCTTAGATGTGGTACATGGATGGGAAATACTTTGTTCTGTTAAATTGAAGACAGTGACTTCTGAGTTAGCAATGGATTAAGGTAGTCATTGATTTTTATCTATTAGTTTGCTTAGGGAAAAAGACATCAGAATAGAGAGAAGGGAGCTCTACACAATAGCCATCACAGAACTCAAAAATGTCACAGACAACCCTAGGTCTGCAATTTTAAAAAGTGCCTGCTTTGTATCGCCCTGCTTGTGACCCTGAGGATTGAGCCTGGGCACCTTTGCGCTACATGACCTACATTCCCACCCGTGGTTACTTTTGATTTCTTCTTAAGTCACTAAGTTGCCTAAACTTGCCACCTTCCTGCCTCACCCTTCCAGAGTGCTGGGATTACAGGATTGGGCCACCAGGACTATCTTGCTGTTTTCCTTATAGCTGCTGCCCTACTTCTCTTAAAAGAGATGGCTTTTTTATTTCTTTTTTTTTTTTTTTGAAACAGGATCTCGTTCTGCAGTCTCGGATGGTCCTGAACTCACTATGTAACCCAGGCTGACCTCAAACTCACAGCAATCCTCCTGCCTCAGTCTCCCAAGTGCTGGGATTACAGGTGTATGTCACCATGCCTGGCTTAAAGAAATGACCTAAGTGGGAGTATTTTTTTTTTTTTGAGATAGGGTCTCACTCCTTAATCCGGGCTGGTCTTGAACTTATCCTGTACCTCAGGTTGGCCTTTCTCAGGTTGGCCTTGGCTTCAAGGCAGTCCTCCTGCCTCAGCCTCCCAAATGCTGGGATTATAGGTGTGCACCACTACACTTGGCTTTATGTGGTGCTGGGGAATCGAACTCAAGGCCTTGTGCTGGCAAGGCAAGCACCTTACCCACTGTGCCATTCCTCCAGCCTAAGGGGGAGTGTTCTTGCACATGAGCTTGCCCACTCTACAAACATATTTCTGTGATGGGTTGATGAAGAGGGCTATGTCATTGCTAACTTCACTTAGTGAACACAAAGCTAGTTTAGGAGCCAGTCTGTGGCAGGAGAGTGTGCTCTGGAGTGAGGTATAGGCACCAGTTCTAGACTTCTCTGAGCTTCAGCCCTTCATATATGGTGGGAAGAATAATAGAGTATAAGCAAGGTATGATGGCTATGGCTCCAGCTAACTGGATGGCTGAGGCAGGAGGATGGCAAGTTTGAGGGCTGCCTGAACAACTTAGTAAGATCTTGCTTCAAAATAAAATTTAAAAAGGGCTGGGGATACAGCTCAGGGGTATAGATGCCTGCCTAGCATGCACTGGGCCATGAGTTTGAGCCCTAGTACCACAAAGAGGGCCAGCCTGGACTACAGAGCTAGACCCTGTCTGGAAAGGGGTGGGAGGGGGGGGAGCTGGAGGAATGGCTTAGTGATTAAAGCACTTGGCTAAATTAAGCACTAAGTATCCGGGTTTGATTCCTCAGCATCCCCAGCACCATATAAGCTGGGCGTGGTGGTGCACGCCTATAATCCCAGCACCAGGGAGGCTGAGGCAGGAGGATTGCTGTGAGTCCAAGGCCAGCCTGGGTTCCATAGTGAGTTCAGGACCAGCCTGGATTATACAGCGAGACCTTGTCTCAAAAAGGGGGGTGGTGGTGGTCTGGAGGAATGGCACAGCAATTAAAGCTCTTGCCTAGCAAGCACCAGGCCCTGAGACCAGCAGCAAAAAAATTTGGAGTGAAAGTTTATTGCCCCCATGACACTACACCTGGGTAGCGGGTCCAAGCATAAGTTTTAGGGACAAGGGGTAGGAAGTAAAGTATAAGAGATGAAGGGGCTACAAAGGGATACAAAAAGGGCATAAAAGGGTGATTGTGGTGTGCGTGCGCAGAGCTTCTCAGGTAGTGTGGGTGGGTTAGCCAGCCTGAGGGTCAGAGACTGGGCAGAAGAGGACAGAGCGAGGTTACCTGTGAGGTTGGGAGAGTAAGGAGGTTTATGTGTGGGTTAAGGGAGACAGCTCCTGGGGTCGGGGTTGTCCTGACCAGCTGGCCAGCTGCTGGGGCCTGCAAAGCTGTTAAGCGACCGGAGAAGCCAGTTCCTATGGCTAGGAAGGAATGAGGGAATCAGTATCTGTAAGCCAAGGCCATACACAGAAACTAAACCCTGGGAGTGGGAATGGCGGAGGAGATCAGCATAGGAGCCCCACAGTCAGGACCCTTTGCTAAGGATTTAGCCACTGTTTTAAGTACTTGTGCATGAAATTAACTTTTTCTCTTTTGTGGTACTGAGGATTGAGCCCAGGGGGCACTGAGCTACATCCCAAACCTATTATATTTTATCATTTTATTTGTTTATTTTATTGTAGCAGGGTCTCATTCTGTACCCCAGGCTAGCCTTGAATTCATGGCAGTCCTCCTGCCTCAGCCTCTCCTGTGCTGGGCTTACAGGGGTGTACCACCACACCCAAATAATTTTTATGCGGGGCTGGGGAATTGAATCCAGGGCCTTGTGTATGCTAGGCAAGTAAACACTAACCTAGCCCCATCCCTTTATTTAGTTACAGACAGGGTCTTGCTCTGTAGTTCAGGCTGGTCCTCTACTCACTCTGTAGCACACCATGGCCTCTAACTCATGGCAATCCTCCTGCTTCAGCTTCTGAGTGATTACAGGTATGTGCCTCCAAGCCTGGTTTGTGTGTGTGTGTGTGTGGGTGGGTGAAATTGAACTCAGGGCCTTGTACTTGCTAGGCAAGCACTCTAACCACTGTACTACTCCTCCAGCCCTTATTTTTTATTTTATTATTTATTTATTTTTGAGTCAGGTTCTTGCTCTGTAGCCCAGGCTGGTCCTGAATTCACTTTGGAGCCCAGGCTAAGCTTGACCTCAGGCAATCCTCCTGCCTCAGCCTCCCAGAGTGCTGGGATCACAGGCATGTGCCACCACACCGATTTTATGTGGTGGTGGGGAACCAAACACAGGGCTTTAGCCACTGTGCCATTCCTCCAGCCCCTATATTTTATTTTTGAGAGTCTTTCTAAGTCGTCCAGGCTGGCCTGGAGCTTGAGATCTACCTGCCTTAGCCCATGGAGTAGCTGCAATTAAGAGGCCTGCACTACCCTGCCCAGGAAAAATTAGCTTATTTAATCCAATAGAGTGTATGTTATCACTGTGAGAAAATACATGTTAAGACCTCATGACTTGATCCAGACTGGCTTCAAAATTGGCTATTTTATAACAGATACTAGATAGGTAGTAAGTCCTGCCATCAGGTAACTTAAGGGAGAGTGTCTTAAAACTCCAGGTTTGTGACTCCAGTGTATGTTTCCGCTCCAGCCAGCCCCTTCTGGCCTTCAAGATTTGGCTGCCAAGCCAGGGAGGTCTCGGGAACTGGCTCCTTTCATCATTAGTCTGACTTTTGATTGACGTTTGCTTCTCTCTACGAGTATCTGATTTCGTAAACATCGAATCCACTCAAACCTTTTCTGGTTAGAATGTTTCTACCTTTTTTTTTTTTTTCTTTGAGACAGGATCTCACTCCATGGTCCAAGCTGGTTCGGAACTCACTTTGGAGCCCAGGCTGCCCTTGGACTCACAGCAATCCTGTCTCAGCCTCCCGAGTGCTGGGATTACAGGCGTGCGCCACCACGCCCAGTTTATGTGGTGCTGGGGAATCGAACTAGGTAGGGTACTTAGCGCTGAGCCATTGCTCCAGCCCCAGCTATCTTTTGTTTTTGTACTGAAGATCCAGCTCAGGACTTTTTCACTGAACCACATCCCCAATTCCTGATTTATTCGTTTTGGCTTTAGACAAAGTCCCAGTAGATGGCTGAATTGCCTAGACTGTGCTCAAAACTTGCAATCGTGCCTCCCCTCCCTGATCTCATACGTGCACTATCACACTCAGCTTATCATTTAAATTTTTTTAGGGTACTATTCAATTTCTTTTGCAGAGGAATTTTAATGATGTGATCAAACTATTTTCAAAGTCTGCATGATCCGTATTATAATATGACTTATTTAGGCAAGACTAAGTTTAATTTCAGTATTCTCAGCCCCCGGTCAGCGCCTTGCCAAGTACTTAGTATGCATTCAATAAATGCTGTCGTAAAGCATGAATGAACTACAGAACGATAAGAGACGTAGACTCGGGTCGGTCTGGGAATTCCAAAGTTCGGGAGGGGACACGGGGGCGGGCAGGAGAAGTCACGTGACGGGGCGGGGCAAATCCCATGTGCCGCCGGGCCCGGCGCGGCTCCGCCCTCGGCGCCAGTCACGTGGGGGCGCCGGCTGCGCCTGCGGAGAAGCGGTGGCTGCCGAGCGGGATCTGTGCGGGGAGCCGGAAATGGTTGTGGACTACGTCTGTGCGGCTGCGTGGGGCTCGGCCGCGCGGACTGAAGGAGACTGAAGGTAAAGCCGCCATGTCCGGGCTCGACCCGGCCCCCCCACCCCCTCCCCCCGCATCCGCCGCCATCCGGGCCGGGACTAGCCACCCTGCGCCGCCGCCCCAGTGCCCTGGACCAAAGGCCTGAGCCCAGGCCCCGGCCCGCTGGGGCCCGATCCTCGGTCCACGTGTGGCCGGCCTGGCCGGGCCGGGCTGCTGGGTGGGGGTGGGGGAGCGCGGGGCGTACTAGGAGGGCCCCGCGGGCTGGGAGGGCGCCGGCCTCGCGGCAGCGGACATGCCACCTCGGCCCGGGCCGTGGAGGCCCGGTGGCCCGTGGGCACAGGCCCCACAGCTCCCGGCTCGTCGCCCCCTCCCCCCTTCGCCGCCGGGCCGCCGGGAAGTGACACGTTGTTCTTTGGCACTGGCCGGCGCTGCGCAGGGAGGGAGCAGGGGAGGAAGGCGGCGGCGGCGAGCAGGGAGGAGCCCCCAGCCCCGCCCGCCCTCCGGGCCGACCCTCGCTTGCCTGAGACCGGCTCCATTGCGGCCGCCACCCGCCGCCCGCCCGGCCTTCTAGGGCTGGCTCCCGCCCTTCCTGGCCTACACTCTTGGGCGGCGGCAGGCCTCGCCTCTGGCCCCGCGCGAGTGCCCCCGCGGCAGGCGTGCCCTGTGTGCCCCTGGGCCAGGCCCCGAACCCGGTATCCCCGGGTGGGGGGGGTGGGGACACCACGGCCGCAGCAGACTGCTCCGTTTGCGATCTGGGAGCCTGGTGCCAGCGAGACCTGGAATTTCCGGTCTGGTTGGTCTTGGGCCCCGCGGAGCCAGGTTGATACCCCTCACCTCCCAACCCCAGGCCCTCGGATGCCCAGAACCTGTAGGCCGCACCGTGGACTTATTCTTAAGCGAGGGGGTGAGTGAGGGGGCTGTTTCGGCTGGGCGGTTTTGGGGGCGGTGGTTGGAGGTGATGTTGATTTGACAACGTGTCGGTGGGGACACAGGCTGGATCTTTTCTGCTCCTTCACCCCCTTGGCACTTCCCGGGCTCCGTAGGGGACTTAGCTCTTGCTTCAACCCTTCCCCCATTTCATTTGCTCTAAGCTTAGGTCCCTTCCCCTTTCCGAGCTCCACTGTTTCCCAACAGGTGCTGGGGGGACCCTGATGTGGCACCAAATGAAATGAACAAAGCTCCACAGCCCACAGGCCCCCCACCCACCCCATCCCCTGGACTCCCACAGGTAATTAGGGAGGCATTAGGAATGTAGTGGGGGTGGGGGAGGTCAGGCAGCCCAACGTGAACAGGTTCCAACCTCTGGATTTTCCCACCCCCATCTGTTAGGGCAAAGTGCAGCTGGCTGCTGCCAAATTGAGACAGAGCCCCTGGCTGTTTCTGGGGTCTGTCCCAGGGAGGGGCTATGTGGACTGCTAAGGCTCTCACTGCAGATCTGCGCCCCGTATTTTACTAGCTTGGGTTTCAGCCCCACTTGGGCCTTACCCTCTTGCTGAACTCTGGTCTCCCCCTTCAGCCAGCGTTTCCCCCGGGGCAGACTGCACCGGTGGTGTTCAGTACGCCACAAGCGACACAAATGAACACGCCTTCTCAGCCCCGCCAGGTGAGGGGCTGCTGTGGGAGGGGTGTAAGGGTGCTGGGTGGGAACTGTGGAAAGGCTGCTGTCAGTTTGGGCCTAGGATGGAAATTGTGGAAGTTGTGTTTCTGGCCCCAGTTTCCTGACAGTTTCTCTGCATTCTTTCATTGGCTCTGCACTTGGTGCTGTTGATTACATATGGTGGCTGGCCCCCTGGGAAGTATGTAGTCAGTGAGGGTGACGTTTCTGGGGTCCTGATCTCTGAGAATTGTGGACAGTGCCCTGGGCCCTGCTGGTACCTCTTGCCGTATGTGTTCCCTTTACTGGGAGTTGGACTGTGCTTTATTCCCTTTCCCTGCACTTTCTTGGGACTGTGGCGAGATAAGCATTCCTGCTGGTTTTTGTCTGCCTCTGTTCTACAAGTTCTTCACTAAGTGGGAGGACTCTTGTCCTAGCTCCTCCATTTCCCCCCTCATCACCTTGGGGATAATTCTCTTCTTTCCTGCCCTCATGTGCTGTCAGGGAGGATTCAGGTCTCTGCAGGTAATACTATTTCCTAATTCTGGACCTATCTTCTAGTCTCGCCCCTGCCCTTCCCCCCTTATTAGGGGTTAGCTGCTAGGAATTGGGGATCTTCAGGGTGGGAACTTGTTTATTCTTTAGGTCCTTGGCTTTGAGGCTGAGTGGTGGCATATTAGGGGCTAAATATTGAAGAGCAAGTGTCTGGGACTTGGGGAACATGCATGTTAGTGGTTAGCTCCTCAGTACCTTAGGTGGCGTATTGCATGCTGGGAAGTATGTTGCCTGAGGGGCTTAACTTAGGCATGATGCATCTGGGTGTTAGGAAGCCTCTGCAGAGGAGCGATCTGGTAGAGGTGACGTAAGTATGCATGGTACCGAGAGATGAACTGCGCCCAGGATGTAAAGTGTTCATGTGAGTTTGGGAGGCATGTATGAGTACAAGAGGCCACTTGACCATCAAGTTGGTCAAGTGGGTCTTGGAAGGATGTTCTCCTTGCTGTAAAGCCTGCAGTAGTTGTCCCCAGACTGTGCAGACACTGGGGGGACTCCCTCCCCTCCCTGATGCCAACTGCTTTCCTCCCTCCTGACAGCACTTCTACCCTAGCCGGGCCCAGCCCCCGAGCAGTGCAGCCTCCCGAGTGCAGAGTGCAGCCCCTGCCCGCCCCGGCCCAACTGCCCATGTCTACCCTGCTGGATCCCAAGTAATGATGATCCCTTCCCAGATCTCCTACTCAGCCTCCCAAGGGGCCTACTATATCCCTGGACAGGTGAGGATGGTGGTTTGAGGACTGGAAGTCATAAAACCATATCCCAACCCTCACCTTGCCCACCCTGATCCTCTGGTCCATCTCTATAGAGGTGGGGCTTCCTTCTAGTCATTGCTCAGACTCAGCTTGTCTTACTTTGTTTTTATAGTCTGATGTGGTACTTGTAGCTCCCCTCAACTCCTTCCCTCCTCTTCCCCCCAACCCCCACCAGGGGCGTTCCACATATGTTGTTCCGACACAGCAATACCCTGTGCAGCCGGGAGCCCCAAGCTTCTATCCGGGTGCAAGTCCTACCGAGTTTGGGACCTACGGTAAGCAAGGGAGGGAGTCAGGTGAGAGTGCATCTTTAGGGAGCATCTACGCTGATCTACTGATTGCTAAAGCATAAGACAAGACCATTCCCAGCTGTGGTTTAAAAATAAAAATGATACGGTTAATAGGTAGTGGAGATTGGTGCTTAATATTTAGCTGGTGTTGGGGTGGGGGAGAGACTTGATCTTCTGTCAAGATAGTCAGAATCCTTTCTCCATCAAGAGTTGTGGAACTGGGTCTGGTTGTGTAGGCCTGTAATGCTAGCGTTCTGGGAGCCCGAGGCAGGGGGATCACAAGTTTCAAGCCCAGCTTGGGCAACTTAGTGACTTCGTGAGACCCTGCCTCAAAATCACAAATAAAAATAGACAGGGTTTGTAGCTCACTGTGGAGGCCCTGGGTTCATTTCCTAGTGCCACAAAGTTGGGGGTTGGGGGATGGTATGGGATCAGGCTCCAGCTTGAGGACCTGTTAGTGGATTTTTCTCTACGAGGCTCCTTCTGTGATTTAGGAGACGGGTGTAACATGAGGTTTGGGAGGTTTTTGGTAACTTGATAACAGTGTTTCTAAGTTTTTTTGTCCTATCAGGAAGAATTTGAGTACGCATTCATAAGATGTGTATAGTTTTGCTTATGTATATTGTGTGTAATTTAAGTAGCACTTGTTGAAAACAATCAGGTGGAAATTAGGGATTGGATAGATGCAGTCCATTTTGGGGAACATGCTTTAATTAATTTTTCCTCTCCTTGGGTTCACTTCATAGTGATATTTTGTTTCTTTGCCACTTGCACAGGGCGAGATATGGAACTAGACTAAGATTCAGTGGAACAGGGTTTTGGCAGATCTGTTTATCATTCCCAGCCAAAGAGTTGATTGTGCTTTATGATCAATGTTAACAGGTCCTGGTGTTGCAAGTCCTGTAATCTCAGCACTCTGGAAGGCTGAGCTCAAGCTGGGCATCTTAGTGATTTACCAAGACCCTGCCTCAAAATCAAAACCGAAAAATGGGTTGAGGATGTAGTATAGTGCAGAGGCCCTAGGTTCTTTCTCCAGAATCACAAAAATAAATAAATAAAAAAAAAAAAACCAGAATATGTGTGCATGCTTCTTTGCTGTGGGAATTGCCGGACCTGCTGGTAGAGTTCTATGACCTCAGCACTCTGGGAGATGGAAGCAGGAGGATTGAAAGTTCGAGGCCAGCCAGGGCAATTTAGGGACTTAGTGAGATTATATCTCAAAAATAAGAATAGCTCAGTGTGAAGAAGACCCTGGCCTTGGTGTCCAGTAGCACCCCACCCCCCGCAAAAAAAGCAGGATAAATAGGCATAAGTATTCCTATAGCTAGTGTGTGGTAGGGAAGGAAACCTGTCAGCAAGGTCTGTGTGTGTGTGTGTGTGTGTGTCTGTGTGTGTGTGTCTGTGTCTGTCAGTGTCAGGAATTCTTGTAAACGCAGTTCAGACTGGTTCCCCGGCTTTGACAGACACTTAATTCCCTGAGGGAGGAGGGCAGGGCAGGGCATGGGGCTGTCTGTGGGTGATGAGAGGTTCTAGGGGTGGGAGGTGTTCAGGCATTAGTACATGGCTGTGCCTTGACGCTGCCACCATTCTTCCTTTCTGTCCCCCTCCAAGCTGGCGCCTACTACCCAGCCCAAGGTGTGCAACAGTTTCCAACTGGCGTGGCCCCTGCCCCAGTTTTGATGAACCAGCCACCCCAGATTGCTCCTAAGAGGGAGCGTAAGACGGTGAGTAGAAACAAGGGGCTCTGGAACATCTGGGTGACTGTAGGTCTGGTGCTGCTGGGGTTTGTGCCTCTGTGAGCAGAAGTTTGAGGAAGGAGATCCTTACCTAAGAGGAGGAGCAGATAGTAGGGTTTGTGGAATGCTCGGATTCTTTGTAAGGTACTGAGATTTCAGTGTCAAAGCAGCTCATGGGAAGGCTCAAGTGGCTAGTGGGGAAAATTCTGAGAGACCTGGGGGTTTATAAGAACTCTGCCCAGTTTTGGGTTTCTGGTGGCTTGTCTTGGAAATGGCTTGTTTTCTGTGGCCCCACCCCCCTGCTTCCTAGTCTTGGAAACTCTGGAGGCCTCCGCCTCTGCTCAGTCCTCAAGCCCTGGGCGTGGTGCCCAGAATAGGGTGCCAGGGCTGGGGAAGCCGCTGAGTCACCCTGGCTCCACCCACTGGATCTGGGCCCTGCCCCCCAGAGATCAGGCCGACCAGCCACAAGTGTGTTGGCTGGGTGCTAGATGGGGGTCCTGGATCCCAGGCTGTGCAGCCACTGGCCTGGGGACTGCTGGTGAGACTTGAGTGAGGGAGAGAGAGGCATTGTGATGTACAGGGCTGCTCTGTGAGGTCAAGGGTCTCTTAGGGGTGGGGGTAGGACAGGGACTACAAGAGCAGCCAGATGGGTTGACAGTAGAACTTAGGGGGTTTCTGGCACCCACCATCTACTCCCAGTAGGGGGTGGGGGCTAATCCCGAGTCTTAGGAGTGGGCAGGGTGGAGAGGTGGGTTCCTCCTGCTTCCTACTCATCCCATAGCTTTCTTCCCCCAGATCCGAATTCGAGATCCAAACCAAGGAGGGAAGGATATTACGGAGGAGATCATGTCTGGGGCCCGCACTGCCTCCACACCTACCCCTCCCCAGGTACTGTCCTTTTCTTTGAATGTTATCTTGGCTGGGATGGCTGTTTTGCTCTGGATTCCCAAGTGCCTTGATCTTTTCCTTCAATTGAGGGACTTATTTCCCTACTTTGCTGGATTTCTAGGTAGAGCTAAATAGAAATGGCTCTAAAAGTAAAAAAGGGTTGTGGGACTCTTCAGTGCAAATTTGGTAACCCTTTCTGTCCTGCAGACGGGAGGCGGTCTGGAGCCTCAAGCTAATGGGGAGACGCCCCAGGTTGCTGTCATTGTCCGGCCAGGTAAGAAAGCTATTGGGGTAGAGCTTTTATGGGGAAATGGAGTGTGACAATTTAAAATTCTAAGGAGGTGGAATGGTGAACTGGATACTACAGAAGAATGACTTAGGTTTCAGGTAGTAGACTTGAGGGTGGGTATGTCTTGGATGATAATAGAAGATAACTACAGTGAGAGAAGATTGAGAGGTAAGGACAGAGTAGTAGATTGGGAGGTCCCTGGCTGGAAGAGGAGGGACTGCAGCAGCGAAGGGCCCGCCTTCAGGTACTCATTCTTCCTCCGTGTGATGCAGATGACCGGTCACAGGGAGCACTCACTGGGGGCCGGCCGGGACTGCCTGGCCCAGAGCACAGCCCTTCAGAATCCCAGCCTTCATCACCCTCTCCGACCCCGTCACCACCCCCAATTTTGGAACCAGGGTCTGAACCTAACCTCGGAGTCCTCTCTCTTCCTGGGGACACTATGACAACGGGGATAATACAGATGTCTGTAGAAGAATCAACCCCCATCTCCCATGAAACTGGGGAGACATATTGCCTCTCTCCAGAACCTACTCCTCTTGCTGAACCCATACTGGAAGTAGAAGTGACACTTAGCAAGCCAGTTCCAGAATCCGAGTTCTCTTCCAGTCCTCTCCAGGTCTCTACCCCCCCAGCATCTCATAATGTGGAAATTCATGAGTCTAATGGTGTGGTACCATCCGAGGACCTGGCACCAGAAGTGGAATCAAGCCCAGAGCTTGCCCCTCCCCCTCGTGCAGCTTGCCCTTCTGAATCCCCTGAGCCCATTGCTCCAACTGCCCAACCTGAAGAACTACTCAATGGAGCCCCCTCACCACCAGCGGTGGATTTGAGCCCAGTCAGTGAGCCAGAGGAACAGGCCCAGGAGGTTACTGCATCAGCGGCTCCTGCCGTACGCTGTGCCACTCCACCTCCAGCTGCTTCCCCTCCTCAGGAGGAGGAAATGGATGAAGAGGAAGAGGAAGAAGAAGAGGGGAGAGAAACAGGAGAAGCTGAGAATGAGAAGGGAGGAGAGAAACTCCTCCCAGAGAGCACCCCTGTCCCAACCCACTTGTCCCAAAATGTGGAGGCTGCAGCAGCCACCCAAGGTAAGGTGTGGCTGTATGGTGGAGGTGGGGCAGGCGGCGGGTAATGCTTGTTGATGGCTTCCTATCCTGGCCTTTGTGTCTGGGTTATGGGGTGGTATGATAGAACCCCAAGAGCTAGAGTAAGTACTTTAAAGCCTAGAGAAAGTGTGGTGGAAAGGAGTATGCTGTGTCTGCCTCTATTTTTCCTACAAGTTGGAGGTAATTTTTTTTTTCTGAGACAAGGTCTTGCTCTGTAGTCCAGACTGTCTTTGAATTCAAGGCAGTCCTTGCCTCAGCCTCCCAAGTACTGGGATTTTAGGCATGCACCATCATGCCTGGTTTATATGGTGCTGGGGAATAGAACTCGGCCTTACACTTGCTGGGCAAGTGCTCTTAACTGCTGAGATATTCCTCTAATCCTCGAGATAATCTTTTTCTGAGACAGCTCTGTAGTCTAGGCTGATCTTGAACTCACTGTGTAGTCCAGGCTGACTTCAAACACAGCAGTCCTGCCTCAGCCTCCCGAGTGCTGGGACTACAGGCATGCACCACCGTGCCCAGTTTATAAAGTGCTAGGGAACTGAACTCAAGTACTTGCTGGGCAGGTGCTCTAAAGGCTGTGTTATTTGCCTCTTCTCCTGCCCGCATCTTGAGTTATTCTCACATCTTTTTTTTTTTTTTAATTAGTGGCAGTGTCTGTGCCAAAGAGGAGACGGAAAATTAAGGAGCTAAACAAGAAGGAGGCTGTGGGAGACCTTCTAGATGCCTTCAAGGAGGTAAGGGAATAGGAAATTAAAGGGAGAGAAGGGCACAGTTTGGGTATAGAACAGTGCTCATCATGCAACCATAACTGACCCTTCGGTTACAGGTGAACCCAGCAGTACCAGAGGTGGAGAATCAGCCTCCTGTAGGCAACAATCCGGGCCCAGAACCTGAGAACAGCAGTGTCCCTTCACAGCCTGAGGAAGTAGATGAGACCTGGGACTCAAAGGAAGACAAAATCCACAATGCTGAGAACATCCAGCCTGGGGATCAAAAGTATGAATACAAGTCAGGTATGCTGAAGGCAGAGCTGAAATGGGTGAGCATTCTTGGCAGGTTCCCTGGAGACTGAATTGTAGCTGATAGATACTCTCTTGTAGATCAGTGGAAGCCGCTGAACCTTGAGGAGAAAAAGCGTTATGACCGTGAGTTCCTGCTTGGTTTTCAGTTCATCTTTGCCAGTATGCAGAAGCCGGAGGGATTGCCCCACATCACTGATGTTGTACTTGACAAGGTTGGTAGTTTTATCAGGGAGGAGGGTAAGATTAAACTAGATGGACTGGAGAGGAGCCTGAGGCCTGAAAAGAGCAGTCAGTAGCCCTAGGCTGTGTATTAGACTTTCTATCTTCCTTGCAGGCCAACAAAACACCACTGAGGCCACTGGATCCCTCCAGACTACCGGGCATAAACTGTGGCCCAGACTTCACTCCGTCTTTTGCCAATCTTGGCCGACCCGCTGTTAGCAGTCGTGGGCCCCCAAGGAGTGGGCCAGGTGGGGAGCTGCCCCGAGGGCCGGTGAGTTGGGCTGACAAAAAGAGCAGATGGGCAAAGGGGCATGGTCATGGGGTGCCTTGTTATGAGGTGGGTAAAAAGTCTGCCCTGGAGATGTGTGATAAAGGGGTCATGTGTGCTTATCGATTCACGATGTCTTCATTTACTAGCATCTCTTGCTTAGCAGGCTGGTTTGGGACCTAGGCGCTCTCAGCCAGGCCCCCGAAAAGAACCACGCAAGATCATTGCCACGGTGTTAATGACCGAAGATATAAAACTAAACAAAGCAGAAAAAGCCTGGAAACCCAGCAGCAAACGGATGGCAGCTGACAAGGATCGAGGGGAAGAGGATGCTGATGGTAACAAAACCCAGGTACTGGCAGGTCTCCATTTCTGCTTGTCCATATCGCCCATCTAAGCTCAGTGTGCCTTCATGTCTGTTACCTTTGTTATTAGCACTTACTGCACACTCTGCCACTCTCTGGTCTTTCCCAGTAGACTTGGAACCTCATCGGATCCCTTCTCTCTTCTGCTCTTTTCCCCCATAGGACCTGTTCCGAAGGGTGCGTGCCATCCTGAATAAGCTTACACCCCAGATGTTCCAGCAACTGATGAAGCAGGTGACACAGCTGGCCATCGACACTGAGGAACGCCTGAAAGGGGTCATTGACCTCATATTTGAGAAGGCCATCTCAGAGCCCAACTTCTCTGTGGCCTATGCCAACATGTGCCGCTGCCTCATGGCGGTTAGTTTCCAGTGCTTTCTAAATCTTCTCAACTGGCTTCCCACTTACTTAAGTCTCCAAGCTTCCTGGAGTCCAGTGTCCCAGTTCCCCTCCGACCCGTGCTGTCGATAGTAGCTAGGAAAGGGTGGGACCAAAGCCAGGAGGTCTTCTGGGTCAGGTAGTTAAAGACTCTTGAAGGTGTTCCCTGCCTTGGACTGTTCTGAGTATTCTCTTTGGCCTACAGCTGAAAGTGCCCACTACAGAAAAGCCAACAGTGACTGTTAACTTCAGAAAACTGTTGTTGAATCGATGTCAGAAGGAGTTTGAGAAAGACAAGGATGATGATGAAGTTTTTGAAAAAAAGCAAAAAGAGATGGATGAAGCTGCTACGGTGAGAAAACTGACTAGCAGTTGCATTCCCTGTTTTCCACCTTCTGCCATCCCCTTCCTACGTGCTACATGGCTGCAGAATTTGGGCTGTGTATGGTGTCTTGGTGGGTTTCTCTGTTTCAGGGTGTGAATACTTACTGCTAGGTAGTAGGAAAGAGTTTTATATGATCCCTTTCCTGTGACTGGCAGGCAGAGGAACGAGGACGCCTGAAGGAAGAGCTGGAAGAGGCTCGGGACATAGCCCGGCGGCGCTCTTTAGGGAATATCAAATTTATTGGGGAGTTGTTCAAGCTGAAGATGTTAACAGAAGCAATAATGCATGACTGCGTGGTGAAACTACTTAAGAACCATGATGAAGAGTCCCTGGAATGCCTCTGCCGTCTGCTCACTACCATTGGCAAAGACCTGGACTTTGCAAAAGCCAAGGTTAGGGTCTGGATGGTGGAGGGGGTGGCTGAAGCAGGTGGGCTTTTCCACTGATGATATCCTTGTTAGGCTACTGGATCTGGGCTGCTTAGCCACAGTGCTGGAGGTGAAGTGTCAGGCATTCCTGATCCAATTCCTTTGCTTCCTAGCCCCGAATGGATCAGTATTTCAATCAGATGGATAAAATCATTAAAGAAAAGAAGACGTCGTCTCGCATCCGCTTTATGCTGCAGGATGTGCTGGATCTACGACAGGTACGTGTCTCTCAAGTCATTCTGTTCTACCCAGTTGCCAGCTACCACCTTGTCTTCTGCTCCCTGACACAGTTGTGACTGGTCTTCCGTTCCCACAGAGCAACTGGGTGCCTCGCCGTGGAGACCAGGGTCCCAAAACCATTGACCAGATCCATAAGGAAGCTGAGCTGGAGGAGCATCGGGAGCACATCAAAGTGCAGCAGCTCATGGCCAAGGGCAGCGACAAGCGTCGAGGTGGCCCTCCAGGCCCACCCATCAGTAAGTTGGGGGCAAGGATTGAGGTGGGGGTCAGTGAATGGACTGAGGGATTGTGCTTTCCTCTGATGACTTCCTGTTAGTGCCACGTGTCTGGGCCACTGAGACCACATGATGGAACTGAGGATCTGAGGAAGTAGGCTGGAGTGCCCCAAGGAGAAGGGGACACTACTAGCACTTGTTATTCTAATATGCTTCATTTTGTTCCAGGCCGTGGCCTTCCACTTGTGGATGATGGTGGCTGGAACACAGTCCCCATAAGCAAAGGCAGCCGCCCTATTGACACCTCAAGACTTACCAAGATCACAAAGGTAGGGGTGTGTGCTGAAGATCTGGTGTTGATAAGACTGAGGGTAACAGGCATTGAACTAAGGCTTGGATCCTGTTCTGAGGTGGGAGAAGTGACTGCTGATTTTTTTCTGAGATTAATTGCTAAATTGCTAGAGGCAGGACTGCCAGATCTTGGAGTTTATTTATATTAGCCTGGGCAAAATGAGGCATACTAAATCTAGCCCATGATTTCTTCTGTATATCCCTCAAACCAAAAATGGTTTTCATGTTTTTTAAATGATTGGGAAGAGTCAAAAAGAAAATGATGTTTTGTAGAAATTATATAAAGTTTAAAATTCACTGTCAATACAAAGTTTTATCGCAACACAGCTATACTTTTAAGTATCATCTGGGGCTCCTTTATGCTGTAGTGGCAGAATTGTGTAGTGTTAATAGACCAGTTTGCAAAGCTTATTATTTGTTGTCTACCTTTTTTTTGGTAAAAAAAATTCACGACATAAAGTCTAACATTTTTTTGTACGTAAATGCATTCCAAATTTTGTAACACATTAGAAACATGGGGTTTGAGGAATTAGCATCTGTGTCTACCCCTTTTTCAGAGGTTCACTCATGTTTTATCTGACCTTTGCCCATCTTTCTACCCTGTCATTCATATTTGGGCCTTTTTATGTTACTACTTTCGTGCATTTCATAAGAGGGACACCCATCTGTAGTCAGTCTTTTGTGCTTGGTCTGCTTCACTGAGCATTATTGACTCTAGGTGGCCCTATTTTTGTTCAAATGCTTCGTATCTGTCAGTCTTTATGGCTGAATAGTATTTCATCGTGTATAGGTTTTCTAACTTTTTTTTTAAACAGGAAAAGTTTATCTGACCCCTTGGGTGGGGTATTCACTACTAGTGCGGCTAGGTGTGTTAATGCTGGCTGAGCACTTTGACCAGGTCATACCCACGACTTTCCTCCCATTCCTTCACAGCCTGGCTCCATTGATTCCAACAACCAGCTCTTTGCACCTGGAGGGCGACTGAGCTGGGGCAAAGGTAGCAGTGGGGGCTCAGGAGCCAAGCCTTCAGATGCAGGTATGGATCCCACTGTAAGGAGCTGGGTGGCTAGTAACTTGAGCTTCCTTAAAGGCAGAGTTTGGTAGTCTTTCTTTCAATATTTGTGGTTAGGTAATACAGAAGGCACATAGATGGATGCCTTTACTGTCAGGACTGGGATGATTGTCCTAACCTGTCAGGAAGAATGAACAAAAGCAGAGTTTTTGATCCATGTTCTCTGACTTCCAGCATCAGAGTCTGCTCGCCCAGCTACTAGTACCTTGAATCGCTTCTCAGCCCTTCAACAAGCAGTACCCACAGAGAGCACAGATAATAGACGCGTGGTACAAAGGTGGGTGTCCTAGGGGTCTTTTTTTTTGAGACAGGGTCTCGCTCTGTGGTCCAGGCTGGTTCTGAATTCACTTCAGAGCCCAGGCTGGCCTTGGACCCATGACAATCCTCCTGTCTCAGCCTCCCGAGTGCTGGGATTACAGGCGTGCACCACCATGCCCAGCTTATGTGGTGCTGGGGAATGGAACTCGGGTACTTAGCACTTGGCTTAGCGCTTGCTCAAGCGCTTTAACCACTGAGCCATTCCTCCAGCCCTCCTAGGGGTCTCTTTGTTGTTCACGTTGACATACTATCTAGGATTAGGTTTTGGTGGTTGTCTTAGCGTGGGAATTCCTCTTACCTGTAATGCTTGTTTGTTTGGGCTTAACTTTTTGTGATACCGGGGGTCAAGCCCAGGACCTTCACACTCAGCTTCATCACCAGCAATTTTTTTATGTTGGACTTTTTTTTTTTTTTTTTGAGATAGGGTGTCACCCTGTAGCCCAGGTTGGTCCTGAACTCACTGTGGATCCCAGGCTGGCCTTGGACTCATGGCAATCCTCTTGTCTCAGCCTCCCGAGTGCTGGGATTAAGGTGTGCGCCACCATGCCTGGCTTATGTGGTACTGGGGAATAGAATTCAGGTACTTAGTGCTTGACATAGCGCTTGCCCAGCACGTTAACTGCTGAGACATTTCTCTAGTTGCAAGCCTGTGCTACCAGGGCTCAGCTGGGGTATAATCTTTATTTTTTTATTTTTATTTTTATTTTTTTTGGAGACAGGGTCTTGCTCTGTAGTCCAGGCTGGTCCTGAACTCACTATGGAGCACAGGCTAGCCTTGGATTCCCGGCAGTCCTCCTGCCCCTGCCTCCTGAGCGCTGGGATTATAGGCGTGTGCCACCATGCTCAGTTTTATGTGGTAGTAGAGAAATGAACTTACGGCCTTGCATTTGCAAGGACTTTAATCACTGTGCTGCTATTCCTCCAGCCCTGGGTCATTTTCTTGATGCCAAGAAAAAGGCCCAGCACTTGGTGCGCTTGCAGAGTAAGCATGAGTAGGAGCATGCCTACATAGTAGTTGCGTTAAACTCATCTTTGCTTCAGGAGTAGCTTGAGTCGGGAACGAGGTGAGAAGGCTGGGGACCGGGGAGACCGACTAGAGCGGAGTGAACGCAGTGGTGACCGAGGGGATCGGCTTGACCGCGCGCGGACACCTGCCACCAAGCGAAGCTTCAGTAAGGAAGTGGAAGAGCGGAGTAGAGAGCGGCCTTCCCAGCCTGAGGGATTGCGCAAGGCAGCTAGCCTCACTGAGGATCGGGACCGCGGCAGGGATGCTGGTGAGGGGCTAGGAGAGGAATGGAGGGGAAGGGTGCTGGCTGATTTTGGGACTAGCTGATTCCCCAGCTCTCTTGGGAGTTCAGGCCCTGTTTGCTAAGGAGAATAGAACCAGAGAGTATCTGGGGTCTGTTTCCTTACACCCCAGTGAAGCGGGAAGCCCTCCTACCCCCTGTGAGCCCACCGAAGGCTGCCCTGTCCGAGGAGGAGCTGGAGAAGAAATCTAAGGCCATCATCGAGGAGTATCTCCATCTAAACGACATGAAGGTGGGCAGTGGGCAGGGCTGGCTGGGTGTGAGGTGCGGGTCTGAGTGCTCGTGGGAGATGACTGCCTTCTTGCTCCTGTGCCCTCAGGAGGCAGTGCAGTGTGTGCAGGAACTGGCCTCGCCCTCGCTGCTCTTCATCTTCGTGCGGCACGGCGTTGAGTCCACGCTGGAGCGTAGCACCATTGCTCGTGAGCACATGGGGAAGCTGCTACATAGGCTGCTGTGTGCCGGGCACCTCTCTACTGCCCAGTATTACCGCGGGTATGGCAGCCCCCGGGCATCTCTACTGCCCCATACTGTTGAGGGTATGGCAGCTTCTGTGGGACCCCGGGGTCTTGCCTTGACAGTGTATGCTCAGCCATCTCAGTATTACTTGAAAGGGGGTGGACTAAGGACAGGAAGGTGGCCTTAGCTTGACATAATTACCCCACATCCAGAAGGTGTTCCTGGTGGGGTTCCCTAGTTGATCCTTAGCTCTACCACTGCCCTAGAAGAATGGTGCAGGTGGGGCCTGTTTTCCCAAAAAGCCCTTTGAATTCCCTTTGCAGGCTGTATGAAATCCTAGAATTGGCTGAAGATATGGAAATTGACATCCCCCACGTGTGGCTTTACCTGGCAGAACTTGTAACGCCCATTCTGCAGGAAGGTGGGGTGCCGATGGGAGACCTGTTCAGGTAAGCCCTCTGGATAGAACTCTGACGGCTGAGACTACAGGGGAGCTGGAAGGGAGCAAGGTGTGGCAGATTGGATGCTTGGCTTTGGAAAGAGATGGAGTAATGTTGAAGGCTCTAAAACCAATTGATACTGGGTTTTTCTTTATAGGGAAATTACAAAGCCTTTGAGACCCCTGGGCAAAGCTACTTCTCTCTTGCTGGAGATCCTGGGCCTCCTATGCAAAAGCATGGTAAGTGAGCCTTTCAGAGGCTGATGTTGTCCAGGATTTCTTCTCTGCTGTGCAGTTTTGGCTGTTCAGGTGACAATGAATCCATCCCCATAGGTTTGGTAATGGCAAAGCTATGTTGTTACCTGACAGGAAGTATTGAAGCGGTCAGTTCTCTTCAGACAGTGAGTGAATCCCGGTAAAGCTGAAGGAGAATGGCAGACCTTGATCTAGCCCTAGTTCCGTGATTAATTAATTCACTTTTTTATTCAGCTAGATTGTATGTTTCTGGGGTTTGAACCCAGGGCCTTATACCTGATAGGGAAATGCTGTCCCACTGAACCCCATCCTTACACCAAACATTCCTTTGAATATTTACCATATATTGAGCAGTGGGAATATAGCAGTGAGTAAAACAAAATTATGAAACAAGTTGGTAGATAAGAAGAGATGACAGCTTAGTAAAAACTGTGAAGTGTGAAATAGCTGAAATGGAGTGTTGTAAGTACTGTGAGGTTGCACAGTATCTGGCAGCATTTATGAGAGCAGCTTTCTCTGAAGGATGGGTGCTGACGCTTTATGAAAGTTAATTGGTGACAAAAAGAAGCCAGACCTGGTGGCACGCAGGCTTGAGGATTACAGGCTGGAGGATTACAAGTTTGTTTGAGCCCGTACTGGGCAATTTAGTGACAGACCCTGTTTCAATTAAAATTTAAAAATGGGCTTGGGGGGGGGGGGGTGGCGGTGTCTCAGTGCAAAGGTATTGGGTTCAATCCCCAGTACTACACATAGATAGATACTAATGAAAAAAATGACTGGTTGAGATAGAATTGCTCAGCTGCCTGGGACTTGGAGGGTTGAGACAGAGTTGCAAAGTGCTCAGGTTGCTGTTTTCTTTCATGAGGCGTTCTGATTTATGTTGAGGGTTGGGGTGTATCTGCTGCTAAGATTTTCTGAATTTAGAAACCAAAAAGTGTAATATTTACTACAAATGATTTTCTCCTGTAAGCAAACATTTGTTTCTTGGGATAATGAAAAACCAAGCTTACTTAGAAAAAGTAGTATAGGTGAGATTCGAAGATGTTAGGATGAGGTATTTGGATTTGGTTATTAGTCCAGTAATTTATTGAGAATCCTGTGAAAGGTGGCATTTCTCCTAGAGGCACTTCAATCATTTTCCTCTGCCTCGATGTCAAAATGCTATGATGGCATATGACTTCTTACTAATTTAGGTGTTTATTTGACTGATGGCTGTGCCCTACACTAGACTGTAGGCGTAGAAATGTTGTGCATATATGGTGTTTCTGTGGCGTTCTTAGCTCTTAGTAGGTACCTAGTGCTTTTCAGTAAATGTTTGTTGGGTGACTTTGTGGAGATACTGGGTTTTGTTGAGATACTGGGTTTTGGGGGAGCGAGAGAAAGAGGAAGATGGTTGCTGAGTTGGTCTTGTGTTTTTCAGGGTCCCAAAAAGGTGGGGATGCTGTGGCGAGAGGCTGGGCTCAGCTGGAAGGAGTTTCTGCCAGAAGGCCAGGATGTTTGTGAATTTATTGCTGAAAAGGTTTGGAGCTGGAATTTGGTTAATTCTAGCATTTGAGTTTAACTCTCCTTCTCCCTTCTGCATGGAGTATCTTACCTCTTGACTATGGCCTTTTTGGTTCCAGAAGGTGGAGTATACTCTGGGAGAAGAGTCAGAAGCCCTTGGCCAGAGGGCATTCCCCTTTGAGGAGCTAAGGAAGCAGCTGGAGAAGCTGCTCAAGGAGGGCAACAATAATCAGTGGGTGATCGACTGGATAGAGGTGTGTTTCTCCTAGGTACTAGGGGAGAAATAAAGAAAAAGGCTTCTTGGGCGGGATGGGGGACTTAAGGGCACAGTTGAGACTGACGAGTTGTGTATTTTTCTGCACAGGACAACCTGAGTGAGCAGCAGATCACATCTAGCACATTGGTGCGAGCCCTCATGACGGCTGTCTGCTATTCTACAATTATTTGTAAGAAAAGCAGGGAAGGGTGGGCTCCACCAGAGGCATAGGAAGAAAGGGATTTCAGTCTTTACCTTTCAGGGCGGGACTAGAGTAAGGCTGCATCTTTCCACTCATCCTTGTCTTCTTCCCTATAGTTGAGACTCCTCTCCGCGTGGATGTTCCGGTGCTGAAAGCGCGAGCGCGACTGCTGCAGAAATACCTGTGTGATGAACAGAGGGAGCTACAAGCGCTCTATGCCCTCCAGGCCCTTGTAGTGACCTTAGAACAGCCCCCCAGTAAGAACCAGACCACAGGGCTGGATGTGGGGGTGACAGACTTACCCCCAGATCCTAGGGGTGGTTGCGGAAGGGGCTCAGCCTAAGAAAGGTGGGCTGACATCAGAGAGCAAGATGCACTAATGGTTTCATTTCTTCCCCGTTTATCTGCTTATAAATGGAAGGTGCAAGTCTCAGCCTTGAAGGTTGACTACCTGCTTTGTACCTAACCATTTGTTACCAGCAGTACAGAGGTGATAAATGATGGCATTTTTCAGACATTCTGTGTCCCCTTTTACCAGGCACAAGAATGGGATACTTTGCTTACTTTGGCTTCTTGGATTCCTTAACTGTTTAGACAGTGTTACTTTCATTTTATATATTGGAAGACTGAGGCTTAGGTTAGTATGTTTGAGGTTAGGCATTCAGCAAATTGGTATGTGTCGGCGCTGGGATAATCACAGGAGGTTTAGCACAGTTTCTGTGTTAGCATGGAGGCAGTGTGACAATGAATGATGACTGTTGAAAGATACGGCCAACCTGGTGGTGGGAATTAGCTAAGTGACAGGAGGGAGAGATAGGTAAGCAAGGGCACTGTATGTGAAGACTGGCCCTCTAGAGGAGGAGCAAGAACATGAACGGTTGGAAGGCCAGTGTGTTAGAACACAGCGGCCTGTTAGGAATGAGGCAAGAGAGGCTGGAGGCGTGGACAAAGGGAGAACCGTGGCAAGGGTTTTTAAAGGGGTTTTGTCCTCTGGACAGGATAAAGCCTTTGTGGAATTGTAAATAAAAGAATTAAGCTAGGCCTGGTGGCCAAGACCTGCAGTCCCAGTACTCTGGGAGGCTGAAGCATGAGAATCGATCACTTGAGCCCAGCCTAGGCACCTTGGTAACTCTGGGAGACCCTGTCTCAAATCAGAAAACCCAGGTGGGCTTAGAATATAGCTCAGCATGAAGGTCTTTAATTCCATGTCTAGCCCTGCAAAATGAATAAGTAAATATATAATAGGTTTTAGGTCACTGCCTCTCCTGGTAAGAATGGTTTGGAGTTAGGGTGAGAGAGAATGTAACAAGGATCTGTACCAGTGGTTCTGCCTTCCTAATCACTGGAAATGTGATAGAAGCGCGCAGATTCAAGAGGTGACTTAAGACATGGAGGTGATAGTGTTTACCCACACTGGCCTGGAGAGGGAAGCCTTGAGAAATTAGAAGTTACAGATGACTTCCAGGATAGTTTTAGCAGGTAAGGCAATAGTATGATACCATCCCCTGGAGTAGGAAATACTAGATTAAGTTGAGTTTGTGGTCCCTGGGTAGGAGGGGCTCAGGAAAATCAAGTAGACAGACATCTGACTATCTGGATCTATTTGGGGAAGAAAATGCCAGGGCAGAGGTGATAAATGATGGCATCTTTTTGAGAGATTCTGTGTCCCTTTCTGCCTTGTCAGGGAAAACGGAATGTCAGTGCAGGGTAACATGTGGGCAAGACAGAAGAGATTGCCTTAAGGGGAGCCATGAGGGCCTGAGTTTAGGAGATGGCTTGTGGGGAAAGAGCCATTAGTAGGAAAGGCAAGGTTCTATGAACAAAGGAAAGAAATTTTAGAATTGGGAAGTGTTTGATAAAGCTGAGTGCTGCAGAGTTCCTTAGTAACATCTAAAATTGGATGCTACGTGGCAAAAATATTTGGTGGAACAAAGTAGGCACTGGATTGGAACGGAGTTAATTGCTTGAGACAGGAGAAAGGAAGACACCAAGTATAGACAAAGTTCTGTTTAGCTATGAGACAGTGGTTGAAAGGAAGCCTTTGGGCCTGGGGTGTAGCTTAGTCAAGTGTGAGGCCCTGGGTTTGATTGTCCCAGCACCACATGAACCAGATATGATGGTTCATGTGAGGCAGAAGGATCGCCTTGAGTTTGAGGCCAGCCTGGGCTACATAGTGAGCTCAGGACCAGCCTGGACTAAAGTGGGACCATGTCTCCAAAAAGGGGAGAGGTGGGAGCCTTTTGTGTACTGGTGTCAGAAACCTGGATTTAAGAAACTGGGCGGGTGGTGCAGGCCTGTAATGTCAGTACTTAGGAAGCTGGAGCAAGGGGGATCACAAGTTTGAGCTCAGTCTGGGCAACTGAGCAAATTAAAAATGAAAATGGCGTGGTCAAGGTCCTGGGTTCAATCCCCGGGTACTTATCCTCTCTGCCCCTCCCCCCCCCAAAAAAGAAACTTGTCTTCAATTTATAGGGCAGAGTGGATAATTGTTGGATAGGGTGGCCCTGTGGATGGGTATGCATGGATTTGAAGCCCAAATGAAGGACCCTCTTGACTGCCTGTGCTGTGGGATGATGGTAGAAGTCAGCTGTGTCCACTGGCTCAGTCACATTTAGCAATGTAGCTTCTCACAGAAGGCCTGGGATAGTTCCCAGAGACAGCATTAGATCCTGTGCTTTGCTCAATTTCACTTGACTTTGCCTGTTTTAGGTTTTGGCTGTATGTTGGGTAAGATTAGCAGGGTAGCGGGGGTGGGATAGGTTGTATTTAGGGATTATAGGACAAGAGCTATAGTGGCCACTGGTGGAGGAGGAAGAGTCAACACAACAGGGGGTACTTGAGTTGTGGAGGACTTGATTAGGGAGGTGACAAAAAAGAACCGATGTTTCTGGCAAACCGAAGTATCAAGATGAGAGCATTCATGAGATGTGTTGAAAGGAAACAGAATGCAGGGATCAAGAACTTGGCAGGATGTTTGGGGGCCAGTGGATATTTTTTCCCATTAATTCTATCACAAGTGGAGGTTGACGCTGCCAAGGTGAGTCTGGGTGACTTTAAGGCTTTTTTTGATGGCCAAGTGACTGATTGCCAGGTACCAGTGTCTTAGATCATGAGATTAGCGTCTTTGTCAGAGACCTAGTCACTCTGGAATGGTCAGACACAATTTCAGGACAGTAGGTCAGGTCCTTGTTTTTAACAGTGCAGCTTAGAGGGATCTCTGGGGACAGTTTTGTGGCTGTGGTAGTCTAACTGCTGTCCTGATAATTTGCAGACCTGCTTCGGATGTTTTTCGATGTGCTATATGACGAAGACGTGGTAAAGGAGGATGCTTTTTACAGCTGGGAGAGCAGCAAGGACCCTGCTGAGCAACTGGGCAAGGGTGTGGCCCTTAAATCTGTCACAGGTTTCTTCAATTGGCTTCGTGAGGCCGAGGAGGAAGAGTCTGACCACAACTGAGGGCGGGTGGGGCTGGGGACTTGAAGCCCCATGGACACACGACGGCCCGGCCAGCTGCCTGGACTGCAGGGGGGTGGTGGCAGCGGCGGCGGCAGAGGGTGCCTGTAGTGCGATGTGTCTGAGCGAATAAAGTGGCTGAAGAGGCAGGATGGCTTGGGGCTGCCTGGGGCCCCCCTCCAGGACGCTGCCAGGTGTCCCCCTCCTTCCCCTGGGACACAGAGATATATTATATATAAAGTCTTGAAATTTGGTGTGTCTTGAGGGGGGAGGGCACCACCTCCTGCCCTTGGGTTCCTTTTTTATTTTCTGAAAATCACTCTTGGGACTGCCGTCCTCGCTGCTGGGGGCATATGCCCCAGCCCCTGCACCACCCCTGCTGCTGCCTGGGCAGGGGGAAGGGGGGCACGGTGCCTGTAATTATTAAACATGAATTCAATTAAGCTTCCTGCCTCTGCTTTATGGCCTGCCCCCTTTGGAGGAGGGGTATGGATAGGTGCGGTGTGAGCCTTCTGGAGCTGTCATTGTTCCCCTACTGTTACTTGTCCCTCCCGTCACGTCCGCCGCGCCCCCCCCCCCCCCCCCCAATTCTGGTGGTCTGCGGAGCCAGTTTCCTGGATGGGGTGGGTGGGATGGCATACAGTCTTGGTTAGAGGAGATGGGAGACTGGGGTACTTTTTTGTCACACTTGGGCTTGAACTCTGGGCCTCATGTGTATGGGGGGGGGGGGCTCTGCCACCAAGCTCTACTACCCCGGCCCAGGGTGGGTTACTGCTGGATTCTAGCTCACCTACCTACCAGAAAGTAATCCAGGGCCTTGTATGTGACGAAGGCTGTAGCTTTCAGGCGTGTTAACAGATGGAGAGATCCCCTTTCCTGGCTCCTAGGTGACCTTAAGATGAGGGAGCTGGAATCAGCGAGATATTCGGTACCTCAGGTTTCAGGCTCAGGGCCCGCGTTTTCTCAACCCCAAGCTGCCCCTGCGTGGCCATGACGTGGGCCTCATCCCGCCTGCACAGGGTGGAGACGAGCGGGCAGCCACGCCCCCTGCCTTACGTCACCGGCCCGATTCCCTCTCCCGGGAGCGGCGGCGGACGCGCGGCTCCCACCCCCTCCCCTTTCACGGACAGTCCCCTCCCCGGTAGCGGCCGCGGCCCGACCCTCAGCAAGGCGATGGCCCAGGTCCCGAGCGCGGGCTAGCGTGCTTGGGGGCCCGGCCATGGGCTGTGTCGGCTCTCGGAGCCCGGCGGGTCAGGGTAAGAGGCGGAGGCAGGGCACGACTGGGGCGTCGGGCCGCGGATGGGTGTGGGCCTTGAGGAGGGGGCTGGTGTCGGGAGAGGGAGGAGCCTGCGCCGGGGAGGCGGGCCAGGCCGGCGGAGGGAGCTGGAAAGAGCGAGGAGGGGGCTGGCCGGGCTCCGTGGCCCGCTAGCTGCTGGGCTCTGCAGGGCGAACGCGTGGGCTCTGCGCCCTCGCCTGTGTTGCCTCTGCTGAGGGAGGCCTGAGGCGCAAGGCCGGGAGGGGACTCGGCAGCCGGGGGTCCCGTCCCCCGCCCACGGCCACCGGCGTCCGCGGCCCCACACGCAGCTCCCTACCTCTCTCTCCCCGCCCGGGGAGTGGCCCTGTGCCGGAAACCTGCCCCGCAGCTGCTGCTCTGTCCTCTTAAGGAGTCAGCCGGCAGACGCTGGCCAAGCGTCCTGCCAACAGTTTTTGCTCGACACTTCCTCCCCTTTCAGTCGTCTGTTGATCACGGGGACTGAGGACCCATGTAAGGCACCTGTGAGCATCTGATCGTCTCTCACCTCCATCTCCAGAAAAAATAAAAACAAGCCACCCTAATAGTGTGAGAAGGAGGACCCCAGAGGGAGGCCGTGAGGGCTCCTTTCCCACCATGGCTGACCCCTGCTTGCTTGGGCCTTGGTGTCCATGGATCGCGTGATGCATTTGCCACACCTGGCCGTAGTTCTAACCATCTGAGATTTGCCAGCCTACCTAAGTGTCAAAGATTTCTTCAAAGCCTAAGGCCAGGCAGGGACTTGTGGTGTTGACAGTTGAGTTTGGAATGGGCCCTGAGTCTTCAGGGAGAGTGGTCTAGTCATTGGCCTCAGTGTGGTTACTTGAGGTTCTTAAGAGCTAAACTCAGCTTGAGATTTGTACTTCCTTTGAGGAATTCTGGGATTTGTAGTCCTAAATTAACCTCATGGCTTTTGAAGCTGAGAAGCAGCAGGCTACTCTGATCCCACTAGCCTGCTTGAATTCAGAAGTCAACCCCTGCTTAGTCAGGGGAGAGTTTGGCTGACCTCAGGACTGGTTTTGAGAGCCCTCACTTGGTACCAGCTGGGGACCAGGCATGGCCTGTAACCTACTGTCTTCCTTCTGGTTGGTAGCATTTCTGGGGACCACCAGCTGACTGAGGCTCAGGGACAGAGACGGCTGCTCCAGCTTAAGGTCAGTTGTGATGTACGTGTCCTGTTGGCACTGTCTAGGAGATGAGCTCGGCTACCCACGCCCCAGAAAACTCTGCTAGGCCCCTGGCATTCCCACCTCCTCAGAGGCATGAGGCAGGAGTATTCTTATGTGATTAGGCACAAGTTCCAGGTGGGGAGGGGACTGGCTCAGCATCCGGAACCAAAACAGGAATAGAATTGGGAGCTGAGCCTGGAGCAGCTCTGGGCTTTTGGTTCTGTGCATCAACACAGGCAGCATGCCTATGATTTCTGTGCTGGGCAAAATGTTTCTGTGGCAGCGTGAAGGGCCTGGAGGACGATGGACTTGTCAGACAAGCCGCAGAGGTGAGACCACAGACCCATGATGTGATCTGGGAGGTGACAGGAAGAGTAAGGCGCTCAGATGGCCAGAGGAAAATTACCCTGACTGAGACGTTGGGAACCTGCTGGAACAAGGAGAGCCGGGCTGGTGCCAGAGAGGGCGTCCAGGGAAGGCTTTAGGACAGGGGTAGAAACATCAGAAAGCAAAGCAAAGCTTGGGGTTTGTTAGAAAAATACCGTAGACCAGCCGAGACTGGCAAGAGGAAGGAAGCGAGGCAGCAAAGATGAGAGAAGGCGGGCAGGAAGTGGCGAGAGTCCGGCTGGTGGTGGGGACAGGGACAGCGGTGATGAGAGAGCTCGGTGTGCTTTCCAAGAGAATAGAGAATAGCATGTATCCCAGCTTGGGTCTGATCCTTGAGTGTCGGTGGCAAACTATTCCTAGAGGAGGAAGATGGCCAGTGGGCGGTGGCAACATGACCCCAGAATCGAAACTGTGGAATAGGGGCTCCCCGGGGTGAGGAGAGCGCTGGGGGTGGTCGCTGGTATGGGGGTGGTCGCTGGTATCCTGGGAGGTGGGAGAGGGGACGGTAAGACGTGATATGGCAACACTAGGCGAAAATGGTATCTTGGTCACAAGTGAGCAGCCTTTCCCCTCCCCTCAGTGGCCTCGGACCCTGCTTGGGCTGTGGAGTGGATTGAACTTCCGCGTGGCCTATCGCTATCCTCCTTGGGATCCGTTCGGACCCTCCGAGGCTGGAGCCGGTCCTCCCGTCCTTCCTCCGTTGACAGCCAGGACTTGCCAGAGGTGCCGGGCCCCTGGTGGTGGTGGTGGCGGCGGCAGGGTGCGGGGAGAGGGACTACATCCGCACAGGAGAGATCTGTGTCCCCCGCCCCCGCCTTGCCAGCCTGCCTCGGGCTCCTTTTCCTGCGAGCGGAGGCGCTATCCGGCCGGAGGCCTACAAGGCCGCCCCCGCGCCGGTCTGCTCCGCTCAGCGTTGTGCCAGCGGGCGGGCTGGCTTGCGCCCTCGGCGCTGACGTCAGCGCATCCCAGGCCGTATCCCGGGAGACCCTGTTGCATGGTGATGGGTTGCCAGGGAGACATACACCTTTTCTCTGGGCCTGGGCCGCAGCTGCGCGGAGAGCCCCGAACGGATGGCGGCGGCGGCGGCGGCGGCGGCGGCGGTGGCTTGGGGGAGCAGAAGAAGGGAGGGAAAGCACGCCGGGAAGCATCCTGCAGGTGCTCCTCCCCCCCGGGCCTCGCCGCGGGCTGTCGCTGCCACCCTGGGGGCCCTGTCAGTCAGGTACTAAAAGGGGGTACCGAGGGCGGGGCCGGAAGTCAAGGTGCAGATGAAGGCTGCTCTTGTGCTGGCTGGAAACGTGAGGTGGGGAGCTAGTACGAGGGAGGGGGTGTGCCTCCATTCATTGAGGGCAACATTTGCCTGGGCTTGTCATGGAGGACAGAGCCAGGTGCTGGGCGGAGTTAGGAACGCAGGTGGGTCAGACTTAGGCCCTTTCCAGAGCTCCCGGAGCCCTTAAAAGGCGACGGGGAGGAGAGGTGTCAAGGAAAGCCAGCCAGTCTGTATGAAGTAGCTTTTGAGTCAACAGGCCTTAAAGGTAGGAAACATTTTGTCAGGCACGGATGGCCACCTTAGCCCAGAGGAAGGCTAGGTTCCTTTTCCTGGAGAAAAAGGTGGAGAACTGGGTGGTTTTGGGCAGAGGAGATCAGTGGTGGATTCCAAGGAGGTTTGGGAAGAGACTGGGCTTCTAGAGTGGAGCCCTGCTGTACCTGGATATGAGGCCTGTGTTAATGCTATAGGACAGTGGGTGGAGCGCAGAAAACAATTTAAGTAGAGACATGCTATGACCAGCGGTAGTCCAGGAAAATTATTTGTTTGTGTTTGTACCATTTGCATCTTGCCTCATTTATTCAACCTATACATTTTTAGAGATTACTCTGAATTAGGCACTGTGCTAAACACTGGGGTGCAGCAGTGACCACAAAAAACCGAATTCCTCAAAGAGGAAACCAGTGAGAGAGTCAGTCCAACAAGTCCCACAAGAAACAGGAAACGTAACGTATGCCAGAATCCCATACTATGAGTAAGAGCCATAAGCAGGCTCATTTGTTGTAGGACAGTCATTTGTTCGAGACTATGCAAGGACAGACCACTGTCAGGGTGACTGGGAAGGCTCCTCTGAAGAGGTGACATTTCAGCCCAAACTGGAAGTAGAGAGAGAGAAAGAGAGAGAGAGAGAGAGTCAGCTGAGGGGAGAGAGGGAAATGCTCATGCACACATTTGGGGCTAAGAGGAAGCTGGAGAAGCACAATTTGTGCTACCCCGAGAACTAGGCACGGAGGACAGTGGAAAAGCATTGGCAGTGGGAGCACAAAGGTCAGAGGAGATACTAGAGCTTAACAGCAGGTTTGGGGGGATGGAGGAATGGCTCAGCGGTTAAAGCACTTGTCTAGCAAGAGCTAAGTACCTGCCTTTGATTCCCCAGCACCACATAACCTGGTAACCCCAGCACACTAGTGATCCCAGCACTTTGCAGGCTGAGACAGGAGGAATGCTATGAGTCCAAGGCCAGCTGAACCCCATAGTGAGTTCAGGACCAGACTGGGCTACGGAACGAGACCCAGTCTCAAAAACAAACAAACAAACAAACAAAAAAGCAGGTTTGGGTTGGCAAAGCATAGGGGAAAGTTGATGATAATGCCAAGGTTTGTAGCTAGTTATGAATAGGACAGCAGTGATGTGTTATCTTTTTGTTTTATTTTGTTTTTTGAGACGAGTCGCACTATGTAGCCCAGGCTGGCCTTGAACTCAACAGCAATCCTCCGGCCTCAGCCTCCCAAGTACTAGGATTATAGGCATGCACTACTATACCCAGCTTATGAGGTGCTGGGGAATGGAGCCCAGGGGTTTGCATTTGCTAGGCAAATTCTTTAACCACTGAGCTTTGCTCCCAGCCCTGGGTAAGGAAGGAAGTAAGGAAGTCACCAGGCAGGGCCAGATGTGGGGAGAAGGTGTAGGTTTAATTTTGGTCATTCTGGGTTTGTGGCTCTGGTAGGCAACCTAGTTAACAGCTAAATGTGGATCTAAAGACAGAGGAGAGCTGGGGGCCTGATGGCACAGGCCTGTAGTTCCCGCACTGTGGGAGGCCGAAGCAGAAAGATTGCAATTTTAGCCCACTCTGGGCAATTTAGCAATTTATTTGGAGAACCTGTCTCAAAATCAAAACTGAAAAAATGGTCAGAGTCTGGGGTTGTATTTCCATGGTTAAAGTGCTTGCCTGGGCAAGGCCCTGGGTTGATTTCCCAGTACCACATAACCTGAGTGTGGTGGCACATGGCTGTAATCCCAGCACTCAGGAGGCTGAGGCAGGAGAACTAGCTGGAGTTCTAGGCTAGCTTAGGCTGCATAGTGAGTTCAGAACCAGCCTGGATTATTGAACAAGATCCTGTGTCAAAAATAAATAAATAAATAGGACAGGGATGTAGCTTAGTGCAAAGGCCCTAGTTTCAATCCTTAATACTAGGGGGATGAGGGAAGAGGAGAGAGGACCTTAAGGAAGTCTTTAATACCATACCTTTCTCCTGTCTTCCTCTTTGCTCTCCTAGAAGGCCCATTCCTTGTCTCTTTGCTCCTTGACCTGCCTGCTATCCTCTAGGAGCTGGGAAAGGTGGAGGGCCACCTATAGCCTAGGGTCTGCCTAAATCTCCTTTGCTCCCTGGAAGGGCAGTTTTCTGGTCCTACCTTTTATGTTTCCCACAGCCACTAGGACATAAAGTTTGTTTTTTGGCATTTTTCTCCGCTCCCAGGTCTCCTGATTCCTTGGGTGGGGTATGAACCTGTTGGCGGTGGGGGCGGGGAGGTCACTGCTGTCAGAGGGGCACTGACCTTTCAATGATGTCACTTAGGTGAATGTTGGAGACACAATCGCGATGCTGCCCAAGTCCCGGCGAGCCCTAACCATCCAGGAGATTGCTGCGCTGGCCAGATCTTCCCTGCACGGTAGGCACCCGCCTCTCATGCCTCTGGCCGCCTCATCCCCTCTCCTCCCTTTTGCACATGTGCTCTGGGACTGTTTTCTATGAGCACTTGCTGGGATCTCCTTTTCTAAATGACTCCCAGGCCTTCCTGCCCAACCACGGAACACATGGATCCCAACCACTGCCAACTTCTACACCTCTGCCAGCCATTCACTGGCCAGGCCCTTGCTAGTCTCCCTCCCCACTTCCAGGTATTTCCCAGGTGGTGAAGGACCACGTGACTAAGCCCACAGCCATGGCCCAGGGCCGAGTGGCTCACCTCATTGAGTGGAAGGGCTGGAGCAAGCCAAATGACTCACCTGCTGCCCTGGAATCGGCTTTTTCCTCCTATTCGGACCTCAGCGAGGGCGAACAAGAGGCTCGCTTTGCAGCAGGTGGGTGGCACAAGGGAGGTCGGCTGTGTATCTGCCATCTAGGGCAGTGGTCCCCAACTTTTTGACACCAGGGACTAGCTGAGGTGAAGACCATTCTCCCAAAGACAGGGAGGACTGCTTTGAAAGGGCAAGCAGGTGCTGGAGGGGAGCAGGCGGGTGGGAGTGGGAGCCAGGATCAAAGAGCGAAGCTCCACCTCCTGCCAGAGCAGCTGTAGTGTTAGAGCCTAATAGCTGGCTGGCAGGAGGCCGCTCACCTGTTTGCTGCTCATCTGTCCCAGCTGCCAGGTCTTATACCACCCCATGGCCCTGGGAAGTTGGAGACCCTGGATAGAGGGTTGCTGCCTCTGATCTCCTCAGGTCTGACGTGGGGCTGGAGTCTTCTGCTCCCTTGCCTGCAGACTGAGCCCTAGTGAGTAAGTTTCAGCAGCACTGTTGGTGAATTCGTGTCCCCTGGCAGGAGTGGCCGAGCAGTTTGCTATCGCAGAAGCCAAGCTCCGAGCATGGTCTTCGGTGGATGGCGATGACTCCACGGATGACTCCTACGATGAGGACTTCACTGGAGGGACTGACACAGGTTAGTGGCCTTCTGTGCTAGAGCTGCCAGCTGGAGGGGGCCTGCCTGCATGACTTGTGATTGAGAGCCATACTCAAAAACACCTTCAGCCTTTGGAAGGGGAGGGAAGAGGGCAGACTGTCCAGGCAGACCTTGATGCTGGGCGGAAGGGGGGCTTGTATAGATTCATGGATGGGAAGCAGCAGCTGGAAGTGGATTAGTTCTTTCCCTACGTGTGTAGAGTCAACTCAGCCTGTGCAGTTGGGCTTTGTAATCCTTTGGGGGGAAAAAGAAGGACCTTAGTGACCCTGCTGTGTAGCTGTGTCTTCAGGAGGTCAGCAGTGCCCCTTGCCTCTCCTTTTTGAGGTAGCCTCTTGCTGGCTGTGGCAGGACAGAGAAGCCACAGTGTAGCGGCAGAGTGCCTCATAGGGCACAGGCCCCAGGCAAACAGGAAGGCGTGCTGGGCCTGGGCTCCCACAGGGCTGCGCTGGCTCCAGCTCAGCATCCTCGCATTCCAGCCTGTGGGCCCTTGTGAGGGGCAGTGCTTGCAGAGGGGACCCTGCGGGGCTGTGCAGCTGTGTTCAGCTCTCTTTTCATCTTCCCTTCCCTGGACTCCGAGGCTGAGTTTCTCTGTCGCTTCTGAGCTCAAGGCTCACAGGACCTCCACCTCCTACTTCTTTGCCTTTGAAGATCATTTCCACTGGCTTCTACCTCTGCAGCTAATTAACAAGTTCTCCAAGGCAGGTCCCATGCTAGAAAAGCCCAGAGACTGCTGTGGTCCAGAAGGGACTGGTTTGGATGCCCAAGGCCAAGTTGGAACCCCCACCAACCACAAACGTTTTCATTTGATTGAGTTCCAGGCCTGCTTTGACCCCTGGGATAATAACTAACATTTATCCAAAGCTGCTACTAGCCCACGTGGAATCTCTGAGTAAATTTTAAAAAGGCCTCCTTTTCCCTGGCGGGCACAGCTCCATGGCAGGGCATGCTGCTTGGTGAGCAGAGCGTGGGCTCACTGCCTTGTGTGTGACCAACCTGCAGGACTGTAGGCTGTGGGCCTGCATTTAAAACTTGCTTCCTTTGTGCCACACTCTTGTTTTCTCCATGACCCTTTCAAGATAGGTATCAGTGGAACCCCTAACTCACCTTGAGAGGAAATAAGGCAGCAGAAATTGTGACTTCCCAAGGTTACCCAGCTTACCCAATCCTGCACCCCCAGAGCTATGGCAGAGGTGGGGTGGGGGTGGGGAATGTGGCTTTAGGTTGGCCAACTGACATGGGGCCAGCAGAGCTGTCTTCTTTTCTCTCTCTCACAGACCTGGCTGGGCAGCTGCCTCTGGGGCCCCACCTCCAGGACCTCTTTACTGGCCGCCGATTCTCCCGGCCTGTGCGTCAGGGCTCTGTGGAGCCAGAGAGCGACTGCTCCCAGACCGTGTCCCCAGACACTCTGTGCTCTAGTCTGTGCAGCCTGGAGGACGGGCTGCTGGGCTCCCCTGCCCGGCTGACCTCCCAGCTGCTGGGTGACGAGCTAATCCTCGCCAAACTGCCCCCCAGCCGGGAAAGTGCCTTCCGCAGTCTGGGTCCATTGGAGGCCCAGGACTCAGTCTACAACTCGCCCCTCACGGAGTCCTGTCTTTCCCCTGCCGAGGAGGAGCCAGACCCTTGCAAGGACTGCCAGCCACTCTGTCCACTGCCAGTGGGTAGTTGGGAACGACAGCGGCAAGCTTCTGATGTGGCCTCTTCTGGGGTGGTGTCCTTAGATGAGGACGAGGTGGAACCTGAGGAACAGTGACCCGAATCATGCCTGCCGGTGGCACGTGTCCCTTGGCTGCCGCTGGGGGCAAAGCCTCCATGCCCAGTGTGGGCTTAGGGCTCTCAGCAAGCTCTGCAGCTCGAGGGCTCCCGGAAGCACTCACTCCTTCGTTGTGTGTTTTGCATGAAAGTGTTTGGAGAGGAGGCAGGGGCCGGGCTGGGGGCGCATGTCCTGCCCCCACTCCTGGGGTTTGCCGGGGATTGCCCGGGACCCCTGGGGCATGGCTACAGCTGTGGCAGACAGTGATATTCATGTTCTTAAATCCAAAATGCCACATTTCCTCCTCAGATGATGTGAGCCCCTGAGGGGGTCGTTGTGACTGGGCTGTGGGGGGTGAAGAGGGAGGGAGCCTGGCCTCCTCCCCCTCCCCATGCCTCTCCTCTGCTTCTCCTCACCTGAGTCCATGTGCAGTGCTTGATAGAACCCCCTCCACCTGAGGGTCTGGCTCCTGCCTGCCCTGAGCCTGTGGATTGAGCCGTCCCCTAAGGGCCCCTTGCCCAGCTGGGCTCGTGCTGTGCTTCACCTCTCCATCGTCTCTAAATCTTCTTTTTTTCGTAAAGACAGAGGGTTTCTGGTCTGTTCTTTGAGTCGGATCTTCTCTCAGAGGTGCTGGAATAACGAGGGAATGTGCCCTCCACCCTTTTCCTGGTTCCTCAGCCTTCCAGGGGTGTATGGGCACAGGCAGAGTTCTCCTTAGGGTGGGGATGGAAGAAAGGCTGGCTCTCTGGCTCTGGTAGTTACAGAACTGTGACTTTGATGTTCTTCCAGAGAGGGCCACAAGGGGGCCATGCTGTGGCCAGGAAGTTACCAGCTGATGCCTGTGCCAGCCAGGCCAGCAGTGTGCCAATGAGTGACAGTCATGAGGGAGTGCCTCTTCTCTCCTTGGGGAGGAGAGAGGGTAGTGCCTTTCTTGGCTGAGTGGAAGCCCATAGCTACAGTGAGAGGGGCCTTTGCCTCAGCCAGAGTGGTAATGACCAGGCAATGGAGGCCTCTGGCAGATTCTGCATTCCAGGAAAGTCTAGATTTTTGTGGCTGAGGGAAGGGTGGGTGTCTGCAGAATTAGGAGCCTTGTAGGCTTTGGGAGGTGACAGAACCCAAGGTAAGAACAAGAGCCAATGGGCACAAGCATTCTACATATAAGTGGCTCATTAGGTGTTTATTTTGTTCTATTTAAGAATTTGTTTTATTAAATTAATATAAAAATCTTTGTAAATCTCTATATACATCTGGTCATTGAAGTTCCAGTACAAATCCATCTTAGTTCTATGCCTGTCTCCCTCAAAGTGAGAGTGGGGGTCACATGACCCACCCCCATCTTTCCAGGGTAGTGCCGATCTTCCTGCTCTTGGAACGTTTGCTGCAGGTTAGTACTGCATCAGACTCCAGGAAGGAAGAGTGGGAGAAACTGGCACCCTGGGTCACCTGGGTCTGGACAGAGGCTGCAGCTGCCTTCTGCTTTCCCAGGGCAGACAGAGTATGGCCACCACCATCTTAGGCCACCTCCACCAAGGGGTTCACTGGCACTTGTCGTCACTGTCAGAAGGGCTACCCTCTCGAGGGAGGCCGTGGCGGGAGCGGGGCCCCCAGAGTGCGTGCACCTCTGTGGTCTCGGTGTCACTGCTGCTGGTGGCGCTGTCACGGAAGCTGGCGAGGGGTGGCCGGACTTTCACACCCTGTGCTGTGACAGAGCCCTCAATAGCCTTCCGGAGCTGGAAAGGTAAGAGCATCAGATGCCTGGACGGAGACCTTCCTTCCTGCGCAGACCCTCAGCGTGTCCCCACTGGAGCCAGATGAAAGCTTCATGGCTTTCCGGAAGTAGAAGTGGCTTTGGTAGCCACCACTATCAGCTTACCTCCTTCAGGGTAACAATTCCAATGAGTCTGCCAATACTGGTGACGTAGGCATGGTCCACTCCCAGTAGTGAGAAGATGGTGTGAGTCTGCAGGTGCAGGGAAAACACTGGACTTAATGTTCAAAGGGCGAAGCTCTAAATTACAGGCAAAAGTGGCCTGGGACAAAGTGAGGGGTGGGGGGAATAGGAGGGGTGCTACGGGTTGTAGAGGGAAGGGGCTAGGACTACTGGGAGGAAAATAAAGTTTCTGTGTCCCTGGGCTGCAGGAATTTAGCTGAAAATTTTTTCTTTTCAATACTGGGGATTGAATTCAGAGCCTTCACACTAAGCTACATCCCCAGCCCATTTTAATTTTTGATTTTAAGACAGGTGCTCGCCAAACTGCTCAGTGGCCCAGGCTGAGCTTAAACTAGCATCCTTCTGCCTCAGCCTCCCAGAGTGATAGACATGAGCCACCACACCCAGGCAAGCTGAAATTCTTAGCCCTCCCCAAACAGGATCACCATATTTCAGACCTTGTCAGCCACTTCCCTTAGTGCATAAGTAGATTTTTCTGAGCCAGATGCCTTGAACACAGCTCTCCTGACTCAGCAGTTCCTGGAACTTGGGCCGAGCATTTATCTCACAGTGCCCAGTTCACGCATGAACCTCATGGCTGAATGATTGAGTCAAGATAGGCAGTAAGTACCCAGCTTCTTGAGTTCCAATTACTGAGAACTCATTTAGATTTTGCTTTAATGCTTTTGGGGCAACAGGGTAGTGTGGGGATTGAACCCAGGGGCTACTGAACTACATTTCCCAGTCCTTTTTTATTCTGAGATAGGATCTTGGTAAATTGTCCAGGCTAGCTAGCTTCCAAGTTGTGGTCTTCCTGCCTCAGCTTCCTAAGTAGCTAGGGTTAGAGGCTGTTACTATGGTTGGTTCAATACTTTTTAAATGTTTTTTCTTACACACTGAAATTACTGGGACTTACGGAACAATCCCCATTCAAGGCATGACAGTGCTTATAAAAAGAGGCAAGGAGTTCAAGTTTTAGAATGAGCTCTACTGTGTTCCCAAAGTATCTAAAATTGTCATGTGGTTACCAAGGTTTTCTTGTATCTAACTGCAATGCTACATGCTACAAGTTAGCCTTCTTTCCCTTGCTGTAACTTGTCTGACTCCAGAGAGAAGCATTTTAATAATCCCTTAGCCTTGTCTTCCTAACAGTCACATGATCCCTCTCATCTTCTCCCAAGGAGCCTCTGGCTTTTCTTTTTCTCCATCATCCTAATCTGAGTGAGCTTCAGGTGATGTACCACTGAAGTTTGCAAACCACGTGCCTGCTTCCCTGCTCTCCACTTGGCTCTGCCATCCTATATGCTTTCTCAGGACACCTTACGCTGCCCCAGTCTGTTTTTTCAACCTCAGATTCCACCATGCCCTACACCTTCCAGAGTATTTATTTATTTATTTATTTTTGAGGCAGGGTCTCGCTCTGTAGCCCAGGTTGGTCCTGAACTCACTGTAGCCTAGGCTGGCCTTGGACTCATGGCAATCCTGTCTCAGCCTCCGGAGTGCTGGGGTTACAGGTGTGTGCCACCATCCTCCGCTTTATGTGGTGATGGGAAATCAAACGCAGGGCCTTGTGCTTGCTAGGCAAGCACTTTAACTGTCGTGCCATTCCTTCAGTCCCCACAGTTTCCAGACTTACATAATCATCTTTTTTTCTGAAAATATTTCTTCCAAACTTTATCACTTCCCTCATTATATCATCTTTTAAAATCCCCCATTGTTCATTTCTCATTTTAAGTATCAGTAGGAATCTTTAACACATATTAAATGCTTATCTTGTGCAGGGCATTTACAGTAGTAAGAGCAGTGTCTCAACTCCCTCATTCCCCGGAAATACCAATAAGGCATGAACCCCACTTTATAGATAAGAAAAGAGAAGCACAGAGGGCTGGGGTGTGGCTGTGCAGTAGAGCACTTGCCTAGCATGGGTGAGGCCCTTGGTTTGATCCCCAGCACCACCACTGCCACCACAATCAAAAAGAAAGAAAAAGTGAGATGTAGGGAAGCTAACAAAATTGGAAATATGCCTAGGTTACACAGCTAGCTCACATGTAGCAGAGTGAGGATCGGTGCTTTGCCCATGGCTCTCACGCTGGCACTGTGGCATTCCCCACCTCCACCTACTGCTTCTCCAGAAGGAAGTAGCTAACTGGCACAGGGATCAACAGTTGCAACAGTTTAAAAGTTCAACTGATCAACGATAGTTGGGACAGATCAACAACTGAAATGGTCTCAGTATTCTCCTGTCTGAATGTCCCCTTCCTGAACCTAATTGGGCTACTACTTGTGGATTTCTCAGGCCTGCATGGACATTTTGAATTCTAATCTTTTAGGTTCTTATCACTCTAGTCCTTTTCACTTTTGTTGGTCGGTTCTTCAAAGGCTTCTTCTTTTCCCCTGATTTTTAAGTTTGTAACAAATACCTACTTTGTTCTTTTTCATTGTAATTTAATTAGACACCAGGGAGCCTGCTGGAGGGCCCATATTTCTTGGGCTTGGGAACAGTATAAACTGTTGGGGAAAGGGACAACATGGCCTTCTGAAAGAATCCTGGGAGCGGGGCCAGGATATCTGGGTTCTGGGCCTGACTCTGCTAGACTCCAGCAAATGACCTCTTAATCGCATGCCTCAGTATTCATATGTATTAAAATGGTTAAAACCTGGGCTGGAGGAATAGCATAGGGGTTAAAGTGCTTGCCTTGCTAGTGCAAGGCCCTGGGTTCAATTCCTCACTGCCACATAAGCTGGGTGTAGTTGCACATGCCTATAATTCCAGCACTCAGGAGGATGAAGCAGGAGGATTGCTGTTTGAGACAGAATGAGTGACATAGTGAGCTTAGGACCAGTCTAGACTACAGAGCAAGACCCTATCTTAAAAAAAAAAACCCTAAAATAATAAAAGTAAATATAAATGTTAAAACCAAAGGCTTTTGAGTCAGACCATCTTGGATTCCAGGCCCAGTTCTGCTACTTATTAACTGTGGGACATTGGGCAACTTGCTTAACCTCTCTGAATATCAATTTCTTTTCCTATAAAAAATGAAATCTCACACTATAATCCAGGTTGATCCCTGAATTCACTGTGTAGTCCAAGCTGGCCTCTAACTCATGGCAATCCTCCTGCCTCAGCCTCCAGAGAGCTGAGATTACAGGCATGTACCACTATACCCAATTTATGTGGTGCTGGGAAATCAGACCCAGGGCTAGGCAAGTGCTTTAACTGCTGAACAACACTCCCAGACCCTGTCTCCTTTTTCTTACAACTTACACTACTGGTGTCTGCTTGCTTTGTATTTCTCTTTCCTTTAACAGTACTGGGGGGTACTGAACTCAGGAATGCTGAACACTGTTCTATTATTTTGAGACAGGGTCTCACTAAGGAGCCCAGGCTAGCCTCAAACTTGTGATTCTCTTGCTTCAGTCTCCCAGGTTAGCTGGGAGTACAGGCATCTATCTGCCACTACGGCTGGCTCCTCACTCACTTCGATCTGAAGTGTCACCTGAAGACTAGTAAAGACCAGCCAGTTCCTTTAGTACTGTGTGCTCTATTTCTCTTCTGCCTCTGGCCTCCTTGCCTCGACGTCCACTTGTCCATGCTAAGTTGGTTCTTAGGCAAAATCTGTGTCTCAGCCAGCCGCTTATGCTGCAGGCCATGGGGGTATTCACTCCTCTCCCAGTGGAGGCTTGCACATTAAGTCTGTCAGAAATTTAGCTAAGGATATGTAAATAAATAAATTAAAAAATATATAAATTTAGCTTAGGTCTTGGGTTGCAGCTCAGTGGTAAAATGCTTGCCTGTCATGCTTAAGGCCCTGGGTTTGATCCCTAGCACAGGAAGGGGAAAAAACAGATCAACTACCCCCTGCCTTGGGTTGGGCATGTTTGTACTCCCTGCCTTCACTTGGAAGTGTGAAGGTAGCTGCCCAGGCGTGCCAGCTACCGTGGCACAGAAGCCCCAGCGGCTGGGCTCCCTTGCCTTCCTCTGGTGCCTGTCCCACCCACCACCAACCTGTCGGCACTTACTTCTTCTCCCTGCCTCTGCTGCAGCTTCACTTTTCTGCTGAGCTCTCCTGCATCCTCACCAGTTTTTCTTTGACCCACATTAAGCCAGACTTTCTGGGGTCTGACATTCCAGGCCCCCCACAGGGTGTTTCTCATCTTTGTTTATCTCTTCTCCGCAGTCTCTCCACTCCTACTTGGCGATTTGTTAGCTTGTTTATTAGATTTCCTCATCCTGCCCGTTTCTCACCCATATTTTTCAGCGTGGGTGTATCAGCCTCGTTGGGCTCTGGCAGCCTCCTGCCTAGCTCTGACCCTGACATGGCCTTCTGGCGTCCACCCAGCTCAGGCCCTGGCTTTGTTGCTGCTTTGGTCCAGAGTTCCCTGGGGGCGAGGCTGAGCTGAGCAAAAATGATGGCTTGGCTCCACCTCGGAACAGGACAAGGCTCCGGCCTCCCATCATCCAAAGCAGCGTGTTTGAAAAACATCTCAGCACAGAGCCTCTTCTCTTCCCCTCCTTCCTCTCCACTGGCCTGACTCCAAACCTGGGGGGGGAGGGGGCAGATCCCTACCCTTCTCTGAGCCGGATTCGCTGAGCCTACCTTATGCAAAGAGGTCCGCTCCACTAGCTGGAAGGGGGCAGGATCAATTTTGCAGTCACTGAAGTTGACAGGTTCATCTAGTTGCTGTTCCTCCCACTCTAGAATCTGAGAGGAAGAGACTGAGAGTCAGGAAGAAGGTGCTAAGAACGGCTTCTCACCTCCCCGAAGGCGGGCCTGCCCTTTTCCTATCCCACAGCCCTTCCCATCAGCCAAGGTGATAGCTGCACACACCCCAGGAGACAGTGGGTCCACAGTCCAGCAGTGCCTTACCTCCTCAGGGCTCATCTCGCCTTCCAGGTCCGAGTCACTCTAGGAGGGAGGAGGAAAGGACGGTGGGAGTCGCCCCAGCGCTAGGATGTTTACCCAACCTATGCCTCTGCCCTCCCTGCCTGGATTCCTGAGCTGTAGGAAGAGAGGGTACACATACCGCCAGGGAGATTCGAACCCGCTTCGCCTTGCGCTTGTCACAGGATTCTGGCTTCTCCAACTTTGTCAGAGCCAAAGCAGGGAGAAGAGCAGTTGAGGTTATAGGGAGCGGGGAATGGGGGAAACGGTGGAACTCAGGATGGGGGTATATTGCAAGGCCAGACCCAGTATCTAGGACAGAGGGCAGGGAGGAGGGACAGGCGCTGCAGGGGTAAAGCAGTGAGGGTTTCAGCATAGGAGGAGAACCTGGTGGAAAAGCAAGACAGGCGGGGTGGCTCCAGCCACTCACCTCTGAAACAGCCTCGGGAGGGGGACTGCCACAGAAGAGGTTCCTGAGGGCGATGCCTGCTGACTCCGTGTGGCCTATGTTCCCAAGCACAAGGGCCCAAGGGGCAGTGTCATCTTTGGGGAAAGAGGACCAGAGAGGTGTCCTAGCTCTACGGCAGCCCCTTCCAGCTGCTATGTGCTTCTGTGAAAGGTCTGGGCAGAGACCCTTTGGACCCCAGTGGCCCTGCCCACACTGTGTCCAGAATAGAAGAGATAGGGGCTCACCTGTGGGACTCTCTCCGATGTTGGTGGCACTGCTGGGCCCCCTTTTCAGAGCAGGCTTAAGGGGCTTGTGAGTCTCCCCACGGGCTGTGGGGAAGCCCGAGTCCTCTGTGTTCACCTGCATGGACAGGAAGGGGTCTGGGCAGGCTGGGGCCCCAGACCACTCTCTAAATAGTCTTCTCCATCAGTCTGCACAATGACACTTTGAAAGGGTGTGTGGCTGTGATGCTTTCCCCCTCACCTGGAAGCGGACTGAAGTCTCAGGGCTGGGGGGACTCTCCTGATCGGATGGTGGAGATATCGGAGCCTTTCTACGCTCCTCCATGTACTGGCGCCGGCGGGCTGGGCTCAGCTGGGCCCCTAGTAATGCCACCACCTGTGAGCGCTCGATAGAACCCAGCAGGATCATGGACTCTGGACAGAGCAAGTAGGAGGACTCAGGAGCCAGGGATGAAGCCTTCCCACCCTCAGCCTTCTCTCACACTCACAGTGGGTGGGGCCTTGGACAAAGGCCACACACCAGAGGGAACCCCCCTACCCCCAACCTGGCAAGTGCTCACCCTTTCCCTTTGGAACCGGTGAGACTAGTCCTAAATTCCCTGTCCCTTTCTGCGTAGTGACCCCACAAGATGCTCATAGAAACTGAGATCCCTCTTGGTCTCACCAGGAGACTCTACTAGTGCCAACATCCGGCCCTTGGTCCTATGCAGTGCCAGCCGCAGGTCCCGAAAAGTGCAGCTGAGGGCCACGTGGGGAACATCCCGGACCATGATGTCCTCCACACGTACCCGGTACTGCCTGGGGGTAGAGTGGAGTAGTCAGTGTGTGGTCAGCATGGGAGAGTGGCCCAGAGTACCAACATCCCATTGACACAAGGAAGGCCCCCAAACTCCGAGGGTCAGGGACTTAAGGGCCAAGGATCAATGAGTATACTCTATCCTTCTGTCCAAACAGTTGAGGCCAGCTACAGCACCACCAGGGTGAGAGTGTCTGTGACTAGGAGAGAGCAAGGTGCCCAGCCTCCCAGCTTTCATTTGGAAGTTTCCTTCTCCCAAGGTGTCATCATATCGACTGATGGGGACTTAGAGGGTGGTCTGGGCCCCAACTTTCCCAGTCCCTTCCTGTCCATGCAGGTGAACAGAGAAACATCCTGGAAGTGGGTGCAAGCAAGGGTCCTAGGAGGCTTTCTGGCCCTCACCCACACCCGGTTGGCACCCCGCCCTCCATACTGGTGGCGGCCCCAGCCCAGCTCAGGCAGGTAGGGCAGCTTCTTGATCCGGATGATGCTGTCATAGAGTGAGGGCTGTAGGCTCTGGGCAACCGCGTTGGCCAGGATGACGGCGATCATGACAGGCAGGATGTGGGCGATCTGGCCTGTGAGCTCGAACACAATCACCGCTGTGGACACTGTGTGTGTCACTGCTCCTGCCAGTGCAGCGGCCCCTGGGAATAGCCACTCTCAGTCTCCTCAGGAAGCCTAGGCCCCAGAAGATCCTTCCGTGGGGTGGGGCTGGGACTGTGTGACTGGGGGTCTCTCAGGGCTGTCCCATATAATTATTGGGATCGGACCTCTGCATTTGCCAGCAGGGGGCACCAGAGGCTCAGATGCCGTAGCTAGAAGAGGGGTCTTCAGAGGCAGATGCAGACTGGGGGTACTGCTGGTTTGAGGGCTTGCCTCCTAGGTGCAAGCACTTGCCTAGCAGGTACAAGAACCTGGGCTTGATCTCCAGCACCGCAAAACAAACAGACCTGATCACTTACCAACCACTGCATAACCCCCAGGAACAATCCGGTAGGTGCTACTGTCTGTGTGAATCCCATCTGGGAACCAGGCAGCCATACTTTCACCCACCAGACGCCCAAATGCTGCTCCTTCAGGGAGGGGGGTGGGAAGAGAAAGAGGTAGTGGAGGGGGCGGGCAGGGGCACTAGGAAGAGAGAGGGTCAGAGGGTGGGGGAGGGGCCAGTGGGTCATTCAGTACAGAGGGCAGCCCCGTGGGCAGGGGGGTTTGGGCTAGGGCTGGACCAAAACCCACTCCTGGGCAGAGAGGGGATGGTCGGGAGGTGACCAGAGGGTAGAAGGGTACAGGATGGGAGGCAGATGAACACTCACCAATGACAAAGACAGGCATGAAGGCCCCACATGGCACTGGGATGGTGGTGGCCAGTGCAGACATCCAGAACTGCAGGCAGGAGGTGATTCAAACAAGCAGAGATGCCCAGAGGAGACTACCTTGCTTCTCAGGCAGGTACAAACTCCCCTATTCCCAAATCCCCAGAGGCGAAGGGAAGGGGAAGGATTCTGGAACCAGGTGGCTTGGGTTCACATCCTCACATATCACCTGGCCATGTGACTTTTGGTCAATTAGTCAATCGTTTTGTGCTTTTTATCCTCTCTTTAGCATACAGATAAGAGTATCTTTTTCTTAGCATTGCTATGAGGCCCAGAGAAGTTAATAAGTGGTAAATGCTTAGAATAGTACCCACACCCATAAGCCTATATAACATTAACAATTTCTATTTATTTACATGTAAGGAGCCTCACCTTCATGAGTATGAATATGACCAGGGTGAGGAAGACGTTGGCACGTGGTGGGTTCCAGGCCTGTGAGGTGCTGGGTGGTTCCAGATCCTCTACAAGGCCCTGGCGGACCCATGTCCGGTTGTCAAATAGGGTGACCAGCGTCTCTTTCTGTGAGAGCTAAGGTGAGTAAGCGTTTCAGGCTAGCGCAGAAAGAATGCTGAGAAAGGGCCTGTGGGAATCCATGGGAACAGGGGCTCCATAATCATGCTGGGACAGTTGGCTCAAGAAGGAACGCAACTCAGGGCAAGGGGCTCATTTCCATTCTGCCTGGGGTTACCTGTCCGGCCATGAACTGTCCAAAGCCAGGCGGGAAGGTCAAGGTGGAGATGAGCAGGGTCACCAGAGCCGGGAAGAGGAGGCGTCTAGAGATGTGAGTTTCACAGCATCAGACAAGAGGTGGCACTTCCTATGAACTGGTGATGGGCTGGGTGCCTCACATACCTCGGGGCTGAGGTCAGAGCAGAGCCTCGGCTCTTACATGACAGCGCAATCCTGAGGTCCCCTTTCCTGCTTATGACGTGAAAGCCTCAAGGGCAGTGGTGGATGGGCTTAGAGTAAGAGGGGAGGGACCTGACCTGAAGGCATTACTGCTACTCCCTGAAACCGTAAGTGGATAGCAGTGGCAGGAAAGTCCCTCCCTGGCCCTGTCCTGGCCAAATGTGAGCTGTCCCTCTGTCCTCCACCCTGAGGAGCCCCCGCTGAAGGGTGCAGTGTTTCAGAGTGTAGAGATATTTCTTTCTCTGTCTATCTGTGGTGCCTCAGAGGAAGCTGGGGTCATTCATGAAGTTGAAAGAAGTCCTATAGGGAGCTGGTTCACTTGGTGGCCCTCTCTCCATTTTAAACATCAGTCCCAATGGAAGTCACGTCTCAGTTCTCGCCACTCCCAGTCTCCAGGGTCAAAACTGAGAGACAGCTGTGTTTTGGAGATTAAAAATCTCATCCATTCCCTGTGGTCCCAGGGACAAGCTGTGGCTCAAACACTCTCTGGAGAGTACTGCTCCCTGGGCCAGTATGGAGGACCTAAGAAAGCCTTAGTCTTTGATCCCAAATGCCTTCTACCAGTGACTGAAAATGCAAAAGCGCCTTTTTTCAGGTATGTGAAAATATGGTTGGTTGATTTCTCAGTGGAGCACCTGTTTTCGATTAGCCACCATCTCATCCCTCACTCTCCCACCTCCCAAAGCACCCAGAGAAGCATCTCTGGCCAACTTACTTCCTCATGAGGAAGCGATTGATGGTTTTTTGCTTCCGCATCACCTGGACAATCTTCCGGTTCAGGTAGACAAAGAGGGCTCCCCCAAAGCCACTAGCAATACTGGAGAGGAAAGCAGCACGAGGGTAGAAGAGGGTCTTCTAGAAAGATCCTTCCTGTCCAACAGCCCCACCCCCTCAGCCCCTCAGCCTCTCACCCAATGACAGCAAAGGCTGGTAGCTCCTGAAGGTCAAAGGGGAAGTCCAGCCGGAACCGGGTTTTGAAAAGAGCAGTAATGGTCTCTGAGGGAAGAGTTGCAGGGAGGCAGGTCTTGTGGGGTCCCTACCAGGACCACCTTTGGTTCCTTCATCGATCAGGTGCCTCCTACCTTCATCACGGTTCCAGACTGCCAAGACCCGGAAGATGAAGGCACTGAAGGTGGCAGCAAAGAAGCCCCGCCAGTAGTTCCGCACCGCAAAGAAGGTGGAGGTGACCTCGATGCTGAACAAGACACCTGTAAGAGGGCATGAGACAACGCCACTTGATGCCTGGGCCTCGCCCAGGACTCAGAGGCAGAAGGGGGGGGGGGAGGCAGAGCCCAGAGCACACGGGGTGCCGTGCCAAGAGCCCTGCCTACCTCCAATAGGTGCCGCGAAGCAGCAGCCCACTCCCACGGCACAGGCGGCAGCCAGCATCTCTGTGTTCCGGGATTCATTCTGGCAAGAGTTGTGGCAAGGGAGCATCAGTCTGGGTTCAGCACCCGACCTCTTCCTCTTCCCATCCCCTAGGCTCCCCCTTACCTCATAGATACCCCCAAAGAGGGAGAGGAACTTGCTGAGAAGGGCAGCACACATGCTGGCGATATGCACAAAAGGGCCCTAAGGGAGGGGGTTCCTGGTGAGTGGGGAAGGGGCCTGCCTTGACCTTGGCCTGGCCTCTTTCCCCCCTTGGAGGGACTCCCCCATTCTCCCATCTGTACGTACCTCTTTGCCAAGGGGCATCCCACTGCCCAGGGCACAGGTTAGCCCGATGACCTTAGCTACAAAGGTCTTAAGAGTGAGGTATTCTTTTAGCACCACTCCCCGCAAGATGGTCTTCATCTCGGGGATGCCGGATCCTGGAGGGGTACATGCCCAGGAGAGTCATTTGATGTACCACTCAGCTCAGGAGGCCTGACCTCTGACCCCCTCTCTCTTTTATTTTACCGACAGCCTGAGGGGCCAGGATCTGTGTGAATCCGGCAGAGAAAGTGATGAGGACGACGGGATAGGTGACCCAGGCCAGGTACTGGAGTAAGATGCTGGTGTTCAAGCCCTGAGACATCCACTGCTGAGCTGTGGGAAAAGGATGTGCTGCTGGGCCGCTAGTGCCCATACCCACTCCCTGCCTGGCCCTGGGATGGACACACTGTTGAGTCATTCGTAGGAAAATGGATGCATGTTGAAACTGTTACGCTCAACGAAATGAACGAGACACGGAAGGTTAAATATCACATGGTTTCTCTAATATGAGAAAACCAAACCATAAAACAAGTAAAAGAGAGATGGAAGAGAGAAGAGAGACTTTGTGGAGAGGCAAAGGGGACACAAGGAAAGGGTTGAGAGGGTGGGACGAGGAAAGGGATATGATGTAGAAATAATAATAAAAAAAGAATTTGTGACCCGTGAAAGCGGCAGTGCTGATTTCTGCAGATAGGGAGTCAGAATGGCTGGGGAAAGGGGTCAGTGGTCAAGTAGCCAAGATATCTCAACAACTACGGCATGGAGGGAGCAGGGTGGTTCTCCCTAGCCCTCCCCCAGCAGCCCTTGCCCTCACCCTGCAGACAGACAGCAATGGCATAGTCCATGGCCCAGCTGACCAGTGCCATGAGGAGCCCCAGCAGGACCAGGAAGATCCAATCTTCGCCAACTCTGGACACTAGGAATTTGTGGCAGCGTACAGAACAGACTGGGAGCGGGGAAGACCAGTGGGGAAGCTGGCACCCAAAGGCTCCTACCCAGGTCACCTGCCTATCCGCCTCCCCCCTTGGCAGCTCTAATGGCTTCTTCCCTCCTCAGCACAGCACAGCCAGCCCCTTGTCCCAACCCAGATCTCACTGCGGCAGCGGGCACAACGGCTCTGTCCATATTCCAAGAGCTCTGGGGGTGGCCGAGGGGAAGGGGGCCCCTTCCAGAGCTCAGGCCCTCCCAGGCGAATCCGAGCAGCTTCCTCTTTGGCAAAGGCCCCGAGTTCCTGAGTATACCGGCCATACATCTGGAGCAATGGGAAAGATGGGGCATCAGTGTGTGGGGGCTGAACGGGGACACAGGGAGGGTTCCTGGGCCTTTCCCTTTCTCCAAGCCCCCGCATCGTATACCCTCTCTTGAATCCACAGTTCCCACTTGGGCTAGGAGGGTGGGAACAATGCACATTGCAGACTGTGGGGGCTGTCCTGGCCAGAGTGATGGAGACAGCCAAGGTACAGCTCTGGGGGTGGCAGAATAATTGGTCCTCTTCTCATAGGCTAGGGGTGGGGGCACTGAGAAGTGGGAGGGAAACCCCAGAGGAGGGAAAAGATGCAAAAACCTGAGGTACAGTCTAAAAGTGGGAGGAGGGAAGGTCAGAGAATACGGGATGGTCAAGGGCAGACAGGCAACAATAAGAGCCTGGCGGAGCTGAGGGCAGCCGAGCTGGGCCTAGGAGCAGGCACGGCCCCAATCCTTATCACATTCCTGCTGGGCCTCTGGCCAGTGACCAACTGGGCTGCACCCCTCCCCACCCTAATCCCCTTGTCCCCATTCTCCACCCTCAACCCCCACTAGCCTTCCAGCCCAGCTGGGAGTGGAAAGCCTCCCTGGATGGGCGGCCAGTGCTTGGTGGCCTCAGCCTCACTCTGGAGCTGCCTGGAGTCAAATGAGGGGACAGCAGAGGCAAGATTGTGACTGGATGCTGGGGCAAGGGGACCAGAGAGTGGAAGAGCTCTGCAGCTAGACCTGCCAAGCTGGGCGTGTGTTGGGGGGTGGGGAGGAGTAGATTCCGCTGCCACCCGCAGAGCTTCAGGACACAAAGGGCTCCTGTTGGGGCTGGGGTGGGGGGGGGAGGGAGAGATAGAGAGGAAAAGAAGCACACAGGAACTAGAGAGGAGAGAGGGGGAAGACAGAAGAGAGAGGGGAGGGAAAGTGGCGGCCGAGGAGGGAAAGATCAGAGGGGAAGAAGCAGGGAGGAGGAAAGAGAGTAGAGTATACAGAAACACAATGCAGGAGGGGGAGGTGACCGCAAGACAAAGGGGTAGGAAGCAGGAGGGGGACCAGCCAGGAGAGAGCTTGGCCCTGAGAGCTCATTCCAGAGATAGAGAAACAGGAGATGAAGATGTGACCAGCGCAACGTTCTGAGGCCGGGTGCCGGCCGTCCTCTCCTTGGCCTGTGCAGGCTGATCGACATCTCCCCCGCTGTCCCAAGGGGTACCCCTCTCCTTTCCTCTACTCACACCTGCCACCTTTCCCAAGCCATCCTGCTCCATCCAGTCACACTTTCTCTGGTAATGAGGCACCTCCCTGACTTACAGCCAGGCCCTCTCCTCCTAAAGAGGTTTCCTCCCTGCCACCTTCCTGGGCAAACTCCAGCCCGGGGCTGATAATAAAAAAAAAAAGGGTCACAGGGCCCATTCTTTTTCCTAAGGCTTGGGTCCCCCACCCCAGTGACATAATAAGAAGGATCAAACGGCTTCTCAAATATTAAGTAACAGTGATGGCCATGAGTCAGCTCAGAGCCCGGGACCCCTGCTTCTAATGGGGTCAAAAGGCAACCCTGGAGTGGGTGGGAGCTAGTACCCACAGCCAGCGTGGCCAAAGGTCCCAATTCGCACACTCATTCCGGTTCACCCATCCTCCCTAAAGTTCCTGTTCCCTAAAGGTGACACTCTGCCTTTTCCCCTCAGAACCCCGGAGGCCTGAGCTTGGAATGTGTTTGTGTGTGACCACTTGTCCACATATCCTCCTGATCCCATGCCTAGCCTAAGCCATGCGCATAGCAGGGGCACAGGCAACGTCCTGGATGGGAGAGGTAGAAGAGAGAGTGGGAAGGTTCCAGGGTGTGAATGGTGCTGGTGAGGGTTGGCGCTGGGCGAGACCCGCGCTCAGCTGGCTAGGGAGGAGCCGAGAAAACGTGTGCATTAACTGGGGGAGGGAGGGGACGCGCACCAGGTGTCCCTGTCTTCTGCAGCGCCCCCCCCCCCCCCCCCCAGTCTCCTCCACCAGAAGCCAACAATCAGCTTTTCATCCTCTGGCGCTGCAGCCTGTCAGACCCCCGAGGCTCAGCTTCCCCGGCTCGGGAGGCGGAGGCGGGGCTGGGAGTCTCCGGGTCCCGCTCGCCTGCACTTACCAGGGTCTGCTCGTACTGCAGCGCCCGCGGCTCCATCCCTTCCCCCGCCGCCGCGGAGGCTGGGGCCGCCATCTCCGCGCCCTGCCTGCTCGCCTCGCTCCGCCGCGGAGGCTCCGGCCTGGCCTCGGCTCCCGGCCCGCACAGCCCCGCCGGCGCCCGTCCGGTGCCCGCAGCCGGGCGGCCGAGCGCAGAGTGCAGCGGGTCCCGGCGGGCGCCGCGGGCTCAGCCTCTCGCTCGCGTCCCTCCTCGGCGGGCGGGCCGGGGGCGGCGCCCTCTGAGCCGCTCCGCCCGCCGGCCCAACCGAGGGCCGGCCCAGCCCGGCCGGGGTCCGCCGGCCGCCTCCGGCGCGGGAGCCTGCAGGGGGCGCTAGGCGCGGCCGGGCGGGGGCGGGTCCCGGCACGTGGAGCGGCGGGCGGGCGGCGGTGGCGGGGCTCGGTGGGGCGCGGAACCGTGCACGGGTCCCTTCTCCGCCCCTGGAAGAGCTAGCGGCTCCGGCGGCCGGCGCAGCCGAGCTCAGGGCGGGAAGCAGAGTGGGGGGCCAAGACGGAGGGGAGCTCTAGCCGCCCCCCTCACCCTTCCAGGTTTCCAGGATTTCCTCGGGGCTCGGGAAGGTGCACCTGGAGCTCCCGGCCCAGGGGGGCGGGGAGGCGGAACGTGCAGGGCAGGAGGTGGGAAGGGGCGGAAGAGGGGAGGCCCACGGGAAGGGAGTGTAGGTGCGGGGAGGCCACTCCCGGGAGCGGGCGTGGGCGAGCAGAGGTCGCTTCTCCCTGACCGGGCCCGGACAAGAAACCCTAGTGGCTGTTGACGCCTGGCCGCCTCGGGGCAGCCGCCTGCTGGGGCTCCGCGTTTCTCTATCGGGGTCCTCGGAAGGAGAGCGCAGGGTGGGACGGGCACAAGTGGATGGGTCGTGTAGGAGCGGGTGCCCGGGAAACGGACTGCCCGTAGTAGGGCGCGGTACCGGGATCGTAGGAGCGTTTGAGAGGCAGAGGCGATGTGCGGGGCGAGGGGGGCCGTGCCCAGAAAGCGCGCTGGAGTGAGAGAGGAGCTAGCGCCCAGACAGAAGGGGAAGCGGAGGGCGAGGACGGGATCAGGACGAAACGGGACACAGATCAGTGCCCCGGAGGGGGCCATGGTGGGGGATGGGCCGCACCGAGTCGAAGGGGTGGTGCTCTCGAGGAACCCAGTGTGGGTTAGTGGCAGGCCGAAGGGACAGTGTAAGAAAGAGAACTAGGCTCGGGGGACGAGGGCAGCGGTGGGGAGGGTGCAGCACCAGGGAAGGGGACAGGGTAAGCTTTTCTCTTCCCCATAGTGACATCATGGCAAATTCCCAAACCGGACAGACCCGGCTCGGATGACGTATAGCAGAGTCGGGCCGGCCTAGGCCGGCCCGGGGGGCCTTGGTGCCAGCTGGAGGGTCTGGGCACCTTGCCGTGTTTGGTCAGCGATCTGGGGGCGGAGTTCTGCTCCACCCGCCCTCGGCGCGGACCGTGCCCTCGGCGGGCACGCAGACCTGCAGGGTAGGGCTAGGGCCGGGTTCCTCTAGGCCAAGGATCAAGGTCTCCGCCTAGGTTAGGCCCCCAAGTCAAGTATTCCAGTCCCCGTGAGTTGGACTCTGAAGAGGGCGCGGTAGAGTTCCCGCGGCGCGCGAGAACCCACACCACCTCCGCCGTAGGCGGGGTCTAATATCTCCCCGCCCTGGGCGGAGCCATTTGGGCCTGGGACCCGCCCTCCACGTCCAAGGCTCTCCAAAGCAATCCTTGGGGGAGGAAGTTAGGAAGCCCCGAGAGGGAGGCGACGACGGAAGTGGTTACTGCTAGGCGGCGCGCACGCGCAGTTTAGCTCCATCCGTCGCTGCCGCTTTTCGGCGGGGTTTCTCCCGTCTTCTCTATATACCCGGGGAGTTCGCGAACGTGGCGGCGCGCTCACGATGGCTGGCATACTGTTTGAGGATATTTTCGATGTGAAAGACATTGACCCGGAGGGCAAGAAATTTGACCGAGGTAAGCACGGAGAGCCGGGGTAACACGAAGGGGAAGGCCAGTCTCTGGGGCACGCCCCTGAGCTGCCTGTTCCTCACGTGGCCTGCCTCAATCGGTGGGTTCTGGAGTAGCGACCCCTGGAAACGTGAATGAGAAGACCAAGACTCTGAGCTTTCTCTTAACTTTATATACGAGGCGCGCGGTGCCTGGTACCTGGTTGGCCTTCAGCTGTGGTGTTGGAAAGCTCTCCGGCATTTAAAAAAAAATTTGAGACCGGGCGTCTCTCTGTAGGCCAGGCTAGTTCTGAACTCAGTACGTAGCCCAGGTTGGCCTCCAACTCTGGTAGTCCTCCTGCCTCCGCCTCCCCGAGTGCTGGGATTACGAGCTTGAGCCACAACACAGCTAATTTTTATGTGGTGTTGGGGAATCGAGCCCTGGTCTTGCTAGGCATGCTGTTTAATCTCTGAGCTACACCTCCAGCGACTCCCCTCCTCCCGCATGTTTATAATCACTTACTGCTATTAGGCATTGTACGGTGCGCGGCACACACGTGGTTTTGCCTACTTTGTACCTTTCGTCAGGCCCCGTGAAGTAGGTGGTGCCTTCCACACTTTGTTCGGGAAAAGGTAGAGCACTTGTGTGCCCTGTGCCAGGCCCTAAAAAAAAAAAAAAACACATTGTAAATTATCTCACTTCTAGTATTTTTACACAGAATCTTTAATTCTTTGAGAAGTACTTTCTCAATTACAGCTGCTTGGTATATATATATACCAACAAAGGTATATATATATATATATATATACCAATAAAGGTATATATATGTGTATATATATATATATATATACCAATAAAGGTGTATATATATGTATATATATATGTATATATATATATATATATCTTTATTCTGCCATCCATTTTAATTGTTTCTCTTTGGTTTCACTAGCTTTCCCTGGGGAGACTGATGTTTTGCCAGACAGACCTCAGTTCTTATACATAAAGTTTGCCCAACCCAAGTGGGCCACTTGAAGCACAGGACGGCTTTGAAAGCAGGCCAGTGCAAATTTGTAAACTTTCTTAAAACATGAGATGTTTTGCCATTTTATTTCAGTAATTCGATCGCGTGATTCAGAAGTGACAACATTGTAGATGGCAACGTAATGGAACAAAGTAATCGAATATATTATGGAATATTTTCTGTGATTCTTATAATAATTGGAGACAGTTCAGTCAGGAGTGGAATATTGTTATAATTAATAAAAGGATTCTTTTGAAATGTTGCATAAAATGAATTGTGAAAAGAATTTAAGCTGTATTCCAGGAGTTTCATCCTGAAGCCAGGGGCCCACTTGTGGCTTTGGACAGCTACTAATCCTGGTGGTCCCTCAAGACTTGTTTTTTGTGGTATTGGGGATCTAGCCAAGGATCTTCATACTGAGCCGTGTCCCCATCTTTTATTTATTTGTTTAGTTTTTTGAGACAGAGTCTCACTAAGTTTCCCAGGCTGGGCTCTAGCTTGTCCTCCTGCCTCAGCCTCCTGGAGTGATGGGTTACAGGCCTGAAACAATGAGCCTAGTTTTTTTTTCTCCCCTCTCTGAGTATTGGGGATTGCATGTAGTGCTTTGTACTGAGTTACATCACTGGTCCTTTTAAAATAAATTTTTAAATTAATTTTATTTATTTATTTTGAGACAGGATCCTGTTCTATAGTCCACACTGGTCCTGAACTATGTAGTCCAGGCTGGCACTGAACTCATGGCAATCCTTCTGTCTCAGCCTCCAGAGAGCTAAGATTACAGGTGTGTACCACCACACACTGTGGTGTTAAGGAATCAAACCCAAGGTCTTGTGCTTGCTAGGCAAGCCTTCCATTGGACTGTGTACCCAGCCCTCAATCTATTTAAATATATTTATTTATTTGTTTGTTTATTTAGTGGTACTGGAATTGAGCCCAGGGTTTTCACACTGAGCTCTGGCATTTATTTATTTAACTGTGGATTGCACCCAGGGCCTGTGCATTGAGCTACATCTCTAGCCTGTGTTTTTTTTTTTTTCTTCTTCTTCTTTGAGACAGGATCTAGCTCTGTAGCCCAGGCTGGTCCTGAACTCACTGGTATAGCCAAGGGTGGTCTTGACTCAGGGCATTCAGCCTTCTCAGCTTCCCAAGTATGTGTGCCACCAAGCCCAGCTTTAGCGGTGCTGGAGAATCAAACTCAGGGCCTTGTGCTTGCAAGGCAAGCACTTTAACGCTGTGCCATTCCTCCAGCCCTCTAGCCTGTTTTTTTATATGTGATCTTAGCCAAAAGGCCTAGAAACAATAGCTCCTTTTTTGAAAAATTTGTTCTTATTTATGTATTTATGTATTTTGTGGTACTGGGGATTGAAACTAGGGCCTACACACCAAGTTACTACCCAATCCAACTTAAAAATATTCATTTGCATTACTGGGATTTGAACCCAGGGCCTTCGTATTAAGCTATATCTCCAGTCATTCATTAATTGATTGATGTAGTGGTACTGGGGATTCAGCCTATGGCCTTCACACTGAGCTATGTCTGTAGCCTATTTTTATTTTAAAAATTATTTTCTACTTCTGGGGATTGAACCCAGGGCCTTTGCAGTGAGCTACATCCTAGCCACTTCTGATTTTCATTTTGAGACAGGGTCTTGCTAAGCTCATGAGGCTGGCCTTGGATTTATAATTCTTCTACCTCAGCCTTCCAGAATGTTGGGATTTCATGAGTAAATCACTGAGCCCAGTTTGTGATATTTTGCAACATTTTTAAATGATTCACTTGAGTGCTGTTTGAGAACAGACTGTTGAGGTGACAATGGAACGCTTGTGTGAGAGGGCACAGTACAGTGCTAACCTTACCTCCTAGGCCTGCCACACACAGTGGAGTCAAAAGTGGTAAGTAAAATGCATTGATTACCAGTAATAGTATTTCAATGAACCTGTATACACATGTGTATGTCTGTGAAGATAAAAGTTTATTTACTAAGCAGACATGTAAATTTATTTATTAAACTTTAGTTTGTTGTGTTTTTTCATAAAATAAGTCAAAATAATTGTGTGTGTGTGTGTGTGTGTGTGTGTGTGTGTGTGTGTGTGTGTGTGTGTGTTTTGTGATACTGGGGATTGAGTCCAGGACCTTCACACTGAGCTACATCGTCAGCCCTTTTTTCTGGAGACAGGGTCTCACTCTGCAGTCCAGGCTGGTCTTGAACTTGCCATGTAGCCCTGGCTGATCTTGATTTGAACTCACTGCAATCCTGTCAGCTTCCCAAGTGCTGGGATTACAGGTGTGGGCCACCATGCCCGGCTTACATGGTGCTGGGGAATTGAACCTAGGGTCTTTGGCTTTCTAGGCGAGTGCTCTAACTGCTTTACTATTCCTCCAGCCCCTTAGCCCTCTTGTTTTATTTTGTTGTTGTGGTTTTTTATTTTGAGACAGGGTCTTACTAAGTTTTCCAGCCTGGGCTAGAACTTGCCATACTCCTATTTCCGCCTCCCAGAGCCTAGGATCGTAGGCATGCACCACTATGTCTGCCTGGTGTTTGCCTTTTTCCTTCTTGCATGTCTGGTTCTGATTGAGCCTGTACTTCTGTGAAAGCAGGAGAGGCCAGTGGATGGAGACTACGTTAGATTAAATGCTCGGTTGCACTTAATTCTCAGACTAGGATCTGTAGGATTTGATTTGGACCTGGTAATTATGTGTGTCAATCTCTTTTTACTTGTCCCCAGTATCTCGACTGCACTGTGAGAGTGAATCTTTCAAGATGGACCTCATCCTAGATGTAAACATTCAGATTTACCCTGTAGACTTGGGTAAGTATTGGACAAAGACAATAGCAGGGTTTTTTGTTTCTGTTTTTTTTTAAACCCCTTTATAATTTATGTTATTTTTCACCCTCAACTATGTCTGTTATTTTTCAGGTGACAAGTTCCGACTGGTTATAGCTAGTACCTTGTATGAAGATGGTACCTTGGATGATGGTGAATACAATCCCACAGATGACAGGCCTTCTAGGTGAGAGAGTGGAAAAGGGAGCGCTTGAAATGTGCTGTGAAGGCTGGGGGCTTAGCTCAGCAGTTAGAGTGCTAAGGCCCTGGGTTCACTTCCCCAGTACCACATAAACCAGACGTGGTGGTGCACACTTGTAATCCCAGCTCTCGGAGGCTGAGGCAAGAAGATTGTCTTGAGTTCAAGGTCAGCCTGGGTACATGGTAAGTTCAAGAGCAGCCTAGACCAAAGAGCAAGACCTTGCACCAAAAAGAAAAGAAAGAAGAGTCTTCTTTTCCTGCCTGGCTGCTTGAGGATCTACTGCCATCAGGAATGACACAGTAACTTTCTGGACCAGGAAGTTCATAACCAACCACTTATGTCAAAGGAGTCAAATGGTCATTGATGTCCTTCACCCTGGAAAAGTGACAGTACCTAAGACAAATTCAGGAAAAACGTGCCAAAACGTACAAGACCACTCCGGATGTCATTTATATTTGGATTCAGAACCCATTTTGGTAGTGGCAAGACAACTGGCTTTGGCATGGTTTATGATTCCTTAGATTATGCAAAGAAAAATGAACCCAAATGTAGACTTCCAAGACATGGCCTGTATGAGAAGGAAAAGACCTCAAGAAAACAGTGCAAGGAATGCAAGAACAGAATGAAGAAAGTCAGGGACCACGAAGGCCAGTGTCAGGGCTGGCAGAGAGCCCAAGGAGTAGGCGGAAAGATTCTACAATGACTATCTGCAGCAGTTGTGTGAGTTTTTCACGAGAGGATTAATAAACTGTAAAAACTTCCAAAAAAAGAGAAAAGAAGTATGTCCTGAAGACTAGATAAGTGATAAAGAGAGATCTTTATTTATTACTGTTATTTGCTAATTTATTTTTGTGGTGCTAGGAATGGAAACCAGGGCCTCATTCATGTACTCTGCCACTGGGTTACATCCCCAGTCCTAAATGAATTAATGATTATCAGCTGAATTGGAGTAACGTTAAGGAAACTACTGCACTTAAGATATCAAACAAGATTAAAGGAATAGTACAGTGGTTGAAACCCTTACCTACCAAGCGCAAGGCCCTATGTTATATTCCCTAGCACCACATAAGCTGGGCGTGGTGGCACATTCCTGTAATCTCAGTTGTGAGAGGTTGATTCAGAAGGATTGCTGTGAGTTTGAGGACAGTCTGAGCTACATGGTGAGCTCAGGACTACCCTGTATTAGAGAGCAAGACCCTGTCTTAAAAAAAGAAAAAGGGCTGGAGGAATGGCACAGTAGATAAAGCACATGCCTTGCAAGCTCAAGGCCCTGAGATTCCCCACCCCCACATAAAGCTGAGGATGGTGGCACACACCTATAATTCCAGCACTTTGGAGGCTGAGGCAGGAGGATGATTATAGTAAGTTTAAGGCCAGCCTGGTCTTCATAGGGAGTTCAGGAATAGCCTGGGCTAGAGTGAGACCTCTTAAAAAAAAAGAAAATCAAACAAGGCTCCAGCCTTCAAGGCCTTAAGTTGATTCCCCAGCACCACATAAACTGAGCCTGGTAGTGCATGCTTATAATCCTAGAACTTGGGAGGCTGAGACAAGAGGATTGCTGAGAATGAGGAGGTCAGCTTGGGCTACATAGTGAATTCAGAACCAGCCTGGAGTACAAGACCCTGTCTTGGAAAAAAAGTGGGTTTTTTTTTTTTTTTTTTTTCTTTTCGTGGTACTGAGAATTGAACAGGACTTTAACCTATCTAGGCAAGCACTTTACCATGAGCTACATCCTTGGTCCTTTTATTTTTAGATAAGGTCTAGCTAAATTGCCCAGGGCCTTGGATTTGTGATTAGCCTGCCTCAGCCTATTGAGTAGTTGGGATTTACAGGTGTGTGCCATGATGCCCTGTCCAGTTCCACCTTTTTTTTTCTTTTTTCTTTTTGAGGCAGGTTCTTGCTGTGTATTCCAGGCTGCCCCTGAACTCACTGTAGCACAGGCTTGCCTCGAACTCACAGCAGTCCTCCTGCCTCTGCCTCTCAAGTGCTGGGATTATAGGTGTGCACTGCCATGCCCACTTTATGTGGTGATGGGAAATGAGCCCAGGGACTTACCCTTGAAGCGATTTAACTGCTGAGCTATATCCCTAGTCTCCCAGGTACCACTTATAAAATGGTTCCCCTGCAGACCGTTGTTGTTAATTGCTGCGAAGTGTAACTACTACTATTTTTCCGCAGGGCTGACCAGTTTGAGTATGTAATGTATGGGAAAGTGTACAGGATTGAGGGGGATGAAACTTCTACTGAAGCAGCAACGCGCCTGTAAGTTCCAGTGTGGGGAGAATCCCTTTTCCCCATCCCTGCTGTGAGCATTTGGGCAGAGCTTCTGCGAACTATGCTGAGTTCTCCACAAGCACCATAGTCCTTAGGGGGATCTAGAGGGAAACTGTCCTGGGAACCATTTTCAGCCTGAAATTTTGGCTCGGTGTGTCCTTTGCCAGACTCTTGCAGTCCAGGTACCAAGTGAGAAACTGGCAGTCTGGCTGTGTGCAGAGGAGTGACTTTCTCTAGGAGCCACTTGCATCCTTAAGGGATTAAATTGCTAGACCTTGTTTTTGTTTGTTTGTGTGTGTGTCTGTGTCTTGTGTTCTGTAACCCAGCCCCTGGTTCGTTGGTGTCTCTGCCTATTCGTTTTTTTTTCTATTAAAACAATGTGTTCTTTGTAAGAAATTTGAAAAGCAGAGAAAAATGTGAAGGAATAAAGTCACCTATAATTCCATACCCAGAGGGAACAGTTTACGTGATCATTTTTGGATATTCTAGATTTAAAAAAAAAAAAAACCCAGGGTTTTGTACTGTGTCCTTAGTCTTTTTTTTCAATTAATTAATTATATTACTATTAGTACTACGGATTGAACCCAGGGCCTTTGCACTGAGCTATATCCCTGCCCCTTTTTATGTACTTACATTTTGATACAGGGGATTGCTAATTACCCAAGGTGGGCTTCAGTTTGCCTCACTCTCCCACAGTGCTGGGATTATAAGTATGTACCACCACGCTTAACTATTTCATTTTGAGACAGGATCAGCCCTCAAACTTACGATACTATTTCTTTATCTTTTTTAATAGTTGAAATTACATGCATGTGCCATCATGCCTTACATTCTAGTTTTTTTTTTTTTTTTTTTTTTTCCTTTTTCAGTGCTGGAGATTGAACTTGGGGTCTTTACATCGTGCTGCATCTCCAGCCCTTTTTATTTTTTATTTTGGGGCAGAGTCTGACTAAGTTGCTCAGTTGCCCAGCCTGGACTCAAATTTGTTATCCTCCTGCCTCAGCCTCCCAGAGTGCTGGGATTGTAGGCCTGCACACCCAACCTTGGTCTAGTTTTTTTTTTTTTTAAATGCCTTCTGTTTTCGTTGAGATTGTGCTGTAACAGTGTTTTCTCTTTTTTGCTTAACTCTGGTAAAGCATGCTTCTCTGTGTTAGCACAGCTTTTCTTAAACAGTTTAATAGCTGTTAATATTCCAGCAAATGGATGTATCTTAATTCATTTAACCATTCCCCTAATTTTTGGGGTAGTTGTTTTCCCCCTGGCCTTGTGTCAAAAACACTGCTTTGCTTATGTCTGAGCGTTCATTTTGTCTGGCTGTTTTTGGCTCTTAGTGACAGAATCTCTATAGGATGCCTTTTCTCTGTGCTGGGAGGGAAAGCTGCTAGTAGCAACTTCGTAAGAGCTCAGACTCACAGGGCGGGCCTTCTGTTTCAGCTCCGCCTACGTGTCCTATGGGGGCCTGCTCATGAGGTTGCAGGGGGATGCCAACAACCTGCATGGATTTGAGGTGGATTCCAGAGTTTATCTGCTCATGAAGAAATTAGCCTTCTGAAGCCTGTGGGAAGCCTGCGTTGCCATGTGGATATTGCTCAAGCCTGAGTAGAAGTTGCTGTTTTCTGCCTATTAAGGAGGGACTGGCTGTCCCCACTGTGGGTGCATCTTTGGCTAGTCGGGACTCAAAGAGAAAGTGACTTGCCTGTGAAGGACCAGGGGGAGAGTTTCAGATGAATAAGTTGTTTTGTGTATATTGTTTTTTAAATTCAACTTTTTCATTCTCTCTCCTCCTTCTAAAAATTTTTTTCTTTAAAATGATTGCTTTCTTATTTGTCTGCGGTATGTTTCTGGCCCCTAGCCAGATGATCATGTGTCGATACAGAACCTATCATAGCCTTTTGGCATCGGGGTCTAAGGTCATCTCAGTCTTCTGGCTGTTCCCAACATTTATCCTCTTGTGTGGTTCTCTGTCTGGGCGAGAGTTTGTGCTTTGGTTCCTGAGGGTGGTGCCCAGGCCCGGAAGATACTACCCATTTGGCATAGAATTTTGAATTGGCAAGCAGCTCTGCTCGTGTCCTTCCGAAACTTGCAGTCTCATATGAAGTCAGTGCACGTTGACTTGAATGAGTCACTTGCAGAGGCTGGAAATGTTCATTTTTATGGAAGCTTTGGGTGGAGGCTCTTGGTCACAGGCACAGGGAATGACTGATGAGCAGAGGAGGAGAGGACATGGTGGTATGAAAGCAGGCAGAGGGCCGGCTCCCTGCGCTGCGCTCCAGTATGACCTGCGAGGGAAGGAGTAAGTGGTCGTGGTTCTTAGCATTGACACCGAACTGGGAGCTGCTGCACAGACTAACGAGGTGGACAGGACAGTAATACCAATGAGGTTGGCAGTCCAGTGCCCAGGACAATGAACAGCCAGACTGTAGTCACTAACTTGTAAGTGGCAGAAAAGTTAAGGAGATGGTGGTGGTTCTGAGGGCTCCCTTATGTGAGCTGGCTCTTCAGCCTGGCATTAGAGTTCTGTGGGAAAACACACAGGACTTTGTGTTCCCCTGGGAAAGTCAAAGTAATAATTTAGAAAGATTCTGTGTATTAAGCAGTCATCTCCTTTGATACCCTAGTTTTGCTATAGGAGCTGGTCCTGCTGGGATGCCTGGGGTGTTTCCTTCCCCATCATTTTCAGGTCTTTACATGAGGTGTTAGAAATAGTATTTAGAGAAATGGGTTGAAAATGAATGGCCTCAGCAGGGAAGGGGAGAGAACCGAGGGTGGTAGAGAAAGGGGTAGGTGCAGTGGGGGTTGGGATGAATCTTTAATCTTTCCATGGGTCGGGTCTTTTATTTTTTTGGTTAAGTCTTATAATTTTCTATTGATCTATGCTTTCTTTTATTAACTCCCCCCCCCCTATTTTACTGATATGTATAAGTACACATGGGTCGGGTCTTTTGAGGGGTTGGAAGACTGATTTTTGTTAGAGTGGGAGAACTTAATTACAAGTAATAGTTAATAGGTTATCATAGCTGATTGTCCTGACTGTCCTCAGGTGGAAAAAAAAGAGAACTGGTATAAATGGAGCAGAGAAAAGAGTGTTCTAGTTGTAAGTTCTTTTGTATGTTTCGTGTCAGAGGGAAGAGGAGTGGAATTGGCCACATGGACTGATTTGGGAGAGGATTAAACCTTTTTGTTGCTTGGGGAAAGAACCCATTCCCTCACACACTAATCACATACTACGTCCCCCACACCCAGATTAGATGATGGTGGTTTTTTGTTGTTGTTGTTGTTGTTGTTGTTGTTGTTGTTGTTGTTTTTTTATGCCGGCATAGAACCCAAGGCCTCAGACATGCTCTGCAAACACTCCGCCACTGGCTTATATCCCGGGCCCCTGCTTATATTCGTAGTGAGGCAGATTTAGCTGCACTGGAGAACTGCAAGAGTTTATTAGCATTTGGCCCCCAATGGGAGTAAGTCAAGTATCAGGATCATATGCTTGGAACTCACTGGCTGCATTTGCAGTTTTGCTATCCTTATCTCTCAGACTGTTTCTAGAACCTATAATTCTTTGATCACTTTGACATATCTTCCTGGGTTCTAGCTCTTTCATATGCTATAAATAAAGTTGTACTTGGCTATGACCTCTTTTTGATTATTACATCTAAACTACTTAAGTATTTTAGTACATTACATTTTTTTTTTTAATGGTCCTGGGGATGGAGCCCAGGCCTTCACCCTGAGTGACAGCCCTAGCCCATTTTTATAGTTTTAATTTTGAGACAGGGTCTAGCTGAGTTGCTCTGTTACCCATATTGGGCTTAAATTTGTGATCCATGTGCCTCATCCTCCCCAGTGTGCTAGGATTACAGGCCTGTGCCACTGGGCTTAACAGTTTCTGCTTCCCGTTTCCTTAGCTTCATCCTGGAATTTGTAGTGTAGATGAACTAATTGTCTCCCACGTAGAAACTTGACACTATTTCAGATCTGCAAACGCTTTTGAGCTCTGTGTCATCTGTTCCCCCACCCCATACTGGGGATTGAACTCAGGCCCTTGCATACTAAGCAGTTGTTCTGCTGCTGAGTTACACTCAGCCCTGCACATTTGCTTATTCCTGTACATTTGTTTATTCCTTCTCCATGGTAACTGTTCCACCCGGGAAGAGAGAGATGTCTAAATTGGCTACCCATGTCAAGAGCGTTGGTTTTTTCTTTTTGTAAGGCTGAAGATGGAACTCAGGGCCTTCACGCTGAACTACATCTCCAGCCCATTTTAATTAAAAAAAAATTTTTTTTTTCTGAGACAGAATCTCAGTAAGGCTGGGCTTAAACTCGCAATCCTTCTGCCTCTGTCTCCCAGAGTGCTTGGAGTGCCTGCACCACTGGACCTGGCTCCTGAGCTTCAGTTTCCTCACGTGAAAACAGAGACGATAATAACCTACCTTATAAAGTCATGTGAGCATTAGAAAATGGGCTCTACCTACGGTTCTTAGCTTTTGCCCTTTGGGAATGCTGGGGTATTGCCGGCAGTGTTTGGAATGCTGGGTTCTTGGCTCCCCCACCTATATGGGAGCACTTCCTCCTTTCCTTTGGAGTGGGAGAGAGGAAAATCTTCCGCTGACATCCTGCAGGAACCTCTGGAGGTAGCAGGTTGGCCTGAGCAATGCAGTAGTTATTTCCATGCAATATAAACCTGAGCGCCATGGCTGGTGCTTGTCATGTTCAGAGCTTCTGAAGCCCTTCTTTTTAGGGATCCCCTCGCAGACTTTATGGTGGTCACACAGGGCTGCTTTTTGGTTGCACTTTGGGGAACTAGGAAATGAGCCTTCAGCTTGTTCTTGTCCTCCTGCTGCGTGAGCTCAAGGAGCCTGAGTCATGCCACTTCCTGCACTTCCCCCTGACCTCCACAGGAGGGAGGCAGGAGCCCAGGCCGGGTGAAGCCTCCTGCCGAGCTGCTGAAGCCCTTGCTGTTTGCTCAGCTGTTACATCCAGGTCCTGTCTTTACTGAACGGTCCGTGCAGCCTTACCTGAGGTGTGAGGCTCCCCACGTCTTCCTGTTAGTTTTCTGGGGAGGTAGGGCCAGGGGTGGGGTCTGTTGCCCCTTCTGAAGCACATCTTTCGCTTGTGTTTAGTTAACTTTTGGTACTCTTACTTATTCCTTTTACAGGCTCAGCTCTGTATCTCAGGGACAGCCTTCCTGAAAGACACCTGTTATTCAAAAGGTCTAGTAAGAAGAGAGGAGCCAACAGTCCTAGGGAGACTGATAGTGAAGGGAATGGGGTGTTGGGAGGCCTTGAAGTGGAAACAAAGGGAATTCCCCTTTCTGTTGTCTGACACAGGTTAGTCTACCTCTATTCAAGGGCCAGTCCAGTCCAGTCCAAACCATTGTAGAATTACTATATCAAAACAAGCATGTAGGAAAACAAGATCAGTGTTTTGCAAATTTATACAGAAAGTAGACCAAAGAGAACTAGCTGCTCTGCTGAATATTGTTGGTAGCTTAAAAAAATAGCTCCTGAGGTTTTATAATATACAGTGAAAAGCAGTTCCATTTCTACCCCGTGTGCCCTCCTTGTCAAGGGCCTTGGGTTTCAGGTGAAAGCAGATCGTCTGGGGTAGCTGTCGTTGTCTCCCAGGGCCCCTGTGATGCTGGCAGTGCTTGAGTGACTTCTTCCTGAGACAGATTCTGGGAGTGAGGGTGCCCTGTGTTTGGAAAAGGGCTACTAGGATTGGGTGTGATGGCAGAAAGGCCAGGAAGCAGAGGATGGAGCTGGGCCACAGGTGTGGGCAAAGTGGGTAAAGGAGAGAAGACTGTGAACTGTCCAGGAGGAAAATAGGTCGAGGAAGGAGAATCTCCCATCTGGAGGTTTGGAGGCAGGACACCTGTGTTCAAAGTCTCTGGTGGAAGACCTGGGGCTTGCAGGGCCCTGGCTGAAGCTCCAGGAAGGAGTCCATGAGTTCCATTCAAGGGTCTGTGTGTCCTGTTCAGGTATCCAAGGATGTGGTCTGGGGACCTGAAGGTCTGATTCAGTAGACTGGGAATCTTGGCTCTGAATTCCTGTAGTCTGTTCAGAAGTCCAGAGCCAGCAGTTCTGACTGAGACACTGAAGTTTGTTTCCAACAATCCAGAAGTCCTGTTTGGGAGCTTGTTCAGTGTGAGGACTAGAGAGGTACTGCTTGGGATGGCCACAGTGGGCAGGGCCCGCCTGACACACAGGGTGGGCCCTCCTACGAGCAGAAGGAAACGCACCTTTCCTCGGAGCAGTTGTTGGAAGCTCAGGAAGATGGCGTTGGGATCCTTGTGAGCTGTAGTCCTCCGCTGTGGAGGAAGCTGAGAGCAGAGGACAGGCCTGAGGCCGGAGACAAAGCCCACATCCCTGACCTTCGCTAACTGGATTGGAAGGCAGATGGTAGCACCCAGGCATTATTCCTGGGAGCTGACACTCCGTAGAAGGTCACATCTTTTACTCTGAAGCTCTCTAAACTCCCCTTTCTTCCCTCAGGTCTCTTAGGGAGACTGGGTCAAAGGACAGTTTCTTTAGGTCCCTTAACTCGGGTCTTACCTGGGTTCCAAGGAGGCCTTGCAGGGCCCCAAGAAGTAGTCGGACCTGTCCAGAAAGCTGCCCCAGGAGGGATGAAAGGCAGCTGGGTCCCAGTTGTCTCCGTGCTGCCATCACTCCCTCCAGTAGAAGGGTTACTGCTCCTAGAATGTCCTGTGCTTTGGTCTGCTCCTGGGAAAGGGAAAGAGAAGCACATCGTTTCAAAGGATATGGTGAGGGCGGTGGGGAGCCCAAGGGAGTAGCCAGCAGAATGAATCACAGGAGCCGAGAACTGGACTGGACCAGGGTCCCACCCAGCATAGGAATTCCGGCATAGTCGCCCAACAATTGGTCATTGGCCTCTGCTTCAGTAATGCCAGTGTCCACCAACCCGGCCTGGTCTTACCTTGATTTTCAGTCAGAAAATTCTGCCCTAATATAGCTTTTAGCTCTTGATTTCAGTGTTCATCTATCCTCTCTGCTACAAAACTTAGGACCATAGCATTTTAGAACTAAATATAGAGAAGAAGTTGTCATATTGACCATAAAGATAAAAGGAAGGGACATAATAAATGTCAGAACTGGAGTTATAAGCAGTCCATAGATACTGTCCTTTTTCCCTGATCCAGTGCCCTTGGCAGATCCGAGAGAAGGAAGAGGATTCTGGGAATCATGGCAGTAGAAGACTTGATTTACCAACAAGTGCTGTCAGCAGGTTTTCTGGGTCCCATGTGAAAGTTCTTGCTATATCACAAGACTGCTTTTTTCCAATCTGATGAGACAGGTTTGTAGCTTCGTTTTTAAAATCATTCCTCATATAACATGTTTTCTAGCCTTTCCTTGGCCAGATTGAGCATGTGTCCAGAGGGGGGCCGTTCAGTAATCATGCCAGCATTTTGTTCCCCTCACATTTAAGCCACTACTGTGGTCCTGCCCTGTGGAGGAAGCTAAGGGCAAGGGATGGGCCTGAGGCCAGAGACCAAGCCCAGATCCCTGGCTCCACTTAACTGTGTAGGAAGGAGGGTGGTAGCACGCAGGCAGTCCACTTGGAATGGAGTTCTAATTGGGGATGGATGTATACGCCTGTCATCCTAGCACTCTAGGAGGTGGAGGCAGGAAGCTCACAAGTTTGAGCTCATCTTGGGCACCTTAGTAAGATCCTGTCTCAAAAAAAAATTTTAAAAACAAAAACGGGCTAGGGATGTCGGTCAGTACAAAGCCTCTGAGTTTGATCCCCACGATACCCCCCAAAAGTCTATAGTTTTCCCACAATGTGGATGTTAAACATCTAAGGCATTCTGCCAACTGAGCTACACCCGCAATCCATGGATGGCTTTCTTACTGTCTGGGTTTTCCATTCTCCCAAGCTGAAATCCACAGCAGGCAGCAGGACAGGGGTGGACAAAAGGTTAACGTCTGGGCACTGGCTCTGTGGAGAAATATGGGTGGGGAAGAGAGCTGAAACAGGAGAGCATATGTGGCCTGGTGGCCAGGACAGCTTTTAGTGAGCACTATGTCCAAGCTAGAGCTTCTAAAAGAGGTGCAAATCATTATCCTTGCCAGGAAGTGATCAGTAGTAGCAGGAGGAATTCTTTCTTCCCTCTCCCTCTCCCTCCCCCCCCTCTCTCTTTTCTGTGCTGGGGATAGAAACCAGGACCTTGATTGTACTAGGCAAGCACTCTACTAACCACTAAGCTATACCTCCAGAACCCTGCCTTTCTTTTTTGAGACAGGATCTTGCTAAATTTCCAGGGTACAGTCAAACTTGGGATCCTCCAGCCTCGGCTTCCTCAGTGCCCAGGATTATAGACATATACCAGCACACCCAGTTGGTGATGGTCTTCCCAAAGACAATATTGAAAGAAATATGCAAGGCTATCTTACCAGTTAAGTGGATAGAGGGGCTAGTGCATGGGAATTCTCACCAGTCTGCCGAGCAGGACGTGGGAGTCACGAAGCAATTTATTTAGGAGTCGGGGGTCACAAGCAGGAGGAGCTGGGCTGGACAGAGTTAGTCTTGCAGTAAGGAGAAGAGTGACCACCAGGAGCAGTTCTTAGACAGGGAAAGATGAGGTTGAGGGGGGGATAAGGAAGAAATCAAGGTCAGGTGATGGTCTAAGATTTCCCATTTAGGACCCAGGCCTGAAATCCATAGGATTGCTGCTCAGATGTCTGCTTCCCAAGAGAGTGGTCTTCCCCCAGTCCTGCCCCATGGCTTGGCTCTTTTTACTTTCCCCTTGCCACGCTCTCATCTGGCCCTAGCTCCTTAAGTGTGTTCTTACCAGTCTGCTCCATTCTGGCTGGGGTGTCTGGCTTGAGTGGCTCCCTGCTGGGGGCCTCTCCCCTGAATCCTTCCTGGGGCCATGGAGGCGGCTTGGGGGCTCTTGCGCTGCTGGGTAGAGTGGGGTGAGGCACAGGTGGCTTTCAGGAGTCTATCCTGAAAGTGACAGGAAGAGTGGATATTTGATCAAGGTTTTTTATTTTTATTTATTTTTTTGAGACAGGGTCTCACTTTGTAGCCCAGGCTGGTCCTGAACTCACTATGGAGGCCCGACTGGCTTTGGACACACCACAATCCTCCTGTCTCAGCCTCCAGAGCAGGGATTATAGGTGTGTGCCACTGTGTTTTAAGAAAAAGATGGCCTGGCAGGAGGAACAGATGCTGGGAGGCTTGACCTGCTGACCAGTCCAGAGATGCAAAAGCTCCAACTGCTCCCACGTTTTCTTGGGATTACAACATACGCTGTCTTCTTCTTGTGAGGGTTCCTTAGTGACTCTGCTGTGGGCTTGGGACCATTCACACACAGTGTCCTCCCCCCGCTAAAAGCGGTAGGATATAGTATGTGCTCACACTTATGTGTGCACAAACGCATGCACACGCATACACATCTTAATTGGCTTCAAATTCTGAGCAAGTTTTTAGGTCTGGGAGAATCTGGGATGGGGTTAGAGAAGGGAAGTACTATGGCACAAGCCTGATGAAGAGTGGAAAATGGGATATGGTGCCCAGATGAGGAGCTTGTGAGCATGCATAATGTGTTGAAGTGTAGCTTCCTTGTTGGGGAGTGGACAAATGCAGAGTGGGACCACCAGGTGGTAGGGATTAAAATGTGGTACAAGGGACATTAGCCTCTTCTTTCCCTGTTCACTGCTCATGCAAGTCTCCTGGACTTTCCCGTTGCACTACAAATTCTGAAATACCTTGTTATCCAAGACAAAGAGATGGCCTAACAGTCCTGAGACTTTCTTCCTGAGGCAAGTGGCCTACGAATGGGCACCTGCTGAGCAAGTGATGATGCCCACCTTACGGGGTATGCCTCAGTTCAGGCACCTGTCAACATATCTGTTTCTTAGCTGCACCTGCCTCCCTACCCCCTCCACAGACCCCTTCCGGTTCCTTCAGAGGACCCCCACATGGCTTCCTCCTCCTTTCACAACTTGTGCAAAGAGGTCTGCACCTGATTCAATATTGGGATTTCCTGTAGGTCTGTCAACATGTTTGAGCCCTCCTCCTATTACCCTCTCCTTGTGCCCTGGCTTGCCTGACCCAGCTTCCCCAGCCCCAGGATTCAGAACCTTAAACTAACACGGAACGATGGGGTAAGAATGGAGAGTGGGGCTCTGTCCATCTTGGTGCTCTGTTCCCTAACTCCACGTGTACGGCCTTTCGTATTTCCTCCCGGGCCCATGTCTCCTTTCCCTAGGGCCATTGGGGACTCTGCTGTCTTCCACCAAGTCTGTGTTCAGTCCCTCAGAAACCAGCTCCCCACCCCCTACCCCTGACTCTGTCCTGCTCCTCCCATTCTGGGAAGACTACACTCTTCTCGACAAAGGTCAGTGCCTGTAGGTTCTAGTTTGCCGGCCCCTCCCCCTGCTGAGAGCCCAGTTCTTTCCTCCTCCCTCCCATTTAACACCAAACCCAGCTTGCCACTCACCAGGTGGAGAACGGCTTAAGGACCCGGCACAGTAGGCAGCACTATGGGGAGCAGAAGAGTAGGAAGACATGTGGCGTTGGGGCACAGCCCCTGCACACCAGTGGGGTCACACGTCTGACCGAGCCACTTCTGCCCAATCAGAGAGCAGAGAGCCACCAGACACTGGTGAAGGCCCCCGGAAGTGACGCCTTCTCCTCCTACCCGCGCTGGACCTGGTTCCCCTGCCTGCACCATGGTCCCCTAATGGAGCCCAGCTCTTCCTCCCACACACATCACAGGGAGGATTTGCACTGGGGGAACATTTTTTTTTTTTTTTTCTCCAACAGACAGAAATCTGGGACCTGGCTAGGGAAGAGATGGGCAGGAACAGAGGTTTTGCCCAGGAAAAATCTGGCAGGACATACTCGTCATGGAGGTTTCTTTTAGATATGTGGGATTCTAAGTTTCTGACTTCCCAAATTTGTTTTCCATGGATATCACGCCTGCTGATGAAATCCAATAGGACTTTTGTTCTTGTCTTTCCTTCAGTTCCCCAGGGAGTCCTGTCTGGTCATTCCTCTTTTCCAAGTGGAAATCTATGTTAGGGGTCAAAAGTTATAGGTTTGAAAGTCTGTGGACAGTTTGAGGGGCCTGGAGGGTGAAGGATTAAGCCTGGGCACAGCCGTGTATCTGCTGGGGTCAGGAGCCTGGACAGCTAAGCCTGCTTACCTCGGTGCCCATGCCTGTCTTTGGCTGTCCTGTCTTTTGTCCTCTTCCATCTCCTATCAAGCTACATGGGGCAAGAGGAATACCCAGGCCCATGCGTCCCTGCTTCAGAAAAGACAGCTGTGGACCCCCTCCTCCAGAATCGCCTCCCCGCTGGCCCCCCTCTAGCCCTGGCTCCTTTGCCTTTCCCCAGGCTCAGTCTCCCCACAGTCTGTCTTCAGGGGCCTCCCAGCTGACCTTGCTCCCACCGTCCCAGCCCTCCATCTCCCAGTTCTTCCTCAGGCTCGCTCCTATTTCACCTCCCCAGGATGGGGTTGTCTGCTAAGGAGTATGGCCTAGATCCCAGAATTCTCCAGTTCAGCCAGAGGAGATGCCTCCCAAGATTAGGAAGGAGGGTGCTGGGATAGCTGGGAGGCTGGTGGTGGTGGTGGTGGGGTGTGTGGAGGCCGGAGGGGACAGGGAGCATGACCAGAAAACCAAGACAAAGGAGGCCGAGTTGGGCTAGGAGGAAGAGGGTGATGTCTGAACGGGCTTGAGGACAGGTTACGGTACAAGGGACATACTGTCACCCCACCGGAGGGGACCACTGCGTGTTCCTGGCTAAGTTCCTGTCCTGGGGAACTCCAGAATGAGTAGAGTCCCCAGAGGGGAGATCGGGGCACACATAGGCTAGGTAACGAGAGAGAGCCAGGTCCAGAATAGGGGTAAGATCCGTCTTCATCCTTCAAGCAGGATCTGGTCCTCGCCTGGTGCCCGTCCAGGCCTCAGGCCCAGCCTCTGCCCTTCCTGGCCTGAGGATCCCGTCTTAGGCTGGACCCACATCGCTAGATCCAGCCACCCCGTGGCTGTCACCAGCGGGGGCTCCAGGACAGCCTCTCCTGCCCCTCGGCGCGCCCCCTCGGTCCCTCCTTCCCCACCCACTGTCCCCTCCAGCCCCTCCCTCCTCTGCTGCCCGGTCCCAGCCCCTCCCTCCCCTCCCCCACTCGCGATCCGGGCCGCCGCGGCTGGGCCGGACCCCCCGGGCTCAGCCCGGCCCCTCGCCGAGCCGCCGCCGCCGCCCCGTTTGCTGAGGAGGAGGCCCCCGGCCGGGGCGTCGGGCGCGGGGCATAAAACGGTCCGGAGCCGGCGCCCGGGGCACCAGAGCAGCGTACGGCCCGGGTCCGCGGCCGCCCGCCGCCTGTGCCCTCCGCGCCGCGCCTCCCGCCCTGCCCGGCCGGCGCCGACTCCGCGGCCCCGGACTAGCCCCGGCCGCCCTGCCCCGGCCCCGGCCCCGGCCCCGGCCCTCTCCCGGCCCGCCCCCGGCCCGGCCCCGGCCCGGCCTTCCGCCCTCCAGCGCCCTCCCCCGCCCGCCTCCCAGCTGTCCCGTCCGCGTCATGCCGAGCCTGCCGGCCCCGCCGGCCGCGCGGCTGCTGCTCGGGCTGCTGCTGCTCGGCTCCCGGCCGGCCCGCGGAGGCGGCCCCGAGCCCCCCGCGCTGCCCATCCGCTCCGAGAAGGAGCCGCTGCCCGCTCGCGGCGCGGCAGGTAGGTGGGCGCCCGCGCCGGCGGGGCGGGGTCCGGCGGCCGGCTATCCGCGCCCGCCCCGAGGGCCCCGCACGCAGGTGGCGCGGCCGGCCGGCCGGCGGGCGGGAGGGGCGCGCCGGGGGACCCGGACCCGCATGGGCGGGCGCGGGACGGCGGCCGCCAGCCAAGCCCATCCCCGCAGGCTGCTCCTTCGGCGGGAAGGTCTACGCCTTGGACGAGACGTGGCACCCGGACCTGGGGGAGCCCTTCGGGGTGATGCGCTGCGTGCTGTGCGCCTGCGAGGCGGTGAGTGCCCCGGCGGCCCGCACCGGCCTGCCAGGGACGTCGGGGTGGGCGCGGAGCAGATGCTGGGGGCTTTCCCAGCGGAGGAGCAGGGGTGCCGCTCCCAGCGTCAGGTGCGAGCCCTGCCCTTCCAGCCCAGGCCAGCTCCTTGGGCCCGGCTCCCGCTACAACTTTGCCGGAGACGTACGGTTGCTACGCCCATTTTCCCTACTCAGACCCTGAGGCCCGGGGAGGTTTAGTGACTTTAAAGGGCGCAGCTGTTTAACCCTGGGGTGACACGGCCCTGCTCCCTAGACACTCCCTCCTCTCCCGGGATCTGACCATGTGACACATTGCTCTCACTTGGCCTTTGGGGGTTCTCTGCCATCAGCCGCAGTGGGGTCGTCGTGGGCGGGGCCCCGGCAAGGTCAGCTGCAAGAACATCAAACCCGAGTGCCCGGCTTTGGCCTGCGGACAGCCCCGCCAGCTGCCAGGACACTGCTGCCAGGCCTGTCCCCAGGGTGAGCGCCACTCTGCTCTGCGGCCGGGGGCGGGCGCGGGGCTGCAGTCCGGGTCCCGGGCCGCTGGACTGGGGCAGCCCTCGGATGCCGGTGTCGCTTACCCCTGGCGCAGAACGCAGCAGCGTGGAACCGTCCCCACCGAGCCTGTCCTTCGAGTACCCGAGGGACCCGGCGCACCGCAGTTACAGTGACCGCGGGGAGCCGGGCGCCGAGGAGCGGGCGCGTGCCGACGGCCACACGGGTAGGCGGGGCCGAGGGGGCGGGGCCACCCCTCGGGCGGGTCGCCAGCGCCGGTTGACAGCGCTCGGGCCATCTTCCTTCCTCCTAGACTTCGTGGCGCTGCTGACAGGGCCGAGGTCGCGGGCGGTGGCACGTGCCCGGGTCTCGCTGCTGCGCTCCAGCCTGCGCTTCTCCATTTCCTACCGGCAGTGAGAAAGGGGCAGGAGGGGGAGGGGTGTAGAGGGAGGGGGTGAGATGGAGGGAGAATTGGGAACGCTGGAGTGGCTGGTTCGGGCCCAGCCTCAGCGCCCCGCTTCACTGGACGTCTCATTCCCAGGCTGGACCGCCCCAGCAGGGTCCGCTTCTCAGACGCCACCGGCAGCATCTTGTTTGAACACCCTGCAGCTCCCACCCAGGACGGCTTGGTGAGAGGACGCCATTAATGAGCTAGCGCTTGTCCAGAGTGGGCATCGTGCGGACTGCGTGCTGTGCGTTGCTTCCCTCGGTCCTCAAAAGCTCAGTAGGAGGAAGGCACTGGCTTGGTGCCCTTTTTGCAGACGAGGGAACTGGGGCGCAGTAGCAGAATGTGATTTGTTCAAAGTCACGCAGCTAGTAAGTGGTGGACCCAGGAACTGAATCTGAGCACGTGGCTCCTGGGTTCTGTTTCCAGCTTCCTCAAAGGCCCTGGGGCCCCTCTGAACCGTTCCTCGTCAGGTGGTGCCTAAGCTGGCCTCTCCTGCGTACTGCCTGAGGGTGGGGCTTGTCTCTCTGTGTCAGGTCTGCGGGGTGTGGCGGGCAGTGCCTCGATTGTCTCTGAGACTTCTCAGGGGAGAACAGCTGCGTGTGGCACTCGTGACACCTACTCACCCTTCAGGCGAGGTCTGGGGGCCTCTCATCCGGCACAGGGCCCTGGCCGCAGGTGAGGAGATTGAGCAGACCAGGGTGTGAAGATCTGGGCCTTCACTATGTAGGGACCAAGGACCGATAAGCAGGGGATGTCCTGATGGACTCTCGCTGTCCTTCCTCCCCCAGAGACCTTCAGTGCCATCCTGACTCTGGAAGGCTCTCAGCAGCCAGGCATCGGGGGCATCACCCTGCTCACCCTCAGTGACACGGAGGACTCACTGCACTTCCTGCTGCTCTTTCGGGGGCTGCTAGACCCCAGGAGTGCAGGTACATGGGTTGGCGAAAAATGTGACATAGGGCATCTGTCCCTTGGAAATGTCTACATGTGTGGTTCTTGCAGGACCAGCCCAGGTTCCCTTGAGTCTCCAGATTCTCCATGAAGGGCAGCTACTGCGAGAACTTCAGGCCAACGTCTCGGCCCAGGTGAGAGAAGGCCTGGCCCTCGCTGTCACCTGCTCTGGCCTCTCATTACTGCCTGCCACACCATGCTGTGTCCTCAGGATCCAGGCTTTGCTGAAGTGCTACCCAGCCTGACAGCCCAGGAGATGGACTGGCTGGTGCTGGGGGAGCTGCAGATGGCCCTGGAAAGGACAGGTGGACCAAAGCTGCGTGTTAGTGGACACATTGCTGCCAGGCAGAGCTGTGATGGTGAGGCATGCTGGGGCCTGGTGTCTCACACAACCCAGAGGCACAGATGGGTGCCAGGGAAGAGGCCGGGTGGATGTGAGAGAGATGCAGGAGTGGCCACAGGCTAAGCCGGCTGTTGTCTGTCTTGCCCTTTGCAGTCCTGCAAAGCGTCCTCTGTGGGGCTGATGCCCTGGTCCCAGTTCAGACAGGTGCTGCTGGCTCAGCTAGCCTCACGCTGCTGGGGAATGGCTCTCTGGTCTACCAGGTAAAGCGTCAGGGGCTACAGGAGGAGGGAGGACAGCGGGCCAGGCCGTGACCCACCACGGCTCAAGTCTCAAGCCCTTGCTGCTGCTGCAGTTTGCTTTTCCTCCCTCTGGCCCCCAGGTGCAAGTGGTAGGTACAGGCAGTGAGGTGGTGGCCGTGACACTGGAGACCAAGCCTCAGCGGAGGAATCAGCGCACTGTCCTGTGCCACATGGCTGGATTCCAGTTGGGAGGATACATGGTGAGGGTTTCAGGCAGCGCGGGGCCACAGGGCTGCTAGTATGTGGGCTCTGGGAACCCAGGTTGGATGAGTACGGAGGTACAATGTCATTTACTCAGTCATGGCTGTTCTCTCTTTGACTTTTTATTTTTTTTCTTAGCAGTACTGGGGATTGAACACAGGGCCTTTGCTCCGAGCAATGTCCCCAGCCCCTTTTTAGTGCTTACTGAGCTAGGATCTTAGTTGTCCAGGTTGGGTTTGAACTTGTGATTCTTCTGCCTCAGCCTCCCAAAGTGTGGGGAGTACAGGCCTGGCTTCATTTGCTGCATTTTTAGTGAGCTGCAGGATGGGGACTGGCATTCGAGAAAATCAGATGTAGCCTCTGTCTTCACAGTCAAATGGGAGGGGTTAGACAGGGAGAATAGTGTAATAGACCATAAAATGTAAATGTGGCAGCAATGGTTGCCACTACTGGGCCTTTCTATGTGTCAGGTGGGGCTGAGGATATAGCTCCGTGTAATACATTTTCCTAGCGCTCATGAGACCCTGGGCTCAACCTCTGGTACTAGAAAAAATGTCTGTGCCAGGTACTGCATTGATATATGTATGTATTATTTTCACAGTACCCATATTTTATATATATATACACACACATATATATATATGGAACTGATTTAAATAACCCTTCAAGGGTGTTTTATAGCTAGGAAATGGCAAAGTTTTTGTCTACTGTGACCGGTGTGGAGAAGAGTATATGGGTGTAGTGGGGGCACACAACTTGGAAAGGCCTCAGAATCGGGGCTGTGCCAAAGCTGAGGGCCTTTCCTTTCCTGTCCCCCAGGCTGCGGGTGTCTGCGCTTGGCTGGGTGCACGAGGGGTTCATATGCTGCTGCAGAATGAGCTGTTTCTAAACGTGGGCACCCAGGCCTTCCCTGACGGAGAGCTGCGGGGCCATGTGGCTACCCTGCCATACAGTGGGCACATCGCCCGTCACGACAGTGAGTGCCTCAGGGTCTGTGTGCCCTTCTGTGCCCTCTGACTTATTGCCAGAGAGCCAGAGTGTCATGTGTCTTCCTCTGCCTTGGGTTGGCGTCTAGAGAAGGTGGGGATGCACAAGGTCGTCCTGCCATCAGGCCCTGTCTGTTGCTGTGGCACAAGGGTCTAAAAGCAGCTGCTGCAGGCTCTGGGCCTATGACAGCGCCTTCCAGTTCAGTGTGTGTGGGGGAGGAGCATGCTGGGGTTACAGACTCTAGGCTGCCTTCTCACCTGTCATCTCCTCTGTCGGGATCCAGCGCTGCCTGTGCCCCTAGCAGGCGCTCTGGTGCTGCCTTCTGTGAGGAGCCAGGCAGCCGGGCATGCCTGGCTTTCCCTGGATACCCACTGCCACCTGCACTACGAAGTGCTGCTGGCTGGACTTGGCGGCTCAGAACAGGGCACTGTTACCGCCTATCTCCTCGGGCCTCCTGGAACAGCGGGAACTCGGCGGCTGCTGAAGGGATTCTATGGTTCAGAGGTAAGGACCTGAGGCTCATGCAGTTTGAAGGGCTGTGTGGGCCTATGACTGGGGAAGTACAGAACAGGCAGTGCGATATTATTACTGAGCAGGCTTGTGCCTGGGAGTCAGACAGGCCCGGGTGTGAATGTGACCCAGCCATTTATTAATATATTTTCACTTCGATGTCTTTCTGAGGGGATCTCATGGGTAGTATGTAATATCCTGGGCCTCTAGAGGAGTGGGTGGGATGGACCAAGCCCCCTGAATTGGATTGCCATGGACTGGGAGTCAGGGAGACCTGGATTCGTGCTCCGTACCATTGCCAATGGGCTTTGCTCCCCTAGAGACTTTAATTTCCCTGGCACTCAGTTACTTTATCCACAGTGGGCCGAGCCCTAACGTGCCTTGTTCCTACCCCTCATCTTGTCCGCCTACAGGCCCAGGGTGTTGTGAAGGACCTAGAGCCTGAGCTGTTGCGTCAGCTGGCACAGGGCACTGCCTCTCTGCTGATCACCACCAAGGGGAGCCCCCGAGGGGAGCTCCGGGGGCAGGTAAGGAAGCATTGTGGGCCACAGGGATGGTGGGAGGTGGCTGGCCCTGTGTGCCTCTGCACACAACACTTGCTCTCTATGAGCCTGGGAGGTGGTCGTCTCACATTTTGGCTGTGAAGGACACAAAGAGGCTGGCAGTCCACCACCCTGTCACTGCGGCTGGGCTGTCGCTGTGCCTAGTGGCAATCTCCTGGCACCACGGAGCCCAGGAGGAGGGGCTCTCTCCTGTTAGCTGGCCGGCCATGGCTGGTGAAGAGGTGAGGGGAGCCTGGGTGCTGCCTCAGTTGGCCTCTCCTCCCAGGTGCACATCACCAACCAATGTGAGGTGGGCAGTCTGCGCCTTGCCTCGGCTGGTGCTGAGGGAAGAAGGGTGCTAGGGACTTCAAATGCAGCAGCTACTGGACCACGGGCACTGCCCGTTGTCCCCGCTCCTGAGGCCCTGGTGCCTGCCAAACCTGGAGGCTCTGGGCGGCCCCGAGACCCCAACACGTGTTTCTTCGAGGGGCAGCAGCGCCCTCACGGGGCTCGGTGGGCCCCCAACTATGACCCGCTGTGCTCACTCTGCACCTGCCAGGTAGGAGGTCTGGAGAGGTGTGGGTGTGGGACAAGTCTTGGGCAAGGAGCAACACCTGAAGGCTAACGCCTCTGCATCTCTGCAGAGACGAACAGTGATCTGTGACCCTGTGGTGTGCCCATCCCCCAGCTGCCCCCACCCGGTGCAGGCACCAGACCAGTGTTGTCCTGTGTGTCCAGGTGAGCTCCCCACAGGGGAGAAGATGCTGTGGAGGTGCAGCCTGTGCGGGACGGGTCCTCCGGGAGGAGAGGGGTGGATCACCTTTTCTGCCTCATCACTTGTTTGTCTTCACAGAGAAGCAAGATGGCAGAGACCTGCCAGCTCTGCCCAGGAGCCGGGACCCTGGAGAGGGTGAGCTAGAAGGGTGCGTGCAGTGGTGGGAGGATCCAGGGCACCACTGGGTTAGACTAGGAGGGACGAGTGTGTGTGAGTGTTGTGGGGGGTGAGAGGCTAAGGATCCAGGTTCTGAGTGACACGCACTAGTGTCACTGGTCCTCGGTAGGGGCCCACACCATCAGAGTTGCTGGCCATCAGTAAGTAGGTTAGGTGAGTGTGGGGCTGGCCTACAGCTCAAGCTTTGGTTGTGAACCTAGCTGATGAGCTCAGTACTAATGGCAGCAGGGCACTGTCACCCAACAGGCTGCTATTTTGATGGTGACCGGAGCTGGCGGGCAGCGGGTACCAAGTGGCACCCCATCGTGCCACCCTTTGGCTTAATTAAGTGTGCTGTCTGCACCTGCAAGGTATGGCCACCCAATCTTCTCTGGGGCCGTAGCCCAGAAGGATCTGCAGAGATGGGGTGGGGGCTGCCTGAATGGCAAAGCCATCCTTGGTGAGGAGGGCTTAAGAACGGGGATGTGGGAAAAGTCCCTTGGGTTTGAGAGCCACTTCCTGTAGGAGAAGAGAAAGGTCTGACCTGGATGTGAATTCTGCCTCTGCCTCCTGCCTAGCTCTTTGCAACCCTGGGTGCTTTCTGAGCCTCCATGGGTCCCCTCTTTCCTCTCCAGTAAGCCAACACTGTGGCACTTACCTTGTAGGCTACCCTGCAGATTTGAGTCGAGGTATACAAAGCAAGCCTAGGACTCTTGAGTGAAAGGCCATGCTTATATTTCATTTGATTGGAGGTGGGGGAAGAGGAAGGAGACAGAAAACTTGTGTGACCTCCTTTTCCTGACGCCCCTCATGCAATGGATCCCTGTAGGGGGGCACTGGAGAGGTGCATTGTGAGAAGGTGCAGTGTCCCCGGCTGGCCTGTGCCCAGCCTGTCCGCGCCAACCCCACCGACTGCTGCAAACAGTGTCCAGGTGAGGGCCTTGGGCCCTGAGGCCTCACGCTTGGGGTTGGGGCAGGCCTCAACCTGGATGCATGCTGGAGTCGGGACTTCTCAGCTAGTTCCGTGTTTACTGAGCACTGCTCATGCCCAGTGGCACGTGTGTGCGCATGTGTTTATACTCGTAGGGCATGGTGGATTGTAGTCTAATCATCCATCCATCATCATCTGTCTGTCCAAATTTATTGCTTACTAAGGATCAGGAGCTGCTGGGTGCTGGGGTGGGGGTGTTGAAAGAAAACTCAGAGCTGGTTGGCCCTCGGGGGCTGATCCCTGCCTCTTTCCCTCCCAACAGTGGGGTCAGGGACCCACCCCCAGCTGGGGGACCCCATGCAGGCCGATGGACCCCGGGGCTGCCGTTTTGCTGGACAGTGGTTCCCAGAAAGTCAGAGCTGGCACCCGTCAGTGCCCCCCTTTGGGGAGATGAGCTGTATCACATGCAGGTGTGGGGTAAGTGGGCTTCTGTGACGTGGGGAAGGGGCTGCCATGGGGAGACTTTCCCAGGGAGCGCAGACCCCTGCAGGTGGGGTTCCCTGCAGAGACTGATGGCCACAATGCCACAGTGCCTCTGGGGATCCTCAGCATCTGCTCTGTCCTGCCCCAGGCAGGGGTGCCCCACTGTGAGCGGGATGACTGCTCACTTCCACTGTCCTGCGGCTCAGGGAAGGACAGTCGATGCTGCTCGCACTGTACATCCCAGCAGCGTAAGTCAGGGAGGTGAGGGTAGCAGCTGTGGAGCAGCCCCATTGGCCACGGCTTACCGGGGAGGGAGGGGAGCCCTCGCGCTGCCCGGAACGGGGCAGCCTACTTGGCAGGCGCCATTCTTCTCTACCTTCACAGGCTGCTACCACGGGTTGTCATTTGTCATCATTTCTTTACAAGTGGTATTTCTAAAGTTCAGAGGAACTAAGCAACTGGACTGAGTTCACACAGCTGGTGTGCCCTGACTTACTTGGCAGAACCTAACCTTTCTGGGACCAGAGCTGGGAGGCTTTGCTGTGTCCCCAGTGCCTTTCACTGTGCCACTCTGTCCCCTCTCTGCATCTCCAGTCTTACCCCCTTCTATCTCCAGCAGCCTCTGAGACCAGGACTGTTCCAGAGCTGGAGAAGGAAGCCGAAGGCTCCTAGGGAGCAGCCAGAAGAAGGTCGCATGACCAGGAGGATGGGGCCTGAGCTGGGGGAAGGGGCAGCGCTGAGGACCTTGTCTTCTCTTGTGGGGAAGCCCAGTGCCTTTAGCTCCTCTGCTCTGCCTCTTCTCCCTCCCCCACTACCTCTGGAACCACAGCTCCCCAAGGGGGAGAGGTGGCCAGGCCAGGCCAAGGCCATGTCCGCTCTGACTGTGCCCCATCGTCACCCTCCGGCCTTGGCCCCGGAAGCCCAGCCCTTTTTTTCTGTACAAAATGTCACTGGCTTATTGGGATTTTTAATTTATCTTCACTCAGCCTTAGCACCAAGGGGCCCTCACTGCACTCCTGCTGCCCTGAGCTGAGCAGAGTCATTATTGGAGATTTTTGTATTTATTAAAATATTGTTTTTCAGTCTTTGGGCTCTGGGTGGGCTCTTTGTAGCCGGGGACCTGAGTAGATTCCAATGAAGGAGACTCTGAGAGTAGGAAGTGAGAGAGAGAAGACCTCTGGCCTGGAGTCTTTCCTGTGGTCCTCAGGGAGCTGGAGGAGTCCTGGAGAGAGCCAAGATGGCACAGCAGTTGTCTGACATGCCTGGATTCTGCAGGAGGGTTGAGACAGTCCTTGGGATGGAGTGGAGCCTCAATAGTCCACACACCTGAGCACGAATCAGACTCAAGTTTATTTACTCGTGGCTGGCATTTTTTTTCCTAACTCTGTGTTTGATGTTGCTCCCAAGAAAGAAACAGGCACGTCAGTAGCCTTTACTCTCTCTGTCGAAAACAAAGCACACACGTTTCTGTTACTCTTCTTTTCTGGAAATGAATAGTGTTCTAGACCAATTCAGAGGCAAGTCCACAGGAGAGCTGGCCCAGTTCTTGGCTGATCTCATCTTGAGATCAAGTGATTGAGCTACTCAGAGTAAGCCCTCACCTCGTTCCCCCTTTCTCCCACTGTCCTCATTCCTCCCACCAGGAGCAATGCATTCCCACAGGCCCACAGGCTCTGCAGAAAGAACAGGCTCAGAATGGAAACTAGTCGTGTGTGTCCCCACCGATCTCTGTTTTGTATAAACGCTGCAGGGTGAAATGAATGTGGGATTTTATGATCTGCAGGGCAGAAAGAGTGAGAAGTGCAGTCCTTTTATTGTAGTACTGGCCATGCTGTGTGTGGTTCAGCAGTTACCGTTTCTGTTACCACTGAAGCATCAAGTTTTCACTGTGCTGTTTACTAGCTGAGTGAATTTCATTCCTGCAAACCCCATTTCCTTTCTGTGAAACAAGTCTCTCCCTCACAAGATGCAATCAGAACATACGTGTTACACAGTTCGGTGCGTGGCACCTAATCATTGGGAAAGACTCTCATGGGTGGGATTTCTGGAGCTGGTTTGGAACGTAAAGAGGGAGGAACGTGGGGAGGAGAGTGCCAGTGGGTTCCCATATGTTTACCAGATATTCAGAGAGGAGCCAGGATGAGGGATGATAGGGTTGGCCAGTCCCCAGACTCTGCCCAAGCACCAGAGATCTTGTGGTGGCCTGAGAAATCCAGCTCAGAGTGGTGTGTGCAGGACTTGGTGTCTGGCTCCTTGGAGCCCTGGCGCACAGACACCTCAAGAGGGCACCCCATCCATTCCCCTAAGGTCATGTCCCAGAGGCCTCTCCACTTCTAAAGAAAGCAAACCAAGCCAAGCGATGCCACACCATGCCACATCAAGCCAAAACCAAACCAGACCAGATCATCCAAACAGCAACAACAGAAACCCAAAGAAAAGCCCATTTTCCTGGGTGGAATATTTCAGTGTTCCAAAACAGTTTTTGGTAGGATTTAAAATTTGCTCTCTGACTCTGGGGACAGTCAGAGATTCAGTATGGCAGAGTGACTAGCTGGCTGAGGGTCAGCCGACAGTCAGGTAAAGCCCAGAGGCCCGGCTTGGCTGGACCAAAAGGCGGAGCTGGCTCTTCTTTCTTGTTTCCAAGAGACTCTTCTCCATGTGCAGTCCTCTCCTTCGCCGTGTTTATTTCTGCATTCCTGGTGAGGACTTGGCTCATTTTTTATATGCCAAACTTTTTGGTATGTTAAGTGCCAAACAGGTGTCCTCTGGGGCTGGGGCAGCAGCAGTGGGGCTATGACAGCCATCAATTAACTTGTGTCTGAGTCACTGGAGCCGTTGTGTAATTATTTGAATAATTTATGGCAGTGACTTAAAAAGGGTATTTTCCAAACTGTGGCCACGGGTGTATGAAAGCGACACCAGGCAGGTAGAGTGATTTGGGGGCCCAGGGATCTGCTGCCAGTGAGAGTCCACTGCCCAGCTCTGCTTTCGTTGATAGTTGCTCAACCCCTAGCAAAGCCTGCCTGCCACAGCTGAGTTGGTTGCTTTCAAAAAAAAGTTTCTGAAAAAGCTCTTTATTGCATTTTAGCCCTCGGCCTTTTATTTAAAAAAAATGATGAGAAATAAAGAGCAAAAGTGACAGAAGGAGAGTTCTCGTAGATTCAGGGCAGGAAGGATTGCACTGGGCATGCTGGGAGAGCTGCACAGCTGCTTGTCAGGTCGCATGTGGTTAGAATGATGTGTGAAGGAGAGACCAGTCTGTGTGTGACCCGTGCCTGGAGACCACGTGCAATGCTGGAAGGAAATACCGTTGTGGATGGCAGAGGGGAGGGCTGACGAGGGATTGTGTTTTGAAAAAGCCATCTCACATGCCATTGCTTGGCTTTGATACATGTTTGATTCATGTTTTCAAGGGGCTTCCGGCATTGGTTTGGCCTATCACAGAAGTAAATCATTATGAATAATGTCAGTAATATACAAATATGTGAGGAATGATAATGTTGCTCCAACTCCCAATAACAGTTCTCAAAGCAACCACCAAGTAGTTTTCTAAGTTTTAGTTAGTGAAAAGTTAGTGAAAACATTAGTTATCTGGCTCCAGCCCCACTCTCTGTTCTGCCCCTGCAGCTTCTTTGTCCCCACCGGTGATGGGGACCAACTGGCTGTGATGTCCCAATTTGGGAGTATGTACGTGTCAGCTTCTGAAGCTGGAACACCTGTACACCTGTACAAACAGAGAAGGCATTTAAAGGAATTCTGACCTTTGGCATTGGAAATGGCTCGGGCTATAAAAAACAAACAAACAAAACAAACCAACAAAAAACAAAACAAAAAAAAGAAAAAGAAAAAAGAAAGAAAAGAAAATTGAAAGCCAGGTGTGGTGGGGCATGTTTATAATTCTAGTCCTTGGGAGGCTGAGACAAGAGGATTTCCATGAGTTCAAGACCAGCCTAGGCTACCTAGTGAGTTCAGGATCAGCCTGGACTACAGAGTGACACTTTGTATCAAAAGAAGAGGAGGAGAAGGAGGAGTAAGAGGAGGAGGAGGAGGAGAAGAAGAAGAAGAAGGAGAAGAAGAAGAAGAAGAGAAAAAGAAAGAAGGAAAGAAAAAAAAGAAAGTTGGAAAAATCTTCACTAGCATCCAGAATCTGGCAAATTGCCACTCAGAGATTTAATCCTCAGCACCGTGACTGGCGCCCATCCTGATATCCTAGCTCCTCTGCTGCTGGGTGCTGGGTGGGCCAGGAGGTTGTCCAACCTGCACGTGGGCAGCAGAGACTGTTCAGTGGGACTGTCTCCCGGAGCCGCGGCCCTGCTGTGCCTTGGGAGGGTCATTCAGGCTTCTTCTTGTCCACTTGCTTTAGCTGGACTGGCTCATTGGCTGAGCCACCGCCTCCTTGTGAGACTTCAGAGTTCTCTTTTGGACCTTCCTGCTGAGGTCCCTGCCCTGCTTTGGGGACAGAGACTGACTCTCTCATGTGTGCAGCAGCACAAACAAGCCTGAGGTAGAGGTTGCAGGTGCCTGTAGGCGGGGCTCTGCCTGATGAGCCTTGTGCTTACTCCTCTCCGTGCAGGGTCAGGAAGGCTGTTCCCTGGGGGCCGGGAAGACCGCCTTGCCAAGTATGTTTTCTTCCAGCTCCACAGCTGGTGGACCTCATGAGTATGACATGGCTGGGAAGAAGCACATAGGCTGAAGCAGGTGGCCATGGCTGTGACTCCACATACGTGGTAAGATGGAATGCGCAGCTGGTCATTGCTCCTAGGATTCCCGGTGGCCCTAGAGCTTTGGGTCTGGGGACCTTGGTCCCAGAGAAGCCTGGTCCCTGAAGGCAGGTGAGGGTAGGCAGGCACTTCCTTCCCTATGAGAATATCAAAAGCGTAAAGAGCTAGTTCTTTAAAATTCAAAGCTTTATTTCTGCCTTCTGCACTCTCAGCGGTGTAAGGGAGCGTTAGGGTAGGGGCTAGAGACCAGAATGACAGGAGGCTGTGGAAAACAGAGGCCAGAGGCCAGAGAATTGTCCCATGGGAAAACAGCAGGGTGGGAGGTTCTTTTTTTTTTTTTTTGATACTGGATTGAACCCAGAGCCTTTGTACTGAGCTACATCTTAGCAGGATGCTGCTCCTTGCTGCTATTTAAATCATTTATTGCAAGACAGATCTTGTTAAGTTGCTAAGTTGCCCGGGCTGGACTCCAACTCCTCCTGCCTCAGCCTTCCAGAGAAGAGGCAAGGCCGAGGGTTTTTTTTTTTTTTTTTTAAATACCCAGCTTGAAGAATTTTGTACTATCAGTATGTGCAATGCTTGAAGGGGTTTTGACTATGTACTATTTTTATCTTTTTATCAGTTTAATCACTTTTAAATACCTAATAATCTCTTATAGAAGTTACAAAATCGTACCTAGGGTATAGTTTTTTTTTTCTTCCTCTTTACGTGATGCCTTAGGCATACAGGTCTAGTTCCCAGAGAAACCTGCTGTAGCTAATTCCTTATGTGCAAGACAAGACTTGAGAACAGTGATGTCTAAGATTCAAGTCTAAGTTGTTTGCTCAATACTCTAGACTGGTCCTGATTATGTCACCCAGGTGGGCCTTTAACTCACGGCAATCTTCCTGCCTCAGCCTCCTGACTGCTGGGTTTACAGACTACCATGCCTGGCTTATGTGGTGCTGGGGAAATGAACTCAGGGCCTTGTGCTTGCTCGGCAAGGGCTTTAACCACAGAGCTATGTCTCCAGCCCTAGACTGGAGCTTCTTAAACTTCAGTGTGCACCTGAGTCCTCCGGGAATCTTGTTAAATGAAAATGCTGACCTAGAAGTTATGGGGTGGGACCTGAGATTCTGTGCTGCTGACAGGACCCTAACATATACTGATGCTGCTGTTCCAGGGACACATTGTGAGAAACAGAAATATAGGTAGTCTCTACCTCACATTTTCAGCAAAATCTGCTATATCACCAAGTTTTCATGTAAGTTTGTTTATTCATTCAGCTAATATTCATTGAACATCTTTGTGCCAGGCACTGTCCTAGGTGCTGGATAATCAGCAGTGAATGAAACTGACCATAGGCTCTACCCATGTGCAATTTATAATCTTGTGGGAGAAGATAGTTAATAAATGTATTAACCAGCTTTATGTTACTATAGCAAAATGCCTGAGATAGTCAACTTAAAAGGAAGAAAGGTTTATTTTGGCTTACGGTTTCAGAGGTTTAGTCCATGGCATTGGTCTTATTGTTTGGGCCTGCGGTGGCCTGGTACAACATGGTGGTGACACGTGGTGGAGGGTGCTTGTTCATCTAATGGTGGCTAGGAAGCAAAAAGAGAGTCACATGTGGGATAGAGTTTCAATATTTTTTTCCAAGGGAACACCCTCAATACTTAACTCTTTTCCCCTATGACCTGTTTTCTAAAGGTTCCAGAACCTTCCAATAGTTTCACAGGCTGCAGACAAAGGCTTCACCAGATGAGCCTTTGGAGAATATTCCAGGTCTAAATGACAGCAATAATAAATCATAATATAGTAAAAAGCATAACAAATAAAACAAATATAGAGAAGATGGGGTATGAAAAACACTGAGCAGAAGGGGAAGTGGGCACTCCATGAGGAAGAAGATGTGATTTTAAAAAGGATGGTCTGAGAGTACCATTTGAGTAAAGGCTCAAAGGGGACAGTTATTGGAATATATATATATTTTAGGCAGGGTCTTGCTCTGTAGCAGAGGCTGGTCCTGAACTCAGTATGGAACCCAGGCTGGTCTTGAACTCACAGCAATCCTCCTGCCTCAGCCTTCTGAGTGCTGGGATTACGGGGGTGCACCTGGCTTATGTGGTGCTGGGGAATCGAACTTGGGTACTTAGTGCTTGTCTTAGTGCCTACTAGGCAAGTGCTTTAATTGCTGAGCCATTCCTCCAACCTGAAATATATATATATATATATATATATATATATATATATATATATATATATTGTGAATGTGGCTATGTTTCTTGTCAAGAGAAATAAGTGTGAGACACTTGCCATGGCTGTGAGATTCAAGTGAAATCAGTGGGTTAGTAGCTATCAGAACTCAGAGCCAAGAGGACTTGAGAAGGTGGCTACTGAGGGGACAACAGAATATTCATGAGAACAGAGGATGAAGTCTTGATTTGCGTGTATGTGAATGTCAAAGGACATTGTGTCTCATCTACCACTTAAATTATATACTTTTTAAACTATGACCAGACAGAGAGTTAAAGAAATAGCTATTACCTGGTACAATTAAGTCACGTGCATTAACACGTCAGTCTTGTTGGCATGACTTTGCTCATATGATGCTTAGAAAGAGTCTGGAGGACGAGGAAGACAGGAGGAGGAATTCTTTGGGACTAATCAAGGAACGTCTCATAAAATCTCTACTAAGGAAGAACTATAATTTAAGTACATTTTTTGTGGTCAGAAATGTTAGAGACCCAAATGGTTCACAGGGCATTCCAGGTTGGCACACGGGCAGGTGGCACTTTGAAAACCTCCCTAGGGAAGCACCACACCAGGAAGCACAGTTCAGTTCTGGGAACTCTGAGGAAAGGGGTGAATGCAAAAAAAAAGAACAAAGCAAACGTGGTGTGGAGAAAGTACCTGGTGGACGCACCCTGGAAGGACAGACTGTGGTTACTGAAGGACATAGACGCTTCCCTCTTTCTCAGTGTCCTCCTGGGGCAGCAGGAGCCAGCCCAGCCCCAGTGTCCTCCCGGGGAACCAGGAGCCTGCCTGGAAAAGGACCAGCACCCCTCCTTCCTACTCCTCCTCTAGGTCTCAGGAAGTCTAAATCAGATTTGCTTCCAGGACCCGCCCTCCTCCCTTTGGTCAAAACATTCCTGCACCTGCTGGCTGAAGCCTGATATTCTTCAGTAGAGCTTTTTCCTTCTAGATTGGACAGATGGAAGTTTGTAAATGCTAATGACTGGCTAAGCTATTAGGCTGTCTGCTAACATGTAATCTTTCAGTCAACAAATGTAAACGAGGACTGTCAGATCCTGTTGCTTTGTGACAAGGGTGAGGGTGAAGGGAGGAGGTAGGGCACTGGGGACCTCACTGCCAGCCTTCCTGGCAGGGACTTTTACAAGGACCAGGCTATTTACCTTTCAGAGCTCCGAAGAGAAATAGTTCCCGTGTGGAGAGGAATTTAAGCCTGGCACATCTGTGCACTCACCCAGCTTAGCGGGAACTCTGCCACTCGCACATATGATTCACATCAACTGTGTTTTCATGAGTTTTAGAGACTTTTTTTTTTTTTTTTAAAGTGAGGCTGACATCACTATGAAGGAATTTTTTTTTCTCATAGGTTCCAACCGAGGTACCACGGGAAATGGCATCAGGGAAGACCTACAGAGTAGCTTTTTCCTTTTTTTTTTTTCTCCAGTCCTCTAGACTGAGATAAGTAAGGAGAATTCCTGAAAAAGAGAAATAGTGTTTGATTTCTATTTGCCATAAATGCAGTAATTCTTCATCAAAAACTCCAGAAAATAGAACCATATACAATAAAGAAAATTTTAAGTTGATTCCTTAATAGAATTAAAACTCCAACATAGAATGATCCAATCATCACTTAGCTTTTTTTCACCTATTTTTTCCTGAACATTTAATGTACCATGATTATTTATTTGTTTATTTTGTGGTTTGGGGATCAAGCCCAGGGCCTTCGCTGAGCAACATTCCCCACCCATTGTGTGTGTTTGGCTTGGTGACAAAGTCTTGCTAAATTGCTAAGTTGCCAAGGCTGGGCTTGAACTTGTAAAATCTCCTACCTCGGCCTCCTAACATGCTAAGATAATAGGCCTATTCTACCAGGTCTGACTAATCATTTATTTTTAAAAATTAGATGGCATTTTCAGTGATTTAGTTCTTTTGGTGCTGGGGATTAAACCCAAGCCCTCTACACTGAGCTACATTTTTATTTTCTTTTAAATTTTGAGGGCTGGGGGTACAGTTCAGTGGCTTAAGTGCTTTTGTAGCAAGCTCAAGTACCTGGGTTCAATTCCCCAGCAGCAGGTGCTGGGCATGGTGGCACATACCTGTAATTCCAGCACTCAGGAAGCTGAGGCAGGAGGATTGCTGAGAGATTGAGGCCAGGGAAATGGAGTTTGTCCAGGCAGTGGCAGCAGCCAGAGAGAGTTGGGAGTGAGAGGGCCACCCTAAGATCAGTCAGAAGCCATCCACATATGGCCGCTCTCTCCCCACATAGCTGTGGGTACCGTAATAGTTTGCAATGTGTGTCTTCACTTTGGTTGCCAAGAAGATACAGCTGAGGGGATTTGGGCTCAGGAGATTGACATTTTTTAGGGGTGTGGGAGCCTCCTGAGAAACAAGAAAATTGTGCTTTGCTGGTGATGCTTCTGATCACTTGCCCTCCAAGAATAGCTCTGGTTTACTTGCAGAAACTTCCCAGAAGCATGTGAATCTTGAACTGGCAGCTGCTTAGTAGACTGTTTTGAATCCATGGAGTGAGGAACACGTCAGCTGTGTGACCTGGCTGGGCAAGGTGTTCCCCTTATCGGATGCTGAGTTTCCTACAAAATGGTGAGAATAATAGTTACGTGCTTGATTGTTAAGAGAACTATAGAAACGTATGCAGTGAGCTTGGCGGATAATTGGCTCTCAGCAACAACACCATAATTGGGTCTGATGATGGGCTTGAGGATCGTGAGGGAGGGGTGAAGTGCTCTAAAAGGGTGAGGTCACTCTGGGGTGCAGGGAACTAAGTCCTCAGGCTTCCATTATGCCACAGGGCAAAAATTTCTGCCGTGGTTGGCAGGATCACAACTTTTCTACCTTTGGCAGCTGGTCCGTTGTCTGTAGCCAGCTTTATCCTTATCTTATTTTCTTCCTGGGAGTGAGACTAAGTCAATCCATCTAGCCAGCTGCTGAGAGAGGAAGGGGTGGGACTAGGGGCTCTAGGGCTGGCGCGGTGGGTACCATGGAGAAGGGCCCAGGAGTATGTGGGGGCCGAGACAGGAGTGTGCGAGAGCGCCGAGACCTTCCAACGTGTCGCCGTGGGCTGGGTTTAGGAGATCCCATTACTATTTTTCAAGAGATGAATATAAAATGGAACTACTTTTTTGTGGTAAACCATATATATATATATATATAATAAAATTTATCCTTTTGACCATATTTGGGTGTATAATTCAGTAGATATTAAGTAGATTTCCAATGTTGTACAACCATGACCATGATTCATTTTTAGAACTTTTTCATGCTCCAAACAGAAACTACATAACATGGTAACTCCACTGCTCTCACATCCCTGAGATCTCACACTACATATCTCACATGGGGGACCTCTGTTCTGTTGTTTCTATAAGTTAGCTTATCCTAGGCTGTCATCACCTCACATAAAGTAGGCTTTTATGCAGCAAGTGTCTTGGGGGTGGACTTATCTCACTTAGCATAACATACCCAAGTTTTATCCATGTTGTCATCTTCATTGGAAGTTTATTCCTTTTTAAGGCTGAATAGTATTTCATTACCTGTATGTATCAATTTCACATTTCACTTGGTGGACACTTAGGTTGTTTCTGCCTTTTGGTTATTATGAATAACGCTGCTGTGAATATTGGTACAGAAGTATTTTGGGCTCCTGCTTTCGGTTCTTTGGGTTGTATCCAGAAGTGAAGTTGCCGGATCATATGGTAATCCCTCTGTAAGTGCCTGTGGCTGCCAAACTGAATCTTTTGTTTTGATTATGTCTCTTAAATTGTTTCATTCTGTTATATCCTCCTCTTCTTTATTTCATGCTATTAATTTGGGTTGTCGCTAGAGAATGAGCCACAGTCTAAACTGAGACGTTGCTTACCCGTGCTACCACTCGGTTTGTCTCTCCATCCCCCGTATTTCCTGTGAGCTGAAAGGAAGCATAGAGTCTTAGCTGGATTCTTCTTTGAGTCTAGATTCGGGAGGCTTCTGGTGCGTCTCGGGGTGGCCCTTCCTCTCTGGAGCGGCTTCCTAGACTCCTTTGGCTGCATCTACATCCTGGAAAAACGACCACTTGGCCTGCTCAGTCTTTGGATTCAAAGCACTCTATTAAGAAACAGCTGTATTTCCCACTGGATTGCAACAGGAGGAAGCAGAGGTACTTCTAAATTTAAATTTATTAAAGAACTTTAAAACCTCATATTCAGTGAAATGCATTATTGATTTCAGATATCTTGGGGTGGGTGCTATCATTCCTACTTGATGGAAGAGGAACCGAGGCATAGCTAGATAAGGTAAGGCATACGCCAACACGCAGCAAGGAGCTGAGTGGGGAGGCAAATGCTGGTCTAATGGAACATGGCTTCGAGGGCTCATTTCAGTTTTACAGAAGGGGTCAGCCCATCCAGGGGTCCACAGACTCCACACCCAGGGCCTGGGTCCTGCTGAGGAAGGTCCTGTGGAGTCTTACCCTGTCCACAGTATTATCCACAAGTTGTACGTTTCATTATAGGCCTCGGAGCAGGCCATGAAGAGTCGTGGTAGGGGCCTGGAAGTTTACAAAATACCTACTCCTGCTCCCCTAAGCCAGAATCCGGGGATGGGATCTTGTCAGCAACAGTCTTAAAAAGTTCTCCTAGGTCCTGGTGGCATAGCTCAGCTAAAGTGTTTGTCTAGCACGTGCAAGGCCCTGGATTTGAATCCTCAGCACCACATAAAGATCAGTAGGGCATAGTGGCACATAACTGTAATCTCAGCACTCAGAGGCCGAGGTAGGAGAATTGTCATGAGTTTGAGGACATCTTGGGCTATATGGTGAGTCCAGGAACAGCTGGGTCTACAGAGCAAGACTCTGTTTCAAGAAGACAAAAAAAAAAAAAAAAAAAAAAAAAAAAAATCCCCTGGGAGTTCTGATGCAGGTGAGGGAAAAGGATAGGGGGTGGTTTGCAGTGACCAGCCCTTTCTCAGAGCGTGGGCCAGCACTTTGGTATGCCTTGCTTAAGCACCATGGTCATACCTATTAGTTACGTCCATGAGAAGCAAGATCTCTCTGTGGTGGTACGAGGGTCTTGTGGATCTCTCATGGAACTCCTGGTCCCCAAGCACCGTGGGGTAGGTTAAGGTTGGTTATAGTGTAGCCAGATGTGTTCTCCATGATCTGCTATTCTTTTACCTCACAACTTTGCCTTCCAGGCAGGAGGTGAATTTCAAGGTTTCAGCGGGAGCTCGACAGGGCACTTTGCTCTCACTGCTGGCCCTGGGCCTTCACACCGCACTGTTCCCTTCCTTATTCATGGGGATTTCTTTCCTGCCATTCTGGTGTATGTACGTGTTGGAAGTCTCCAAGAACCTCTTTAACCCCACCTCCACTCAGTGCTGTGACCATGTGAATTTCAAAGAGGATTAGAATTTATAGTTTATTTTCCATGGCTATAAAACACATCTTTTATTGTCTCTGAACATTTTATGATAAGTTAGTTGGCACAAAGGTATCTACAGGATGGTGTCACTCAATCCCACAGGCTACAGCAAGTCTGCCTATCTGCATGTGTGTGCGCAAGGTAAGAAGTCAAAACGTTAATAATTATCATGATTCCTGAGTATAAGCTTTTTCTTTAATGTTTTTGGTACTGAAGATTGAATCTACAGCCTCATCCTTGCTAGGCAAACACTCTACCTTCAGCTAAATCCCCAGCCCCTGAGTATGTGATGCTTACTGGAAAAAACTTCTGTATATTTTCTTCACAGTTTTTTGAGAAAACATTTAGTGCTTACGTAATGAAAGTAAAATAAAGTAACCTGGGGAAAAACTTAAAAGCATATAAAGAAAGAAGCTAAAATCACCTAAAATTCTATACCCAGAAATAACTACTGTTGAGATCTTGGTGTAACTGTCTAGACTTTCCCCCCATGCTGTGATAGATATGCATAATTGTGGCTGTCTTGCTCTTTTGGTCACAAATAACACATCATCTCTAGTAAAATTAACCAAAAAGAAAAACATATTTAGAGGCTAGAGGGGATTCACAGAGCAGTGGGCGCTGGGCCTTCTGAGGTTGAAGCCAGGACTTGTCTCCACTCTGAACAGGACAGAGGCAAACATATCTGTGGACCGCCCAGCATGGTTTCCCAGCCCCACCCACTTCCTGAGCCTGGGGACTCCTCTCCTAGTTCATGGGGTACTGGGACTGTCAATCAAAAGGTTTCTGAATCTTGCCTTCTGCCAGATACACACAGATGTACAGCAAAGGGCGCATCAGTTCTTTGGCCCACCTGTTAGCTCCAGGCTCCACTGCTGAGGCTTCCTGTGAGAGTCCACGAGGCTACTATAATTACACTGGGAGTGATGGGGTCTGGCACTTCCAAAGGTCTTCTTGGTCTCTTGGTGAGAATGACTCCAGGATGCCCTACCACTGAACTACATCCTAACCCTTTTGATTTTTATGTGGAAACTCACTAAGTTGCCCAGGCTGGCCTCAAACCTGTGATCCTCCTGTCTCAGCCTTCCAAGTAGCTGGGATTACAGCTGTGCACCATCATTCATGTCCATCTCTTTATACTTAAGAAGGTGGGAAAAACAGGTCCATAGAATTAAGAGAAGGAGAAGGAAACAAAGCACTGTTGCACAAGGCCAGTGGACCTGGGGTAGTGCCGCCCTTGGCAGTTGGTCAGTCTAAATGATCCCTTTTGGCTTACGTTGTCTCGACTTGAGTTTCTGCCACTTGTTTATGAGCAAGACCTGACCAATACCATTTCCCTGGGCTCAGCTGTTACAGTTCCTTCTCTTGGACTCGGGTCTTTGCTGCTTTTCCAAGTGCAGGATATGTGCCCACAGCCTGCTGGCTTATAGGCACTGAGTCCCAGCCATGCTTGCAGATTCTTTGACTGTTTTTGAGAACCAAATCCCTGGAGAGGGAATTTGTCTAGAGGAATGAGTCACGGTGAGAAATTATGGCTGCCAGAGACCTTTGTAGGGGTGTGGCTTTGTAGGTAGTACAGGGATTCAGAGGCAGGGCCACTGTGAGCCAGGGAGACTTAGGGTTGTTTTGGGGGGTCAAAGTATACTTATTCAATTTTGTGGGGGCAGTAGTGGCACAGGTGCCACTGATACCTTGGTTTTTCTTGCCCAGAAGATCCTACAATCTGTCCTTTCCTTTGGACCTCCTGCTCCCTGTCTCCTACTCTGGGACTTCCTGTTTCTTTCCTGGATTCCCCCTCCCCCACTTCACACCAGCCCAGGCCTTGACCAGAATAGATCTTGCGTTTTGTGTTCTTATTACCTAGTAAGAGAAATTTGACTTCTGGGGAGAATCCCAGTGACACTGAGCAGATGCATGATCACTGGAGACCAGGGCTAGAGACATACACCTTTCTGGAGAGTCAGGGCAGCCCTCATAGAGGAAATGGCTCCTGGGCCAAACCTTGGAGGGTCCCTAAGTTTTAAACATTGCAAGTGGAGGAAAGAAACCTGGGCCATAGGGTGGGAAGTATCAAGAATGGAATATGGACTCAGTGGGCTTGAGGAAGGAATATGGAATTTGAGAACAAGGCTGGACAGGCAGGCCTAGACTGCCTGGGGAGGGCCCTGAATGCCATCTGCATCTGTACCAGAAGAAACACAAAGCTCAGGGCTGAGAGGATGGCTTGGCAGCAAACTCTTTCTTTGGGCTAATACTAGCCTCAGGTGTGGGCGGGAAGATCCCTCCCCTGGAATGGACCTCAGAGAGCCTACTGCTTTGGAGTGCCTGCCTTAGGTATTCTATCCTTTTTGGCTGCTTGGGTGGGACCGTGATAGCTAGGCTGAGTATCTTGAGCCTTGCTCGGGTCTGTGGGAGTGAGCCAGCTACTCTGATGAGCTGTGGATATCTTGCCTATGGTATGGCCCTGAGATCTGTGCCTGGGTCCCGTGTCTGGACTGCTTTGGCTGGTGAGCACAATATTTCTTTTATGGGATCATTTGAGTTTGAATTACCCTCATTTGTTGGACAAAGGACAGGCTCAATGCTCTGGGTTACTGATGATTTTCTTCTCTCTCTCTCTCTCTCTCTCTCTCTCTCTCTCTCTCGGTTCTGAGGATCAAGCCCAGATCTTTTCCAGATCCTCAGGACCTTCACACTGAGCTATATTTTTCACACTGAGCTACATTCCCAGCTCATTTTTAATTTTTAATTTTTCTTTGAGAAGGGTCTTGTTCTATAGCCTAGGTTGGTCCTGAACTTACTATGGAGCCCAGGCTAGCCCTGGACTCATGGGAATCCTCCTGCCTCAGCTGTCCAAATGCTGGGATAATCCTCCTGACTCAGGTTCCCAAGTGCTGGGATCACAGGCATGTACCACCACCATCCTCGGTTTATGGGGTCCTGGGGAGTCACACGTAGGGCCCTGTACTTGCTAGGCAAGCGCTTTAGCTATTGTGCCATTCCTCCAACTCCTCATTTTTAATTTTGATTTTAAGACAGGATCTTGCCAAGTCAAAAGTTGTCTGGGTTGGGCTTGAACTTGGGATCTTCTTGCCTCAGCTGAGCTCTTAGAGTGCTGGAATTACGGGCCTGTGCCACTGGGCGTGACTCTTTGTGAGCTCTCTCTCTCTCTCTCTCTCTCTCTCTCTCTCTCTCTCTCTCTCTGGCTGGTCCTGAGCTTACTTTGTGGCCCAGCCTGTTCTTAAACTCACAATCTTCCTGCCTTAGCCCCATGAGTGTTGGGATTACAGGTGTGCACCACTATGCCCGGCTTATGTGGTGCTGGGAAATTAAACACAGGGCCTTGTGCTTGCTAGGTAAGCACTCTAGCCACTGAGCTATGTTCCCAGCCCTCTCTGCCACCTCTTAACTGGTCCTGTGTGTGTCTTTGTGTCAGGTTTCCCGTGTTGGCACTTCAGCTTTAACATTGCTATTCATTTATTTAGCAGTATTGAAGACTTTCACACTGAGCTACAGCCCCATACCATTTTTATTTTTTGATTTTGAAACAGGGTCTTGCTTTAAGTGGATGGTAAGAGAAGGTGGAAATGAGATCAGGCATGCTCTGTGAGTGCTCCCCACCCTGCCAATGGCGCTGGGCCAGTCATTCCAACCCCTCTGAGGTCTCCGTGCCATGTGTCTGGCAAGCCTGTGGAGGTGGCTCTCCTCTCCCTTTAAGCCTCTTAGCACCAGGTCCGCAGTGCCAGGGACATCCACCACCATGTCCTTACTCTCCTTGGTAGTTATGCTGAGCAGAAATGGAACCTCTTCTCTCTGTCATGGGCTCCCTCGTCAGTCCTTCCTGCTGCCAGTGTGGGGAAGGCTGAGGTATGGTCAATAGAGAAAGATTGTAGGGGCTGAGAGCAGAGCTCACCAGTTAGAGCACTTGCCCAGCAAGTACAAGGCCCTGAGTTCAATTCCCCAGAGCCTGTAATCCCAGAATTTAGGAGGTTGAGAGAGGAGGATTCCCATGAGTTGGAGGCCAGCCTGGGCTGCACAGTGAGTATAGGACTAGCTTGGACTGCAGAGCAAGATCTTGTTTCAAAAAAAATTATAGAGATTCAGTGATTATGCACTAAAGAATTCTACAGGAATCATGGTTGGAAGACAAGCTGTTCTTTGTGGTACAAAATTCCCAATGATAAATTTAACATAATCTGAAAACAAATATTCATATTTTCTGCATACTCTGGGTAAGCCTTGCGTTTTTGATTATTATCAGGAAAGCACTGTCACCAGCTTGGAATGAGTCACAGGAAGCCGGCATTCATTGCAGTGCTGGGGAGGGTGCTGCACCATGAATAAAGATGGAGCCAGCCTCAAGTAAGTGACATGGGCCGGGCCCGGTGGCACAGGCCACTAATCTCAAAACTCTGGGAGCCAGAGGCAGAAGGATCACAGATTTCACCCCAGCGTGGGGAACCAGGTGACTTAGTGAGACCCTGTCTCAAATCAGAAAAATAAAGATGGTTTGGGGATGTAACTCAGTGTGAAGGTCTTCAGTACTGCTACATAAACTAACAGCATCAAAAGACTTGCAGGGCAAGAAGATCTATACTGTTTCAATATACACAGGCTCCAAAGAGCTAGGGCATTATGAGAAGTAAAACCCTTGTTATCTGGCATTTCTGATGTTAGCCAGGAATGCCAGTTGACCATAAAGAACACGAGGAATAAGAGAGACAATGCCTACGTGCTGCAGAGTATTTTCATGTATACTGGCTGCACAGTATGTAAGCACCTCTTCCATCAGTTAGTATAGCTCGCGTGGACTCAGGACTTTTTGCTATACATTATAAAAATAAAATTATTTATGTGGACGGGGCTCCAAAATGTATTTTCCCAGGGCCTATACACCCTGTCCTGGGTAGGATCTGAGAGACTACAGGCCACTCGCCTTCACTCCTGTGGGACGCCACATTGATCTTGGTCTTAGGAGAATGGTCACCCCCACCCTTGCCACCTGATACCCATCTCAGTATCTTGCGCCTACGTGGCTGCAGATCCACTGTGCCAGACATGAGTGGTAAGAGATGTGGAAGAGCATAGGAGACCAGAAATGGGAAAGAAAAAGGTTGCAAGTCAGGAGGAAGGGACTGGTGGGAAAAGTCATGCCAGATACTTAACTGATTAACAAGGGCATTTCCTGGGCTCCATCTGTCCCTTCTCCCTCCTCTCAGTCCGTCTTTCACCAGTCTGTCGCCTATGGAGCTTGTATTAGTCAGAGTCCTCCAGGGAAACAGAACCAATAGGGGGGGTATGTATATACTTACACATGTGTAAACTAGAAGGTAGTATGGGAATTGGCTCACATGGGAATCTGAGAGGTCCCGTGTCTGCTTTCTGCAAGCTGGAGACTCAGGAAAGCCAGTGAGGGGTAGAGTTCAATCTGAATCCATAGGTCTAAAAACCGGGAGCTTCTATGAGGGCAAGAATTGTCCCATCTTTAAAGGAGAGAAAGAATTCATCTTTAAAGGAGAGAAAGAATTCATCTTTCTCCCATTTTCTTGTTCTATTTAGGCTCTCAAGAGATTGGATGGTACCCACGTGCACTGAGGAAGATGGATGATTTTCTTTATTAGGTGTATTGATTCAAATGCTAATTTTGGGGGGAAACACCTTAGCAGACACACTCAGAAATGTCTTACCGGCTCTCTGGGCAACCAGTAGCCTGGTCAAGTTAACACATAAAATTAAACAAATTAAGCACAAAACTCAGCTTTCCTCTCCTCTCTATCCCACTGTCCCTGCCTCTGCTGGAGCCTCACTGTCTGTCTCATGGACATTGTAATAGTTTTCTCTTTTTAGTGTGTGTATTGGAGGAGTGTCCTTTGTTGAAAGTTTTGTGGCAAGGTAGTCTGGACCATGTTGCTTAACAGGGAGGGCTTCTGTCCTGGGCTAGTCAGAGTCCTGCAAATGGCTCCTCCAGCCTCCTGACCTGGGCCGGGAAGCTGGCTGTCAGGTGGGGGGAGGAGACACGGAAGATGCTAGGGGAGAAGCATGTCTCTGTGTTCAACCTGTAACACTCATTTGGTCCAATTTTCAGAGTACAGCCCTCACCCTACCTAGTGGTCTAGATCTCAATTTTGTCCTTGCAGAAGAAAAACACCTCCAGTCTTTGCCAGGATGAGGAAGGATATGGATGGCGTGGAGTAATCAGTTCTCATTTCTCCTGTTTTTATCGCCATCTTCAGCAATGTCCCCTTCTTCGCTGTCCCTTTCCTCTCTTCCTGAACCACTTGTTGGTTTTTTTTTTTGGTTTGGGGGTGTAAGTAGAATTTGTTCTTGGGACTGGAGGCATATCTTAGAAATTAAAGCTCTTGCCTAGCAAGTGCGAGGCCTTGGGTTAAATTCCCCAGCACCATATAAGCTGGACATGGTAGTACTTGCCTGTAATTGAGCACTTGAGAATCTAGGCCAGAGGATTGCTCTGAGTTTGAGGCCAGCCTGGGGCATGTAATTGAGACCCTGTCTCAAAATTTGAAAATTAAAAAAGGGTGGGGATGTAGCTCAGTGTGAAGACCATAGTTTAAATTCTTAGTACTAAATAAATAAGTAATAAATTCATAAGAAAAAGGAACAGAGAAGGCATCAGTAGTAATGTTTTGGATGCTAGAAAGCAGTTAGATAAATGGTAATCAATGTGGCAGAACCAAGAAAGCTCAATCCTGAACTCGGGGGAAAATACACAAATTCTTTTTTTTTTTGAAATAGGGTCTTACTGTATAGCCCAGGCTGAACTCATTCTGTTCCCCAGGCTGGCCTTGCACTTGTAGCAATCCTTCTGCCTCAGTTTGCTGAGTGCAGGGAGTATGTACAACGCCTGGTTTATATGGTGGTGGGGAATTAAACTTAGGGCCTTGTGCTTGCTAGGCAACTTCTCTAACTGCTGTGCTATTCCTCCAGCCCAAGACAGGAATCTTATGCATGACATTTTTAGGCTTGGACCCCAAAATCAGGGTTTATCCTCTCATGGACTAGACCACCTTGCTTTTATTAATTTTAATGAAATAGAAATTTAAGACAACTAGAGAAAGAATCAAAAGCTTATTTTTGTTCTCTATCAAATGGTAGCTCGACAGTGACACTTAGCTACTACTGCCTGCATCGCTTCCAGCCCTCTCTCACAGGGAGACTGATTGCTGGGCACCCAGGGCCCTGAGAGGGCTGGGCCTGGGGCTGGGGCTCAGGGATAGTGGGGGGCTGATGTGCATGTTCACATCTGCAGCTGAGGCTTCATGTCACAGGGAATTTCCAGTTTATGTTGCCAGCAACAAGCAGGCAAATTCTTTTTTGGTATTCTTTTCCGGGGCATAAATTGCAGCTGGTGATGAAATCTGTTCACTACTAAATCACCCTGGACCACACAAATACTTGGCCACCAGACCTAAACCAAAGTGACAAGCTTTTCCTTAGATGGGTTAGAGACACAGACGCCCTTAGAGTGAGCCTGCAGGATCACTCGAAAGGTCCCGGGTGGGGGCGGTATTGGCAGCTAGTGTCTCTTCTTCATTGATGATGACATAAAGAAATTGTCATGAACAAGTGCCCTTTTGGTAGACCTTGCTCCCCAAGGGAATGTGCTGACTCACACATTCCATTACCACACCGGAGAAAAACGCCCCCACGGGTGGCTCCCGCAGAACGTGAGGAGCCATGACTTTGCTATGGATCTCTGGTAGAAGGCGCTGATGGCTCGTCTTTGGTGTTTGCTGTGTGTTTGTCCCACTTCCCAGAGCAAATCACCTGGCTGTCTTTTTAACCATATTGCTGTCGACACCTGCCAGCCCATGGCATACCATGGGGTCTCTTTTATGAGGTTTCCCCAGTCTGTCCCCTCTGTGTGGGACATCTACAGTCTTTTCTCCCAAGCCTGATTGGCCTGTGTGCTAGCTGTATTTCTTCATCAGAGAGCATCCCTTCCTTCCTTCCTTCCTTCCTTCCTTCCTTCCTTCCTTCCTTCCTTTCTTTCTTTTCAACACAGGTTGTCACTGTGTAGTCCGTGCTGGTCCTGAGTCACTGTGTAGCCCAGGCTAGGCGCAGCTCAGGGCAACCTCCTGCTTGAGCATCCCAAATGCTGGGATCCCAGGTGTGTGCCACCATCCAGGCTTCGCACCCCTTCTGTCTGCCCTTCCCGCACATCTTCGCCCAGCTGGCCCCTCATCTCAGTCAAAAGTTCCTGCTTTTAGGTCATCGCTGCCAGTGGCTGCTCCCCCTCCCCCCGCAGGCCATCAGGAACCCACCTGTTGCGGAGCACGAGGGGTTTATTGCTTGTTGCAGTGAAGGGGAACGCACAGCCTGGGGCGCTGTGGCCCAGGACGGAGAGAGGCTGGGCTTGGTTTTGTCTAGAACCAGCCGGGCCACAGAGTAGCCTTGTCTGAGGTTGATGTGCTGTGAAGCTGTTTACGTCCCTCCGGACAGCATCTCTGCCGGAGTGCGCCAAGGCTGGGCGCAGGGACCGCTCTGCCTTCCTTCTCCGAGTCCCCTGTGCAGGGGCTGGGGGGTGGCGAGGGCGGAGGGCCCGGAGGACTGAGCCCGCGAGGTGGAGTTCAGGTGCCCCGCCAGCGGCCGTGTCCTGGGCAGCCGCGCCTGACCATCCCGGGCAACCCCGAGCTCGCCCGGCTGCCGCCTGCATGGTGCTGTGAATGCCTCGGGGGCAGGAGCGCTGCTCGGAGAAACTCAGCAGCAGGTGCCCGATTGCTTTATAATGATGGCTGCCCACTGACAGAGAGGCTGCACTAGACGGCACCGGGCAGGGCCTCCTGAATTCTCTGTGTTCTGGCAGGCGCCTGGCTGGGAAGGAGTTAAACGGGGCAGCCCGGGCGCCAGCAGGCAGGTGTGTTTGCGAGTTGGTGATGCGGGGGTCTGAGGGCTCTGACCCCGGGCAGGGCCTCTGCAGCCCGCACTCTGTTTGGTTTTCCCTCCTCCTTGCAAAATCCTGTCCCTGCTGCCTGAGACTCTGAGGCTGGGGGAGGCCTGCAAGGCCCACGAGGGAAGAGGACGGCCGACTGGGAGGGGCGCGCTATCCGATTGCCCGGTTCTGCCTGTCTGTTCTCACTCTCCCGGCAATCCTCTAGGCCTGCAGCTGATATCCTCATGTTGCAAGTGAAGAGCCCGAACAGAGAGGTTAAGTAACCCGTGCAGGGACACCCGGCCCCTGAGTGAGGAGGGGATGTGGGACCCAGCTCCATCTCCTCTGTGAGCCTGAGCTCTGGACCCCACCCAGGCCGCCTTCCCACGGTCCTCTGCGTGGCCCCAAGGAAAGTCTACACACTGGAGTTAGGGAACTCTGGGGACCAGGAGGCTTCTAGAGTCAGTATTCTCATGCTCAAAAGGGCCAGGCAGAGGTAACTGCCGTCACAGAGCAGGTCCGAGTGTGGAGGTAGAGGCAGGACGAGAAGTCCAACTGAGGCGCCCGGGAGTGGGACCTTCTGGTGGTCCTTGCCATTTCCACGGGTTCCAGGTCTGCGAAATTGCGTGTATGCCTTAAATCCTTGGTCTTTCTCTTGGCTGAGGGCCCTGCGGCTGCCTCTCGTGGCCACTAGGGGGAGGTGCTCCCTGGGGAATTGTCCCCAGAGGTTTGCTCCCTGCCAGGCCTGTAAGGGCACCAGGGTCCCAGGGCCTCTTCCGCGTGATACCCTCAGGGGAGAGTAGTGGTTGCTGACGAGGCCTTGTCTGTATCTTCCTCCTCCCCCCCCCCCCCCCCCCCCCCCCGCACCCCCCTTTATCTCTCTGTATGTGTGTATGGTACTGAGGATTGAACCAAGGCCTTTACACTGAGCTATGTCAGTAGTCTACTTTTTCATTTTTATTTTGAGACGGTCTCACTAATATTTTGCTAAATTGCCCAGGCTGGGCTTCAACTTGCTATCTTCCTGCCTCAGCCTCCCATAGTTCTGGGATTATAGGCCTGCACCACTAGGCCTGGCTTACCTTTTCCTTTTGAAGAGTAACCCATCCCCTTCTGATAGCTCACAGGGCAGGTGTGTGTGTGTGTGTGTGTGTGTGTGTGTAAGAGAGAGAGACACTTGGGGACACGTGACCTCTACTCCCACTATCATAAGAGGCCTGGTATTCCATTAGGAGACAATGGTCCTCAGGACTAACGTGCTAAAGCCCACTGAGATTTTATAAAAAATCGTCTCTCCTCTTTTTACATTTAATAAAAGAAAACATGAGACTTCCCTCCTGGTATGACAACCATACAGTTCAGCTCTTGACTTCCAGTCAAGTTGACATAGTGAGTTCCTTCTTTGGCCTCCTTTCTGTTCCAGATACATAGCAAAAATAAATAAAATTTAAAAATGATAAACAAAAAGACATAGCTGGGCGTCAGACCAAATGGTTATCTCTGTGTACTAGAAGCACACTGGAGATAGGAAGGGGCAAGTGGGGGCTCCAGGCTTGTCATCTTGGGGTCTAGAACAGCAGGACCTACCAGGGGCAAAGATCCTGGTAACTGGAACAAAGGGCTCTGAGAAAGATAGAGGACTACAGCAGGCTTCTGGAAGCCAGGGGTGGGGCGAGGCTCCCTCTGTCTGTCCCAGGAGGTGGAGGGCGGGGAACCAGCTGTTCCTGGACTGCCTGGGGCTTCAGATGTGGGTAGATGAAGATACTGTCTTGATTAGGAACTGAGCTGGGCTGCCCTCTGGCCAGATGCCTGAGCTGGTCATGTTCTCATGCTGCACCGCAGGGGGAGCCCCAAAATCCCAGGATGAGATCTGATTCTCTTTTGGGCGGCAGTCCCAGCTTAGGACAGTTGGAGATAGCGTAAAAGCCAGATGTTTAAAAAAAAAAGCCCTCAACCTTGAGGTTGTAAACTAAAATATACTAAAAATACTTAATGGTAAGAAAAATGGTCAACAAAATCAATGTTTGGAACATGAATTCACTCCAGAGTAAACTAATTTTGTCAAAGTGTCCCAAGAATTAAAAAATAATGTTTAGGATGCTCAAAAAGGCAAATGAAGGCCAACACCTGTTAGAAATTAACAAGGCATGGATGGAGGCAGATAGGAAAAAGAGGAACAAATAAATAGGAAAAGAATCAGGAACTTGGAAATGAAAAGCTGAGTCACTAGAAGCAAAAATCACAGAAGCTAACAATAGGCGAGACACAGACCATTAGAGAGTTAGGAAACAACTTAGGAATTAACTCTAGTACAGAACGCAGAAGCAAACGTTAAAACATGCAGAGCAGTTAGGAGACACGAAAGACAGGTTGCAGGAAGGATGGTTTTTGTATCGTGGGAGTTGCAGGGGAAGAGAGTCAGTGCGTGAGGAAACAGGAAGTCTCCTTGGGATAATTTCAGAACATCAAAGGCAAAGGACACCTTACAGGAGATACAAAAACCCCACAAATTCCTTACAATATAACGTCTGGCTTCAGTCAACAGTGAGGGTAGGACAGATGGAGCAGTACCTGTCTAAATTTTTTTTGACATGGGGTCTCGCTCTGTAGTCCAGGCTGGTCCTGAGCTCACTGTGTAGCCTAGGCTGGTCCTGAACTCAGGGAAATCCTCCTGCCTCAGCTTCCCCAGTGCTGGGATTATAGGTGTGTACCTCCATTCTCAGCTATTATGTGGTGTTAGGGGATTGAACCCAGGACTTCCCCCTTCCTGAGCCAGCGCTCTGTGTATTGAGCTAGGCCCCCAGCGTCGCCACCTAAATTTTAATACTCAGCTAATGGATAGTTAAAAATTAAGAGAAAAGAGACATTTCATATAAATATACATGTAAAGTACAGAACAACACTACACATAGAAACAGACGAAAAACATTGGTAATTTCGCTTGAGCAGTGGCTACACACAAAAACTTAAAAAAATTTTTTTTTGCATATCTAGGAATCAAGGTAGGAGCCTGGCACATGCTAGGCAAATTCTCTATCATTGAGCATTTGGGACTCCCAGTCCTAAAATTCTTATTTTATTAAAGATACATATATTATTCATTTGTTTGTTTGTTGCTGTGGCTTGAATCTGGAGAGTCCCCCAAAAGCCTCATGTACCTATGGACACCTGGGATTACTGGGAGGCGGGGCCTGGCTGGAAGGGGCGGATGCTTGGGGCTTGACCTGGAGGGGCGTGAGCTGGCCTTGCCCCTCTTCTCCGACTTGATTCTGTTTTGCCATGTCATGAAGAGCTGGCCCTGCCTTGTGGTTCCACCATTTTCCAGCCAACTCCACGTGAGCGTACTGTGACTGCCTGAAACCGTGAGCTAAGATAAATCTTTCTTCTCTAAAGTTATGAGTGTCAGGTATTCTGTCCTAGCAATGAAAAAGTAACCAATACCTTTATTTATGTATTTGTTTGTTTGTTTGTTTTGTGGTACTGGGGATAGAGCCCAGGCCCTTCACACTGAGCTACATTCTCAGCCCATTTTTAGTTTTATTTTCTGGATAGTCTTGTTCTATAGTCCAGGCTCATTCTGAAGTGACTGTGTAGCCAAATTGGTCTCAAACTCACAGCAATCCTCCTGCCTCAGCCTCTCAAGTGCTGGGATTACAGGCATACGCCACCATGCCTGGTTTATCTGGGGAATTAAGCTCACAGCCTTGCACTTGCTAGGCAAGTGCTCTAACTGCTACGCTGTTCCTCCAGCTCTAGTTTTGGTTTTGAGATCAAGTCTCATCGACTAGCTCAGACTAGCTCAGACCTGTGATCTTCCTGCCCCAGCTTCTCAGAGCACTGGGGTTACAAGCCTGCTCATCCAGGCCCAACTATATTTTTATTTTTGAAAGTCAGTCCTTCAAGGTTTATGGGTAGCCAGTTTGTGTCAAGGGCCCCAGTGATCCTCACCTCCTGGAACTCATGTTCTGCACTCCGCAGGGGCTCATCTACATAACCAATAGGGTAAGGAAGGCATGAGACACCTAGAGCAATGAGAGACACTGAGATTTTCACCTGAATTTCCCTAGGATCACAAGACACTGCCATGTGCTTTTGGTTATTCCCCCACATGCTCCGCCCACACACACACTGTCAAGGAGACCTAAGGGGGGAATCTATGAGCCAAGGCCAAGGCCACTCTCCTCAGTGAGCCTCTTTGACGGCAGTGTCCCCAGGCCAGACCTCGGCAGAAGCAGCTCTCGCTGGAATCCTGGCAGTGACCTCGGGAAGGTCTGGAGACCGAACCGCCAGCTGAGCTGCTCCCAGACTCCTGACTCACAGAAACTATGTTGGATAATAAATGTTTATTGTTACATTAAGCTGATGAGCTTGAAGGGTGATTTATTACACAACAAGAGATAATATAACCGTTACTCAACTCAAGTTCCCAGTCCCCAAAAGCAAACATTTTGCTCTGCCTTAGGCTAGTGGCAGTGTTCCTTCTGTATTTATCTGTACTTTTCTATACAACGTGCTCATATTTTCTTTTCATTTTAGACATTATATATTGATTTCTTTTCCTGATAGATGATGCTGTTTTCCTCTCTTTCAAACTTTCCTCCTTCCCCCCTCCCCCCCCCTTTTTTTTTTAAATTTTTGAGACAGGGACTTGCTCTGTAGTCTAGGCAGGTCCTGAACTTAATATGTCACCCAGGCTAGCCTCAAACTCATAGCAATCCTCCTGCCTCAGCCTTCCAGAGCTGGGTGTGCCTACCACACTTGGTTTATGGGGTGCTGGGGAATCAAACTCAGGACCTCGTGCTTGCTAGGCGAGTGCTTTAACTGCTGTGCTATTCCTCCAGCTCCTCTTACCTTTCCTCTTAAGGTACTTAGATAATTTTCCCTCCTGCTGATAATAATGGTCTACTGCTTTTTGTTTGTTTGCTGAGATTTTTATTCCTAAGAGTAATTCATCTTTCAGTGTGTCTGAACTGGCCAGGCATTCTAGTATATTCATTTTTTCTTAGGGACATCCTGTCCGGGAACTGTCTGTGGGCCTCCACGACCTCGGCCTGCTGGACCGCTGTCCAGATGGCCATTCTCCGTCACCGTATCAATTCCCTTGGCTTACTTACCTTCTCTGTCATCCTCTTTGCTCATTTCCTCATTTCAGCCCCTTTCCGGTGGCTTCCTGAGCAAGGGTGCGTGAGACCTGGGTGCATTTTAAAAAAATGATTCATCTCAAAATGTCTGCTCCACCATCGTGGTTGGCTCATGGTTAGGCTGTACTCTGGATTGTAAATAGTTTTCTGAGAACTGGAGGACATTGTCCATTTCTTATCTCTTAGCTCCCAGTGTTGCTATTTAGAGGTCCTTTGCTATTTTGGTCCCACATTCTGTAGGTGGAATGGGTTTGTTTTGGGGAGCTTTTACACCCTTTTTTATACCTATTATTCTGATGATTATATGTGTTGGTAGGGGCCTTTTGCAGTTCTATGTCTGAGGAATGTGAAGTCCTCTTAATCTACAAAGTCATGTTTCCTCTTTTTAGATAGTTTTTGTTTTTGAGGCAGGGTCTTACTCTGTAGTCCAGGGTGGTCCTTGAACTATATAGCCCAGGCTGGCCTTGGACACATGGCAATCCTTCTGACTTGGCCTCCCAAGAAGTGGGATCATAGGCACGCACCATGTCCAGTTTATGTGGTGCTGGTGAATTGAACTCAGGGCCATGCACCTGCTAGGTAAGGGCTTTCATCCCGGTGCTAATCCTTGTGCTACTCCTCTAGCTCCTTCTTAGATATTTTCTTGAATACTTTTTGATGCTCTTTTAGCTTCCTTTTCTGTATAGATTTTCCTATTATTTGGATGTTTGACTACCTGGATTAATAATGTAAAAGTTTTATCTTTAATCTCCTGTTTAAATCTCTTTCTATTTACTTATTTATTTGTTCATTTTTAAGACTGAGTTTCACTCTGTAGTCCAGGCTTGTCCTGAACTCACTACGTAGCCCAAGTCAGCCTTAACTTCATGGCAATCCTCCTGCCTCACCCTCCCAAGAGCTGGAATTACAGGTGCATGCCACCACATTGAGTTTGTATGGTGCTGAGGAATCAAAATCAGGCCCTTGCTCTTGCTAGGTAAGTACTCTAACCACTGTGCTATTCCTCCAGCCATCTTTCTCTGTTTAAATTTCAGGGAGATTCTCTGACTTTATTTCTGAACTTTCTTCTCATTTTTTCCCATTTCTTCTACATTTTTGTTATCTATGTATCTCTACTTGTCTGGACTACTGAGCTAAATATCTGGCCCTTTTTATTTTTTACTCTCACATGGGAAGAACTGGATGTCTGGTAATACTTTGATATGGTCTGGTCCAAATATTTCTGGTCCCCTAAAATTCATATGATAAAATCCTCAAGGTATTAGGAAGCAGGGAGTCTTCCTTACTTATTCATTGTTGGAACAGAATGCTAGACATCCACAGTTTAAGGGAGGAAAGATCTATTTTAGCTCACAGTTTCAGAAGATCTCAGCCCATTCTTAGGCAGCTGGCATGAACAGGAGGGGCCTGGCAGAGAGCATCTGCTCATGACATCACAGCATCATCAGAGGAAGAATCAGGGCGTCTAGAGGAGCAAGGCTAGAAGCTCATTCCTTCCAGGCCACAAGCCTGTGGTCCGATCTGCCACATGACTGTCCTCCGCCATGCATCTCTCATCCACCCTGCTGACCAGGCTGCACCTCCGAGCAGCATGTAGTATCCCGAGGTAGCCCATGACATCCCAGTCCAGGAGGCTCTGGGGGATGTTTCAGATCTGAACCAGAACATAGAGCCATTGGGAAGAGATGAAGTCCTGGGAACTGAGACCTCACAGATGAGATTAGTGGCCCGATGAGGGAGGCCCCGTGAGAGACCTCTCGCCCCTTTCATCACGGGAAGACGTGGCACAGAGACGCTGCGGGCTCTCTCCCGGTCTGAGCCTGCCTTGATCTTGGCCGACCCAGCCTTTGGAAGTGTAAGAAATAAATTCTATAATTTAAAATACACTCAGTTTATGGTCCCTTGTTACAGCTGTCTGAATGGACTGATAGCTGTGCTTACTGATATTCAGGATCAAGCTCAGAAGAGCTGTCTGCCCCATGGTGGGGGGCTTTGTCCCCGGTGAGTTTCCCTGGAAGGGGGTGTGGGTGGACCTTCTTCCGAGTTCCCACAAATTTAGTATGCAGTTTTATTTTTCTTCAGAGCTGGTCAGCTTCCCTTCCTTTGGGAGGAGCCTCCTAACCTGCTGTCAGGAGTGTGTCAGCCTGCATGACTGCCCGAGAAGTTCCCCAGAGTTAGTCAAATCAGTCAGTCTGCTTGGTCCATCCGCATCCCCATTCTGGTTCCCCCAGGCACAGCCTGTCAGCTTGCCATCACCCCACTTCCTGTTTGGTTGGCTTTGATGTCAGTGTTTTTCTGGTGTATTGGGTCTGTTCTTTATCCATCTGCTTTTTAGCTTCCAGTGCTACTCATTCCTTTGTAGTTTCTTCCTTTAAAAATCCTTTTAGCTGGGTGCCGTGGCATGCACTTCTAATCTGAGCTCCTTGGGAGGGGAGCAGGTTCCAGGTCCTTCCAGGCAACTTAGCAAGACCCTGTCTCCAAGTAAAGTTACAAAGGACCTGGGATAAAGCTAAGTAGTACAGTATACCTGAGTTCAATCTCTAGTATTGAAAAAAGAAATCATTTTTGATATTTTTAAAATAGATTTAGGAGGCAGTTGGAATAAGTGGAAATTGGCAACCTTTTCCCCCTAATAATAAATAAAATAAAACTCCAGACATTCATTAGCTACACATGGCTACTGAAGAGTTGAAATGAGGCCAGCTAAAGATGAGAAGTGTTGTATGTCCAGTGTAAGAGCACTCTGCAGTTTAGTGTAAATGAAAGAGTGTAAAATGTCTCATTTGTATTTTAAAATATCAATTGTCTATCAAAATAATCCTATTTTAAATATCTGGGTTAAATTAAACATATTAACAACTAAATCTTTAAAATGTGACTACCAGGAAATATAAAATTCTATGTGTGGATTGTGCTTTACTTCCATAGGACAGCATTGCTTTAGGTAACAAAAGATTGAAGATTTGTTTAGTGATCCAATGAAAGGTAATAATGTCCTCTGTGTGAAAGAAATAAGAAAGAAAATGGAGCAACTTTAGATTTTTAAGAATAAATTCTATTTAGGTACAGGACTTAAGAATTAAGGATGAGCTAAAGAATCAAAGTACAATATTTAGCTTCCAAACTTACAGAGAAAAAAGTATGAGGGTATAGAAAACTTGACAAATCCTATAGAAAATGGCAAAATAGAAAAAGATTAGTAAACAGAAATAAAATAAAACAATATTAATAAGTAACAATAATCACTGTTTATATAAAACAGATTAAGCTGACCAATTAAATACAGAGATAAGAATAACTGGTAAAAGGCATGAACTGAGCATATTCTGCTTATAAGACTCACATCTAAATAAAACTGAACATAAAGGTTGAAAATAATTCAGTGAATGAAAATGTAATGTAAAAAGATCATGCAAAAAAGCTGATTGTCACATCTGAAGAAATAAAAAAAATATTAGCAGCAAGGAAATAAAAGGATATTAACAGTAATAAAAGGAGCTGTCCACTAGACAGATGTGGAGGACATGGGCTGTTAGGACTGCAGGGATCAAGGAAAAAAATCTCACCAGAGGAGATTTTAACACATCTCTGACACTGTTAAATCTGGTAGGTAAGAATATAATATGCATATAGCTGGGTTTAATTCTAGTATCACAACACTTAATCTCATATGCTTAGTAAATTCAGAACACATATATTTAAAGTATATATTATTTATAAATAATAAACACATACTAGGACATCTGTCAATATATCATCCAGATTATGTTCTCTCACACACAGGCAGCAAATGAGAAATTAACAAGAAAAATGACATCAAGTCTCCTACACATTCACAGTGATTAAGAGTCACTCTTAACTGAAAGAGTTTAAAATGAGAGCACAGAGGAAATCACCAAGTCATATTTTGTTGTTGTTTTTCCTGAGACAGGCACCTCACTATGCAGTTTGGGCTGTCCTCCAATGGGCTTCTGTCTTGCTAGAGAGCCTGAGCTGGCCTTGAGTTCAAGATCCTACTACCCGTGACGTCCTAAGCGCTGGAATCACAGGCAGGTGCCACTGCCTTCAGTAGAAATCACCAAATACTTAAAGGTAATGACAGCAAAATATTACATGTTAAAAGCCTATAGAAAGAAATGCAAATGATTCTAAATTTAAGCCATGTATTACAAACAAGAAAAATTAAATTAATTATGTATTTAATACCAGGAGCTAGAAAAGGCACACAGGGTAAGCCTAAGGAAAGTAGGGGGAGAGGTCAGTAAAATAATGGAAGTTAATGAAATAGAAAAGAAATACAAATTTAAAAGTTGGCTTATTGAAAAAATAAATAAAACAGACTAATGAGATTCATCAAAAAATTAAAAAAAAGGAAAAACTGACCAAGAAGCAATGTTAGCAACAGAAATGGACATTATTAGAAATAGAATAAAAATTTTAAAAATCAAAAAATGATAGAAGAATTTCATGTCCATGAGCTTGAAAGCATACAAAATGCATAAGTTTTTCAAAAATATAAATCACCAAACTTAACCAGAAAGACAGAAAGCTTGAATTAGCCAATACCAGTTGCATAATCAAACCTCTCCTTCTTCACAAAACACAAATTTCACGGTTGGAGGAATAGTGCAGAGGTTAAAGTGCTCACTAGCAAGCTCAAGGCCTTGAGTTTAATTCCCCAGCACCACATAAACTAGGTATGATGGTGCATACTTGTAATCCCAGCACTCAAGAGACTGAGGCAGGAGAATTGCTGTGAGTTTGAAGCCAGCATGGGCTACATAGTAAGTTCAACACAAACCTAGAAATCCTGTCTCAAACAAACAAACAAACAAACACAAAACCAAAACCAAAACACAGATTTCAAAAATGATTTTACTGAACCTTTAAAGAACTGTTGCACAGAAATTAAACTGAAGTTAGTATATTCCTGATGTTAACTAAACTTGGTAATTCCCAGAAAAGAAAATTATAAACCAACCTCACTGTGGTAGCCAGCTCCAAGATGGCACCTGATGGTCCTTGCCTTCTGAGAGCCACATCCTCGTGTAGTAGTCGCCTACGCCAAATCACAGTTGTTTCTGTGCAGTAGAATATGGCAGGACTGAAAGCATGTGACTCCAGAGTCTACCTTCTGAAAACATGGCTGTTCCTGTCTTATTATACTGGATATCTTGCCCTCGAGGAACTATCTGCGGCGTCACGAACACACTCCAGCTTCCGTGTGGAGAAATCCACAGCTGAGAAACTGAGTCTTTTGCCGAGAGCCAATCGTGTGAGCGAGACATTTCAGAAGTGGATCCTCCAGCCATAGTTAGGTCTTCACATGATTGTACGCTGGCTTACAAGTTGCCTGCAGCTTCATAAGAGATTCCAGGCTAACCTCCCAGCTAAGTTGCTCCCACAGAAACTAAGTTTATTTTGTTTCAACCAACCAGTTTGGGATAATTATTATACAGCAATAGAGAACTGATACTTATAAACCTAGATAAAAAGTCATGAATACTAGCAAAACAAATTGTTATTGTATTACTAAAGTTTATCCTAGAATATAAGAATAGAGGTATTCTTATATTTTAGGATAAAGTAATTTTAAGACTCATATTTTTAACTTAGAAAAATTGCTAGTATGACTAATCATGTGTCTTAGTTACTTATTTTGTTGCTGGGACAGAATACCTGTCATCTACAACTTAAGGGAGGGAAGATTTATTTTAGCTCACAGTTTTAAAAAGGCCTCACCCAGTCTATTATGGGTGGCCAGCAGCATTGGAATCACAGGGGGGAGGTCTAGCCAGAGAAAAATTCCTCACGGCTTTATTGACAGAAAACCAAGTGAGGCAGAATCCAAGTGCAGAGAGGGCCAAGTAGACCTCTGGAGACTCAGGCAAGGCCAGAGCTTTCCTAGGAAGAAGCTGTAACAGTGCTTCTTCTTTCTTCCTTTATTTAGTTTAAGCTGGTACTTGGGCTGTCAACACCCACGGTGAGTGCCCCTCCCTGACTTCCTGGTCTACAAGTCAATAACACATGTCTGAAATCTCTGTACTGGATGCCCCCAGTCTCCGCAAATTGACATAATCCCTCCAGGTCAAGCCCTAAGCATCTTCCCCTTCCAGGGAAACCCTACCTCCCAACAGCACATGGTTCCACAGTTATTCCAAATACATGAGGCTTTTGGGTGACACTCCAGATCCAAACCAAAGCATCATATTAAGAAATTAGAGGAGAGAATATATGACTATCCTAATGGATACAGAGGTTAGAGGAATAACTCAGGGGTTAAAGTGCTTGCCTAGCAAGCACAAGACCGTGAGTTCAATTCCCCAGCACCACATACACTGGGTGTGGGGGTGCATGCTTGTAAGCTCAGTAATCAGGAGGCTGATGGAGGAGCTTGAGTTTGAGGCCAGCCTGGGCTCCATAGTGAGTTCAGGACCATCCTGGACTACAGAGTGAGCCCATGCCTCAAAAAAAAAAAAATGCAGAAAAAGCATTTGGTAAAAATTTAACATTTATTTGTGATAAAATCTACCAAATTTTGAATAGGAGGAAAAATTTGAACATGACAAAGCTTATCCACCAATAATCACCAGCAAATATGCTTACACAGCACAATTTCAGAAGCATTGTTTTAAACACAGGAATAAGGTTAAGAATGTCATCACTTCTTTTCCACCTTTGTGAACCTAGCCTATGCAATAATATAAGAAAAAAAAAAGAAATATAAGAATTGGAAAGGGAGAGAATCAAGTGTTCATTTTTTTGCACACTATAATTGTCTACATAAGTAATTGAAAAGAATTTATAGACTACTGGAAACAGTAAAGGAATTCAGCAACGTTGCTGGATACAAGGTCATCACAGAAAAAATCGCTAGTTTTCCTGCTTGCCGATAATCACCAGGTAGAAAATAGAATAGAAGGCATGAAGATTCCATTCACAATGACAAGATAAAGTCTGGAGTACCCAGTAATGGAGCCAATAGAAGAAATAAAAAAATTTGTGGCAGAAACTACAAGACACCATGGTAGGAATAAGAGCAAGGCATGAAAACAAACGAGGAGGTACAGATTCCTGGTTCAGAAAATTTGCTGTATTCTATTATGCCAATTTCTCCCAAAGAGTCCATAAATCTCAATGGAGTTATTTTTTTGGATAGAACTTGAAAAGCTTATATAAAATTCACATGGAAGATCAAGAGCTAGATAATTTTGGAAAAGAGCACAAGGAAGAGGGGTGGCTTAATCTACAAAATGACAGGACTTAGTGATGTTATAAAGGAATAGTAATCAGAGGGTGGGGTGCTGGTGCAGAACAGAGAGCCCAGGAAGAGACCCACGCACATATGGGCGAGATGTACAACAGCTGGGATTTCATATCAGTGGGAGAAAGAAATTACTTTTAAAAATAAGTGACACTTGAAAAATTAGTTATACACATGGAAAAACATATGAAGAGTTCTTACTTCATACCTCAAAATAAATAACTTACAAGCTAGTCTTTAAGCTTCTAGAAGATATTAGAAAGATCTTTATGACACCACCACAGATCGTGATTTTTGAAACAAGATACAAAAATAAATCATGACAGAGCGAATAACACTTTACCTGCCTCGGTTGGACAATTTCTATTCAGCAGAGGCCAGTTAAACAACACCGAAGACAAGACTCACCCAGGAGAAGGTGTTTGTCACACTAAGAACTGGCAAAACATTAGTACCTACAATGCGTAGAGAAAGCTTGCAAGGAGAAGAAAGCAGCTGATGGCATAATGGAAAAATGTGCAAGAATTATGAAAAGACAAGCCAGGGAGAAGGAACTTCATTAATACTCAAGGAAATGAAACTTTAAACACACAAGATACCATCTCATATCCCTTAAACTGGTGACAGACCAGCTGCCAAGTATTTAGATGTAAAGTAGATAAACAAAATAAACAGAAACTCGTTGGCTGCTGGTGGGAGTACAAACTGGTACGATTGCTTTGAAGAGCGATTTGGCAACATCTGAAAAAACTTCAGGCTGCATGTCTTCTGATTCTACAGCTGATTTCTGGAATTCATCACGGTATTGCTCACACTAGGGAAAAACTAGGCAGGAATCACGTACATGTCCATCAACAGGAGCACGAACGTCCATGCCAGAGGGTCTTTGTAGAATTCTACAGAGCGGCGAGAAATGCTATGTGTGCGAACGTGGATAAATTTCAGAAGCCTAATGTTGAGAAAAATGCACTCTGAAATGACATACAGAATAGGATGCATTTTATATAAAGTTTGAAAACATAATAGTTACATTTATTATTAGACAGTATAAACATGTAGGAGAAGATGAATATAAGAATTAGATACAGCAGAATGTTGAGTGCTTGGGATATCAGCTATGTCAGTGTCTTTATTTGTTAGTTTGAAATATTACAGTAATACTAATAACTCTGATTTCTGTAACTGTCAGTTCAGAGAGAGAGAGTGGCTTCTGGGCTCACTATGTGCACACATTTCCTGGCACTGGAGTTCTCGAGGCTCCTACCCCATATGGGAGCCCCTGACCTCAGAGGAATTCTTGTCACTCCCTCTGTATATTCTTAGGGCCTGTGTGGAGGTTTGATCTTGTGTTCTGATGGTCGTACTGGCTTCCTGAACAGATGATTGTGGGAAGAAAGAGGGAATGCGAAACGAAGAAGGGAGCGGGGACATGACCCGAGAATTTGAGACAATATGCTTTTTTTGGTTTATTTTTGAGACAGGGTCTTGCTCTGCAGCTCAAGCTAGGTTTGAACTCACTATGGAGCCCAGGCTCTCCTTGAACTCATGGCAATCCTCCGCCTCAGCCTTGCCAGTGCTTTCAATAATAAAAGATGCGGTACAGTCTTCACTTAGAACTATATCATCATTATCCTTTCACATCACAAAGTGTTTTAGATCATGGTGCTTGGTGGATGGGCAATGGCTTACTAGCCAACCTCCTGTGTTGGAAATGCTCACCTGTTTGGACCTTTCTGAATACCCAACCAGCCCTTCTGGAAGCCGACCTGTGCCATATCCTTCCCCCTCTCGTAAGGACCAACTAAGTCATCTATCTCCTCTGTCTCTCACTTTTCAAGAGTTTGCTGCATGGTCAGGGCCACTTGTGGAAGCCTCAGCATGCCTCACTCAGAGACAAGAAGGCCAACACACATGACAAAACAGTAAGGCAAAGACCTGGCTCTGATCCCAGCTCTGGACCCCCAGCCTCTCGAAGCTACAGTCTTGGCTGAGCCGAGCTGTCTTCATAGTGTTTGGCTTGGATGCTAGACCAGGTGAGTCAGCCAATCTGACTCATTCCTTTAAGCCGAAAGTCACATCCAGCAGGGGCCATTGCCAGATCAGTAGAATTACCAGTCTCTCCCACAATCCAAGTTCTCCCAGCCCCTCCCTATCTCAGGTCTCAATATGTGTCCTATGAGGACAGGGGCAGAGCCAAGGCATGGGAGCCACTGTAGATCAGCTTTAAAGTAGCATGTGGCCTTTTGTGATGACTGGACCCTAAATGAGCCCTAAATTATGTCCCTGGATTTTTTCCCTGGGCTTGGGGCCAATGGGCATACACCTTGCCTTCTCAAAAGGTGCCAGACAGAGCTGGCTCATACCAGCATTATCACTTACTGGTTGGGTGACATTGGCCTCACCTCACCTCTCTGAGCCCTCGGGGAGAGTTTTCTTCATGTTTTAATAGGAAATGACATCTTTACTTGGGAAGAAAAAAGTCAATTCTTACAAGTGTAAGGGTCTTAAAATTAAATTTTCCGCTAAGCATGTGCCCAGATGGAAAACACAAAAGGATAGACTAACTCCTTTTTTGATGATTTTCTAAGGAAAAAAAGCCAAAATTCTGTCCCACGATTTTTTAAAATTGGGGATCGAGCCTTCATGCTAGGTGAGTATTCTTCCACTGAGCTATGTCCTCGGCAATTTTATTTTTTTTAATTTTAAGAAATTGTTTATTTTGAAAGAGAGTCTTGCTAGGTTGTCCACGGTGGCCTTGAATTTTCACTTCTCCCCTTTCAGTCTCCCAGGTAGCTGGTGTGATGGGTGTAGGTCATGGTACCTGGTTTCTCCCTTGACTTTTGAAACCTGTTGCCCAGTCTGAGACTGGAAAGATAGATAGACAGCAGAGAGGAGGATTCTGTGAGGAGGGTGTCCTGGAAGAAGTCTGTGCAGTGAGTCTTGTCTTAGGGATGGGGTGAGTTCTCTCTCAAACTCAGGGAGGGTGAGTGTCTGTGGACTGCTTCCCTAAGAACCTGGCGAGGGACTTAGAGCTGAGCATTTGGTGGCCTGGCATCTAGTGCCCACTGGGGAAACCTGGAAGGTGAGAGGAGGGCTCACTAGCTGTGCTGGTGAGGCTGCTGCGAGCTTGTTGGAATCAGCCTATACTTAACAGAATTTTCTGAGTAAGGAAGGCATGGGAATTTATTTCCTTTGGACAGGTATGGATCCCACATAGAGAAAAGGCTCTGTCTATTTTTTTCTGCTGGGAAAATATCAGAGGCTAAGAAATTGGTGAAGAACAGAAGCTTCTTTGGATCCACTTGTGGAGGCTGGGAGAGCCAAAAGCACGGTGCCAGTATTTGCTGAGCACCTAGGAGTGACTCTTGCCATGTCTCACTGCGGCAGACGGCCTTGCATGGTGAGATGCAGCCAACTGTTAGCTCTCCCTCCTATAAAGACACTGATATCAGCAGGGGGACCTCATCCTCATGACTTCACCTAACCCTAATTACCCCTAAAGGCTTTTACCTCCAAACAGCGTTAAAACCTGAGTTTGAGGATTAAGTTTCTAATGCATAAGCTTTTGGGGGACACAAACCATAGCAGACTCCACGTCTTGCATCCTATCTACAGGGACTCCAGGAGCAAAAGGCCAGAGGGAGAGCCTAGGAGCTAAGGATGTGCTCTCAGGTGACGGAAATACGGTTGGACTTGAGATGCATCCACAGGGCAGAGATAACTCTGGGAAGCGGAGCTAGTAACCTGTGGTAAGGGCATATAGGCACTCTGTGACGGAAGGGCAGGTCTGACATCAGCCTGGTAAAGAAGCCTGAATCCAACGTGCTGCACTTGCTGCTCAAGGGCAGCAGTAGCATTAGCCGTGGTGACTGGCCGCGGGAGGCGGAGTGGGAAGAGAGGCGACGCCAACACTCCTACACTGTCTTCAGGCTCAAGCTGGGGGAAGAGAGAATTTAAGATAAAAATATGTTCAGAGTTTTGATGACTATCTGGCAGTAACATTCTAATTTATGAAGTGAGGTTGCATTTGCGACTAAGAGTGACCACAGGCCATTCTAAGCATAAGCAGAAAAGCCCCAGGCCTGGGGTGGGGTTCCACTCCTGAATACTGATGGCATGAGGGATCAGTGCTGTGGTCACCTGAGGCTGAGGACATACACTTGATAGTTCTTTCTCTTTCCCAATCATCTGAGGATCTCTGCTCATTATCCATTCACACTGACATATTTTTCTTTAGCTTATATGTTATACCGGAAGCATGTTGCCTATCTGAAAGTCAAGGTCAGTGTGATGAGTTAGCCTAGTTGTCAATTTCATTGGCTTCACAGCTGCCTAGGGGACTAGTAAAGCGCATTTCTGGATGAATCTGGGTGGGTTGTGGAAGGGCGACCTTGGGGTGTCCCTCAGTGTTAATCCTCTATGCAACAGTGTTCAGAGGTGGGACCTTAAGATGTGATGAGGGCATGGGGGCTCTGTCCTCAAAAAGATGAGTGCTGTTATTATGGAGAGAGTTAGTGATCAAGGAAGAGGGGCACAGGACGTGTCTCCCCTCTGCCTCTCCACCTCTCCTGCTCACCCCTCACGGATGCTTCCCGCCATGTTATCATGCACCAAGAAGGTTCCCTCTAGATGGAGTTCCTTGGTCGTCTCTTTCCAAGCCTCTAGAACTCTCAGCCAAATACATTTCTGGTCATTATAAATGATCCAGTCGCAGGCATTTGTTACAGAAGCATGAACAGATTAAGACAAACAAGATTTGTGAATTCTAAATTGTGAGTTATTGTGTTAAACTATGCAATAGTCCCCACTTGCTAGTAAGAGTCAGAGTTCTGTTTGCAGGAAGGTCTCACGGATGCAGAGGAGTTAGTTGTGAAGTAGCCATGACAGACATCTCGAGACCAAGGAATGCTCAAAACTCTCCCAGTTCCTTCCTAGAATCCAGAGGGCTTCTGGCCTCACTGCAAACAACATGCACAAACAATAAATTCCTCCCCCACTCTCGACCTCCAAACATCTAAGGCCTCCAATCATATTCTATATGTCCAAATGGGCGTTTATTATCCTGTTCATCTCACAGTATGTTCTTTTAATTTCAAGGACACACACTTTTCTTTGGATTTGAGAAATACTCTTAAAAAATACATCTCTGATTGGTGTGTTAGGTTACTGTTGTGATAAAATACCCGAGGAAATCAACTTAAAGGAGAAGAGATTTCTTTTGGCACATAGCTTTGGTCAGCTGGTCCATGGTCAGCTGGCGTATTAGTTTGGGTTCTTTCAAAAGACAGTATTTACAGATTTTATCACAAAAGGATCGATTAGGAAGGCTTACAAATCCAAGGATAGAGATAGTCCAAGATGGCTGTTCAGTCGTGAAGTAGATCTCCCGTCTGGAACTACAGGACAGCCGGTGAGGTGAGAGTCTGTTGCAGATCTCAGGTGAAGACCGCAGCCTGAAGATCAGTGACCGAAGACCAGCAACAGGCAGAGAGGCACAAGTCAAGACTGGAGCGAATCCGTGCTGATGATCTGCGATGTGTAGCAAGTCAGCATCTGCAGACAATTGCAAAGGCGAGAGAGCTTTCCCAGAGGAAGAAGCTGCAACAAGCTTCCCTCTTCCTTCCTTTTATACCCTTGGAGTTCCACTTGTCCCTCCCACATCTGGGTGGGTGCTTTTCTCTCATTGGCCAGCCCACAAATCACTCACACTCTAATCCAGACCAGTTCTTGATCCCCAATCTAGGCGTGATTCACAAATCCTAATCCTAATGGAGGTGTGGTTCCTAATTCCATCAAGTTGACATTATCTCTTCAATGGTCACAGTTGGCTTCATTGCTTTTAAGCCTGTGATGAGGAGGGGAACATGGCGTGGAGCAGAGCTGCTCTCCTCACTGCGGCCATGAGACAAAGAGAATGAGAGGAAGCCATGAAAGTCCCACCCCCATGGCCTATCTCCTCAGATAGGCCCTACCTTAGAATTTCTTCCACTTTCAATAGCTATTTAAGTTACAAATTCATAAATACACGAATACATTCACAAGGTCAGAATCGTAGCTTCAATATTTCTTTTAAAAATTCTCTTTTGAGAATTTTTGGAATTCTTTTGGAATCTTCATTAGATGGATGTTGAACTACAGAAACAGCTCTTTGTGTTTCTTATATATGTAAATTATAAATTTCTTTCTTGCATACTGAGTTTTAGAAGAATCAGTTCAAATTTTCAGCTCAGTAGTTATTTTTTCTAATTTCTTTGAAAATAATTTATTGTCATTAGAACACTTAACACAAGACCTATTTTCCCAAGGAATTTTTAAATGTAACATAATCATTGACCACACACGGATACAGTGTTGTACAGCAGATCTGTAGAGTTTATTCATCTTGCTTGACTGAAGCTTTCTGCTTATTGATTACATAACTCTTCCTAGTGCCTGGTAACCACCTTTCTACTTCTTGATTCCATGAATGTGACTACTGTAGATAATTCATGTAAGTGGAATTATGCAGCAATATTTGTCTTTCTGTTGTTGGCTCACTTCACTTAGCATAAAGTTCTTAAGTTTACTCATGTTGCTACATATTGCAGAACTATCTTCTTTTGAAAGGCTGACTACTACTTAGACTCTGTGTTTGTATGTTTATTGTGTGTGTGTGTGTGTGTGTGTGTGTGCGTGTGTGCGTGTGTGTGTGGTGTGTGGCACTGGGGATTGAACCCAAGGCCTTTACACTGAACTGTATTTCTAGCTCTTTTTGAAAAGTTTTTCAATTTTGAGACAGCGTCTTGCTAAGTCACTAAGTGGCCTGGCTGGGCTTGAACTTGTGGTCCTCCTGCTCCAGATTCCCAGAGCATTGGGGTTACATGTACGTGCCTCCACATCCAGCTCACCTACTATTTACCCATTCATCCACTGATGGATGTTTGAGTTCTTTCCATATTTTTGGCTAGTGTGAATAGTGCTGCAGGAGATACAGGAGTGCCAGCATCTCTTTGACATCCTGATTTCAATTCTTTTGGGTAAATACCCAGAAGTAGCGTTGCTGGGTCACATGGTAATCACATTTCCTCCCTCTCCTTTTTTTCTTTCCTCTAATTCTTTTCCTTCTTCTTTTTGACACTTCCATACTCGTTTCCAAAGCAGCTGCACTATGTTGCGCCACCATGAAGAGTGTGCAGGGTTCTGGTTTCTTTACATATTTGCTTATGTTCCTCTTTCCTGTTTTGATAACAGCCTTCATGCCAGGCATGCGGTGATATCTCACGGTAGGTTTGATTTGCAATTTTCTGAAGATTAGTGACACTGAGATTTTTTAAATATAACTTTTGGCCATTTTAATATCTTCCTTGGAGAAATATCCATTCAACTCCCATTATTATTTTTGCTATCGAGTTGGAGTCATTCTTATATCATTTGGAGAGTACATTTTTTTTACCAGATAAATGTTTTGTAAATACTTTTCGCATTCATTGGTTACTTTATCATTATTAATTCTTTTGCTCTAAAGAAGTTATTTATTTAGTTACTCACCAACTCATCTGAATTGACTAAGGATTGAACCCAGAACCTTCATTCTGAACTACATCCCCAGTCCTTCTCTTGGTTTTTCTTTTGAGATAGGATCTGGTTGAGTTGCTAAATTGCCCAGGCTGGGCTCAAGCATGTGATCCTTTTGCCTCAGCCTCCCAGAGGGCTGGGATTATAGATGTGTACCACCACACCCAGCTGAAGGAGCTTTTCAACTTGATGTTGTCACACTTGCTTGTTTTTGGTTTTGTTGCATGTGCTGTTTGTATCATATCTATGAAATCAAAGGCCAAAGCCAGTATCATGAAGATTTTCTTCCATGTGTTTTCCAGGAATTTTACAATTTCAGGTCTTATATTTAAGTCTTAAATTAGAGTTAGTTTTTGTGTATGGAGTACAGAAAGAATCTAATTCCATTCTTTTGCATATGAATATCTAATTTCTCCAAAATCTTTTTTTTTGAGATAAAGCCACACCCAGTAGTCCAGGCTGGTCCTGAACTCACTATGTAGCCCAGGCTGGCCTTGAGCTTACAGCAGTCCTCCTTCCTTGGCCTCCAGGGTGCTGGAATTACAGATGTGCGCTACCACACCTGCCTTATGATGTGCTGGGGAATCGAACCCAGGGCCCTGTGCTTGCTAAGCAAGTGCTCTAATGGCTGTGCTATTCCTCCAGCTTCTAAAAAGCTCTTGTTAAAAAGGTACTGTTCTTTACTCATGTGTACTCTTGGAACCCTTGTTAAAGATCAGCTGATTGTATTGGGTTGTTGGAAAAGTCATGACTTTTTCTGTTTTTTGAAGTCATTTATTTACATAAAGAAAGATCAGTCAATACTATATTGCCCATTTTGTTTGATCAACTTTTGTTGTCTTTCAATGAGCTTCATAATTCCTCATTCATAGCAGGACCTGTCTTTAGCGGTGAAAAACCAGCAAGGTGCTGATTGGCAGCCTCATCTGAGTTGAACATTCTACCACACAAGGAGTTTTGAAGACAGCAAAGCCAGTGGAAGTCTTAAGGTGACAGGTCAGGCAAGTGTGCTGGGTGTAGCTATGCATCCCATCCAAGCTCCAGTAATTGTTGACAGGTTGTCAAACGTGTGTGTGGTCTTGTGTTGTCATGATGGTACACAACTCCTTGATGGTTATGAGCTCTGGATGTTTCTGGATGATGGGTTCATTCAAACTGTCCAATTGCTGACAGTACACATTTGATTTGATTGTTTGGTTCCTTGGTAGGAGTTAGAAGAACACACATCTCTAAAATCCTGACAGCCTGAAAGCATGACCTTCCTGTGATGAATGTCTGCTTTTGATGCCCTTTGATGTGAATCATCACATTGGGACTGAGACTATTTGTGTACCACGTTATTGTAAATGATCCATTTCTCATCATGTTATCAGTCACTTCAAAAGAGGATTGTTTTTCTTGTGTTTAATGAGTGTATTGTGATATTTATATGCTCCATCAGATGAACTTCTTTGAGTTCACAAGGAACCCAAATATCTAGCCTGCTTATGTGTTCCAGCTTCTTCAGGTAGTTGTGAATTCTTGAATTATGGATGCTCCATGTTTCTGCAATCTCTCGTGTCGTGTAGCGTGGGTTTGGCTTGATTGCTGCTTTTGTCATCATCAACTGGGGTGGCCCTCCCTGACTGAGATGTGTCACTGAGATTAGAATGACCAGCACAGAGTTTTGTGAGCCATCATTGGCAATGACGTTCTTGTAGAGCATCGTCATGGTAAACTGTACACAACTTTTCACAAGTGTGACTCGCGTTCTTTCCTGTGCAAAGTAAAATATGCCAAACATGCAGTTCGATCTTTCATCTTCAAGCTGTTGTAAAATTTCCCAAACTCAACCACACTGCTGAATTTCCTTTAGGATGAATCCAGCTGTCAACTGATGTAGCAATAATTTAGATGCAAATGACTCTAATACTTCCAGAAGTGAAGTAGTGCCACCTGTTGTAAAAACACATCGTAAGTTTTCTGACAACCCAGTAAAAGCGGGGATTTGCTTCTGGGGCCCCTGTTCTGTTCCATTGATCTGTATGTCTTTATGCCAGCATCATACTCATTTGATCATTGCATTGGTAGCTTTGCAATGTGTTTTGAAGTCAGGAAGCATGATGCCTCCAGCTTTTTTCTTCTTTCTTTCTTTATTTGACTATGCATAGTCTTTTGCATTTCTACATGAGTTCAGCATTTTTTTCTACGTTTGTAAATATTGCCGTCAGGATTTTGATAGGAATTTCATTAAATTTGTAAGCCAGGGTCATTGGATGTTATAACAATAGTAAGACTTTCATTCCATGGCCAGGAGGTATGTCTCCTTTTATTTTTGTCTTTTTTATTCAGTAGCATTTTTTTAGTTTTCATTATACAAGTCAGTTACTTCCTTAAGATTATTCTTACATATTTTATTCCTCTGGGTGTTTATTGTGAATGAAATATCCCCTAATTTTTTTTTAGATAATTAGTTTGTTGTTGGTATATAGAAACAAATGTATTTTTGTGTGTTGATTTGTATCCTGAAATTGTCCAGAGTTGCTTCATTAGTTTAACTGCTTTTTGATGGATTTTTAAAAGGATCTTTTAAAAAATTTTAATTGACATAATAATTTTATATGACATACAATGTGATATTTTGACATATGTATGCATCGATCATTGAATGGTAAGGTCAACCTAATAAACATTCATTCACTTATCTGTTTATTAATTTTCTATGTACAAGATTGTGTTGTTCACTCATCATAACTCAATTTTAGAAGGATCTGACATGTCTATGGATGGATGAACGAATAAAGAAAAATGTAGTGTATTTACAAAATAGAGTACTATTCTGCCTTAAAGAAGGATAAATCTAAGTCATTTGTAGGGGAATGGATATACCTTGTGATCATTTTGCTTAGAGAAATGAATCAGACACAGGTTAAATGTCACCTGGTTTCTTTCACGTGAGAAAACCAAGTTACAAAAAAGGAAAGGAGCAAAGTAAAGCAGTGACAGAAGAAAATAAGAAGATCAATTTTGTGGAGAGAGAAAAGGAATGTGGGGGAGAGGAAAGGGAAGTTGGGGATAGACGGGGGAAAGAAAGTAAAAATAATCGAGATTGTTTGCAAACGACTTTACTTCTTTCTTATCTTAGAAGATGCCCTTTTCTCTTTTCGTTGACTAGTTGCTCTGGCTAGAGCTCTCAGTGCTGTGCTGAGCACAAGTGGGGAAGATGGGGACCCTTGCTTCATTCCTGATCGTAGAGGGAAAGCTTGCAGCCTGTCACCACTCAGTGGTGTTTACAGTGGGTTCTTCACATGTGATTTTCATTATGTTGGCGTAGTTTCATTTTATTTCTAGTCTGCTGAGTACTTTCTGGGGGTACAGCAGTGCTGCAGAATGAACCCAAGGCCATGAGCTGGGTGGGCAAGCAAGCATTCTACTACCGAGCCACATCCCTAGCTTGGTTTTTTTTTTTTTTTTTTTTAATCATGAAAAGAGTCAAAATTTGTCAAATGCTTTTTTCTGCTTCATTTAAGATGATGGTATGGTCTTTCTTCTCCATTCTGGTAATGTGCTACAATCATTTTGATTAGTTTTCTTTGTTTGTTTGACACAGGGTCTCGCTCTGCAGTCCAGGCTTGTCTTGAATTCACCGTGGAACCCAAGTCTGGTCTTGAATTCACAGCAATCCTCCTGCCTCGGCCTCCTGAGTGCTGGGATTACAGGTGTGTGCCACCACGCCCAGCTTTATATGGTGCTGGGAAATCGAACTCAGGGCCTCATTCATGCTTGCTGGACAAGTGCTTTAACCACTGAGCTATTCCTCTAGCCCCTGATCAGTTTTCATACATTGAATTCCCTTTGTTTTCCAGGAATAAAAATCCCTGCGTGAATATGGCACATGATAACTTTAATCAACTACTGATTTTGGTCTAGTACTTTGTTGAGGATTTCTGCATCCATGTTCATAAGGGATCTTGGTTTGTAGTTTTAGTGTTTTCATCTAGCTTTGGTATCAGGTAATGCCACCTTCTTAAAATTACTTAGGAGGTGTTTCCTTTTTAATTGTTTGGGGAAGATTTTGAGAAGTGTTACCATTAATTCTTTAAATGATTGGTAGAATTTGGGATGAGGCTGCAGCTCACTGGTAGAGCACTTGCCTAACATGCCCAGTGCCCTGAGACGATCCCTAGCACTTAACTAATCGCTAGCAAAACTCAGATACTAGAGCGTCATCCGTTGCCTGAATGTGGCAGCATGAACCTGTCATCCCAGACCTTGTGAGGCGGGTGTAGGACATTGCTTGAGCTCAGGAGTTGAAGGGAAGCCTGGGCCACATAGTGAGACCCTATCTCAGAACAAACAGACAAGTAAAGGTCATCAGTGAAGACGTTTGTCCCGTGGCTTTCATGTTGTTGGGGCTGTGTGTGTGTTTTACTGGGGATTGAACCCAGAGACTTCTGGGCTGTATCTCCAGCCCTTTATTTTATTTTATTTTTTACTTTATTTTGAGTCAGAGTCTCACTAAGTTTGTCCAGGCTGACCTGTACTTGCTATCCTCCTGCCTCAGCCTCCTGAGTAGGTGATATTAGATGTACATGCCATTGTACTAAGCTGTTGGAAGGATTTTGATTATGAATTCAATTCCATACTACTTGTCGACTTGTTCAGACTTGCTTTTTCATCTTGTTTTCAGAGGTTGTATGCTTCTAGAACTTTATTCATTTCTTCTAGTTTATCCAGCTAGTTGACATGAAATTGTTTATAATAGTCTCTTAAGAGCTCTTTTATTTCTGTGACATCAGTCATAATGTTTATCCTTTATTTTCTGATTTTAATTATGAGTCTTCCTTTGTTCTGAGTTAATCTAGCTAAAGGGTTGTTAATTTTATCTTTTCAGAAATCAACTCTTTAGTTTTGTTGATTTTTCCATTGTTTTTGTATTTTCTTTATTTTTGTTCTCATCTTTGTTCCTTGCTTCTTTGGGCCAAATTTGGTCTTTTTTCCCCGTGGTTACTTGAAGTGCAAAGTTAGGTTGTTTATTGGAGAACTCCTTTTAATGTAGGCATCTATCGGCGTGAGCTCCCCGCTCTGGGCAGCGTTTGCGGCTCCCCGGAAATACCAGGACGTTGCATTTCCATTGTTGCTTGGCTCAAGTTGTTTCTTAGTTTCCTCTCTGACTTCTTGGAGCCAGTGCTTGCTCAAGACTGTGTGTTGTTTAACTTTCACATATTTGTGAATTTTCCAGATTTCTTTTTTCTGCTATTGATTTCTAGTTTCATTCCACTGTGGTCAGAAAAGATACTGGGTATAATGTCAGTCTTCCTAAATTTGTTAAGACTGGTCCCATGATCTAACATGGGATCCGTCCTGTAGAAGGATCTGTGTGTTTGAGAAAAAGTATGCATTGTTCTTTATCGGGTAGAAGGTTCTGGACATGTTTGTTAGATCTCTTTGGAACATAGTTTTATTCAATTATCTGTTTCCTGATTGATCTGTCTGAGTGTTCTGTCTATAGGATGTGGGATGTTGAAGGCTCCAGCCATTAGCTTGTTACCAGTGCTCCTCTTGGGCCTGCCAACGTCTGCTTTATATATATTATGTCTTTGTGCAGTTGCTGGATACACGTGTATTTATACTTGCATCTTTCTGATGGATTGGCCCTTGTATTATTATAAAACATCCTTATGTAGTTTCTGTGACAGTGTTTTAAAGTCTGTTTTGTCTGAAATAAATACAGTCACCTTGCTCTCTTTTCGTTACTGTTCCCATAGAATATTTCTTTTGTCCTTTCCCTTTTAGTTCATGTGTGTCCTTAAATCTATCTTGAGTTCTTTGTAGATGTCATATAGTCGTTTTCTTAAAAATACATTCAGCTGCATTATGTCTTTTGATTGGAGACTTTCATCTATTTACAGTTACAGTAATTATTGGTAAGAAAGGATTTACTATGCCATTTCGCTAGTTGTTTTTTCATTAGATTTGTAGTTATTTTGTCTGTCTTTTTTTTCCTGCTGTCTTTTGTATTAATTGGACTTGACTCCTTTCTCTTTTTTTGTATAATTTCTGTAGATGTTTTTCCAGTTCCTTAGGACTTACATAAAATATCTTGTAACATTTATGTTTAGCTGGTAGCAACTTTGGTTCAATTGCATATAAAAATGGTACACTTTATCTTCTTCCCCTACCGCACTTTATATAATTACCGTTACAATTTACATCTATTCAGAATGTATCTTTTAACATATTTTTTGGTTATAGTTATTTTTACTGCCTTTATCATCTAACCTTTGTTTCTGAATCTTCTTTTATACTGGAATTAAAAGTAATTTATCCACCACAGTGTTCTGTGCACCTACATCTTCCCATATGCTAATAAGTTTCATACTTTCTTATGATACTGAATTGCTTAGCATTCTTTTACTTCAACTTAAAGAACTTTTAGCATTTTTTTAAAAAAGACAAGATCTCTCTCTGTGGTCTGGGTTGCTTCTGAACTCACTATGTAGCCTGGGCTGGCCTTTAATTCTCAGACTCCTGAGTGCTGGGATTATAGGCATGTGTCACCACGCTTGGCTTATGTGGTGCCGGGGAATAGAACTCAGGCCCTTGTCCTTGTTATGCAAGCACTTTAACTGTTGTGCTATTTCTCCAGCCCTAGCACTTCTTATAAGGCAAGACTTATGGCAGTGAGCTCCCTCAGCTTCTGTTACTTCGGAAGGTCTTATTTCTCCTTCCTTTATTTTATTATTTATTTATTTAGTTTAGAGACAGGCTTACCTGAACTTGCTAGGTAGCCCATGCTGGTCTCAAACTCATGATTGCCTTGCCTCAGCCTCTTGAATGCTAAGGTTACAGGTGTGTGTGTCACCATGTCCAGAATCCCAACTTCTGGAGGACAGCTTTACCTGCTAGAGTATTCTTGGTTGTCAGTCTTGCTTTTTGGGTGCTGGGGGTTGAGTCCAGGCCATATGCATGCTGGGCAAGTCATCTACCACTGAGCCACATTCCTAGCCCTGGTTGCTGGTTTTCTCCTTTGAGTACTTTGAACTTAGCTACTTCTTTCTCAGTTCAGCAATTCTTATAAATTGTAATTATCTTGTTATCAGCTCGTCTGCTTAATTTTTTTATTTTCATAATTGTGGTTTTTTAAATGTTCAAGATCTGTAATTGAGTTTTTTTCTTATATGACTTGCCTATTCTTTTTTTTTTTTTTTTGAGTGTGACATCTTCTCTTACCCCCTGGGGGATTTGGATATACATACATCTTGTCATAATTATACTTTGTGTCCCTGAGTACTCTTTTTATTGTTTGTTCTATTTCTTTCATGGTGTTGGCGTTACTTAAATGCTTGCTGACGGCTGGGGGTGTAGAGAGCTTGCCTCACATGTGCAAAGGCCTGGGTTCGATTCTCTAGTACCACATAAAATTAGTGGGCATGACTGTGCATGCTTGTAATCCCAGGGGAGATTGCTGTGTGTTCGAGGTCAACCTGAGCTACATAGTGAATTCCAGACCAGTGTGGACTATAGAGATAGACTGTCTCAAAGCAAGCAAGCAAGCAAGCAAGCAAACAAACAAACAAAAAAACAAAAATGAAATGCTTGCTGACTTTTGACTGTGCTCATGCTGTAACTGAGAGGCCATGTTAGATTTTTTAATATCTGCTTATGCTGTTTGCTCAAGGAAGGAACAGAATGGGAATGAGAAGGGAGAAAGGGCAGTGTGTGCAGGATGTGGCAGAGCTGATCTTGTGGATGGAGTGCTCCAGTGGCTGGCATGTCCAGGCTGCCGCCTTTTGCTGTCCCAATTCCATACCTCTGTGTTACTGGGAGGGGATGTGGCTGCCCTCTCTGCTTGGCTGTCTGTCTATTTGTGGGAGGGTTCACCCTTGGGTGGCCCTGGATCTTTGCAGGTGTCAGGCCTTCCCTCCCTTCTCTGGGCACGGTATTCTCCCACCCATGTTCAGGACTGTGATCTCTTTCTTCAGTCCAATCCCATCAAGGATTTGCCAGCATCTTGTTTTTAGAAATTGTGCATGGTTTCCGTTCCACCAAAGAACCTTATGATTTTGAATTGCAGATTTAGAACATCTCTTTCCCTTCATTTGTTAGAGATTTATCTTATTTATAGTCCACCATCTGTGAATCTCAAGCTTGGAGAGAAAGCTTAGGGCTAGATATATAGATTTGGGAGTCATTTGAATAATAAATGAAAACTGAAGCATGGGAGGATAAAAGATATTCAGAGAGTCTGTACACAGGGAGAGGAAAAGCCAGCCAAGTATATAATTTAGGAAATTACCCATACTTAAGGGGTTGGCATACAACGGGGGAATCAATGGAAAGGAGTAATTGGAGAGGTAGCAAAAGACTCAGAGAAGGACAGAGGAGAGAGGAAGGATAAAGACTGGAGAGATATTAGACCAACCCCGAGGAAAGGTCATGAGGACAATGCCCGAGGCTGCTGAGAGCTGTGTCAACAGAGGGGTAAGGTCAAAGCCAGGTGGAGCGAGCGAGAAGAGAACTGAGGTGGTAGTGAACATCATCTTGCCATGGTGTCTTGGTCACTTTTTAGTTGCTGGGACAAAGTGCCCACACTCACAATTTAAGGGAAGAAAGGTTTATTTTAGCTGACAGTTTTGGGATGTCTCAGTCCATTTGTGGGCGGTTGGCAATGGCAGGAAGGGTCTGCAGAGGACAAGCTGCTCATGGTAACACCAGAGGAAGGATCTGGATAGAAGGAAGGAGCCAGGGCAAGTGTATATATCCTTCCAGGCCACATTCTCAGTGATCTGCCATGTGCCCTGTAATTCACTATATACTACCAGGTCCCGGCTCCCAACAGCACTCAAAATCCATAGACAATCCACAATATCCAAATGTATCAGGCTTTGGGGGGACATTTACATGAAGCTTTGAGGAATATTCCAGAACAAAACACGGTTATAGAAAGGAGGTCTTAAAGGCATAAGACTGGTGAGGAGGGAATTCCGGTTGATCCCTAGAAAATTCCTCCCTTGACTTGAGGCCTCTTGATGTCAAAATGTATAAAAGTATTTCCTTTGGCAAGAAGTGCATGGAATTAACAGACTTGGCTTTTGTTTATATTTGTCATGCATAAATCAAGAGCTGTATTGGAGATACTTGTAATGGGTGAGAATTTCTTGTCATAAGTCCATCTTTGTTTAGCAACTATCTATGTTTGCTTTTTAGTTTTCACAAAGAGGGAACATTTATTTCCCTTAGGAAGGACCAGAGAAATGTGCAATTTAATGTTATAATTTTTGCCTCAGAGAAAGCAATAAAAGTGTAAAATAGCTTCCATCCTGGAACAGGTGCATAGCTACTGCTTAGAGCTTGGCCATGTTGCCCAGAAAAAACTCCACTTTGCTTATTGGTCACCAGAAGAGCTACCCAGTTCTGAAATCCACATGTACCTACCCTAGAAAAGAAGCTGACCTTTTCTCTGGGAGACCCCAGGGAAGAGTCTTTGGCCACAGCAGCACAGCAGTAGTGCTGATAACTTGACACCATGAGCTTGGCGATCAAGGGGTGTACTACCCTGTGACTGGAGTGTTTGGGTCCTGACACTTTCATCTTATTGCTAAAGAATGACATGACTGTCCAGCCCAGAGAGGAGGCATACTTAATTTAGATATATTATGAAGCTGAGAGACAGAGCAAAGAGTGGGGACTTTAAAAAGTCCCCAAAATAAGCACTCAAGATAAAAGGGGAAGAAGTTTATCAAGCATTTGGGGGATATTTTTCCTAAGCAGCTTCACTGAGGTTTAATGGTGATACACTAAGCTTCATATTTTACGTATACAATTTGTTAAGTTTGGCCGGTGTATATACCCCATCACCCTATGAAGACAATGAGGGTATCATTGTGCCCGAGTTTCCTTGTGCCCCTGATAACTCCTCTGTTCACTCCTCACTGTATCTTCCCAGTCATACAACTGCTCCTTGTCATTATAAGGAAGCTTTCATTTTTCTAGGACTTCAAATAAATCAAATCATATAGTATGCACCCCTTTTCTACATGACTGCCCAACATTGTTATTTTAAAATTTACCCATGACATGGATGTATTAAGAGTCCAGTCCATTTCATTGCATAATGGTATTCTATTTTATGGATATGCCACAGTTTATCCTTTTACCTATTGGTAGATATTTGGGTTATTTTGGTGTTTGGCTATTATAACCAGAGCTGTGGTGTGCAAGTCATTGTTAGAATACATGCTGCCCTTTCTCTGAAATGTATGCCTGTGAGAGGAATGGCTGTTTCATATGGTTGACATATGTTTAACTTTCTAAGAAACCTTCAAGTTGTTTTCCAAAGTGGTTGTTTTGTTTCTTATCCTCATCATCCCGTTGCTCTATATCCTGGTCAGCACTTAGCATTGTTGCTGTCTTATTTTAAACGCTCTAGTAGGTCTGCAGTATCATCTTGATGTGGCTATAATATGCACTTTTTGGTTGAGTTTATTGACTTAGGACTTCATAAACATAATGAAAAAGATAATTTGAGTATTTTTCTTCCCAGGTTCTTAAATCTGTAAACAGAACCAGGTCTGTGGTGCAGACTTATCATCCCAGCACTCTAGGAAGCTGAAACAGGAGGATTGCAAGTTTGAGCCCAGCCACTAATAGTGACTTGGTGCTACCTTACTTCAGTGTAAAAAAAAAATTAGACAAAAAGGCTGGAACTGTAGCTCAATGCAAAAGCCCTGGGCTCAATTCCCAGTACCACACATATACCCACACACATACACACATGCATGCACACAAACCTGTAATTTGAACTTGAGCATTTGCTCAGCATTCAGAGTTAAGGGCAGTCATCATGAGCTAATTTTCTTTTCTGCTGAGCAATGACTTGCAACCTCTTTCGGGTCGTGGGTTCTTTTGAGTCTGACAAAACCTATAGAAAAGGGTAGTTGCACATGAAACAAACGGGCCACGTGGACTCCGCTCTAACCAGCACCATTGGGCAGATTTGTGCACTGCTGAAATGTAGTTTTTTTCTGTCTTCTTTGAGTTGTTTTATTAAAAGCATGGGTGATTGCTTCTCAGTCTTTTGGCTAAGAACAAGTGTAGAATTGGTTCTTAACAATCTGAAAACAAGGGTGGCAAGTTTTACCATGCACTGTTAAGAGGAATGCTGGAAAACACAGTAGCAGTCTGAGGATTCCAGTCCTGCAGAAGTCCTCCCTGCCCCAGTGATGTTTTCAGTTACCTGAGTCACTAAATCTTGTCTATGATTTGAACCACTGTGAGTTAAGATTTGGAGCTAACAACCCAAATCATCCTAACAGGTAGGTGGGGTGAGTCAAAGAGAAGAGCGGGCTCATTGTCCTTCAAGAGAGCTGGGGAAATGCCAGGGGAGACGTGGTGAGAGAAGCAGGGAGTGGATGGAGAGGAGCCTCAGGTCCTAGGAGCGAAGGCAGGTGTGGGGACCTGACGGGGTGGGAGGGATCCAACACCCCTCCTACCCCTGGCATGCGTGCACAACCCTCAGTGCTACCCTAACCCAGCAGTGAAGAATCCCCTCGCTGCAGGTCCCATTGCTAAAAATGCATGCTGTGTGTCGGGACTGGGCTAGCCACAGACTTTCCCTGAAGCGACAGAGCTGGGGGGAGCCAGGTCTGAGCACCCAGGGGATTCTCCAGCAACTCCTCTTTTTCCTGTTGGACAGGATTCCTTTCCCCAACCCCTGCCTTCCAGGACTTGCCCCTGATTCCGCAGTGCTGGAGTAACTCTCTCAGTGGGCCATTGCTAAAGCAGCAGCAAATAACTGACACTTGACCTTCCAGCAGGTGGCCACTGGCCTTCCCCCCAAGGCTCTTCTCTGGAAGGGGGAGGCCCATCATCCTGTGCACATCCCAGCTGCTTTCTCCTCCCCTGCTAATCTTCATCCTGAAGCATCTCAGGACACACTTCTTGCCCCCAAATCTTTGGGGGTTTCCCCGTTATCTAACCTCTGACTGTATCTTTTCCTTCTTTTCTTCAGTATTAGGGCTTGAGCCTGAGGACTTTTGTTCTGAACTACATCCCAGTCCTTTTTAATTTTTTATTTTAAGACAGGATTTTAGCCAGGCCCAGTGGTATAGGCCCCTAATCTCATCATTTTGGAAGGCTGAGGCAGGAGGAAAAAAACAGGCTGAGGTTATAGCTTGATACGAAGGCCCCAAGATCAATTCCAGTCCAAAAATAAAAAGGGCAGCGTCTTGCTCAGTTGCCCGAGCTGGACTCAAACTTGTGTTCTGCTTGCCTCCGTCTCCCCGAGTGCTGGGAGAGCAAGCATGCGCCTCCACGCCTGCTCCTGACTGCATCTCCCCCCCCCCCCCCCCTTCTTTTACTTTTTTATGGTTTGGTTTTCTCATACTAGAGAAACCACGCACTATGTAGCCTTTTACGTCTGATTCATTTCACTAACACAACAGTCTCAAGGTGCATTCGTTTTCCTCAAATCTATCTTTCTTTATGGCAGAGTGGTACTCCATTGTGTAAGTATACTACGTCTTCTTTATCCATTTGTCTGTTGATGGACATACTGGCTGCTTCCAAGATTTAGCTATTATACACTGAGCTGCTATAAATATAGGTGCGCATGTATTACTCTTTTTTTTTTTTTTTTCTTTGAGACAGGGTCTGCTGCACTGTAGAATCCAGGCTGAACTTACTATGCTGGCCAGGCTGGCAATCCTCTTGCCTTAGACTCCTGAGTGCCAGGATTACTGGTGTGCATTACCATGCCAAGTTAATGTGGTGCTGGGGAATGGGACATAGGGCCTTATGCTTGCTAGGCAAGTGCTTTAACCACTGAGATACACCCCCTACCCCGCCCTTTATCACTCTTTTAAAATATTTTCCCCATTTTGTTAATATATACATGTAATATAGGTTTACATTGAACTTGAGTATTTTGTGCACATATATATTGTGTCAAAAAATACAGTTTCTTCTCCTCCCCCTTCTGATCCTCCAAAGCTCACCCTATTCTCCTAACTCCCACTATCACCCCATTTGGTTCTATTTTTTAAAATCGTCTCCTTTTCTCCTCCCCCTCCCACCTCCCACCCCTTTTCTTTTCTCTCTCTACAAATTCCATCTTTTTACTTCCTTCTGTGTCTCTTACATTGTTTTATGGTTTTGTTTTCTTATATTAGAGAAATCATATAATATTCAGCTTTCAGGGTCTGTTTCATTTTACTAATCTCATGGTTTCAAGGTGCATCTATAATTGCGACCGTTGGAGAGATATGTCAATTTGAGGCAATAAGAAACCTTGCCTGGATTAGGGTTTAGGAACTACATCTAGATTAGGCACTTAAAAACAAACCAGCCTCGATTAGAGTGCGACACTTGGATTAGGGTTTAGGAACCATGCATAGATTAGGGTGTGAGTGATTTGTGGCCAGCAAAAGAAGGAAGAACACCTACTTGTATGTGGGAGGCCTGACTGGGAACTTGAGCTGTATAAAAGGAGGGAAGAAGAAAGATTGTTACAGATTTTTCCTCTGGAGAGAGACTGAACTTGATGGGACTTGGCTTCCTGTTTGTGATGCTCTGAGCAGCTGCCTCTACCTCTGCCTCTGCCATGTACTTCCGTTGCTGCTGGCCCACTGAGTGGACTGTGACCTTCTGAAATTGTAAGGAAAAATAAACCTTTCTTCCCCTAAATTTGTGGATGTCAGATATTGAGTCATACCAATGAAAATAGTAATGATGACAATTATTATGTTTTGCAAACTAAAATACTAATAAAATAATAACTATGGGGTGAACTTTCATAGATTTTATGAGAAAGCTTATGCTGTTTTAGTAGGATACCAAACAAATGATTCAAATACCAATATATTTTTTGTTACACTTTTTCTTCAGCTGTTTCCTTTCTTCCATGTTTTTTGGTGCTGCTTATCTCTCTGTCTCTCTCAAGGATTCCTGGGAGTAGGCAGTGAGGGAGGACCTAACAGTCCAATGTCCTCTGAGGTGTCTTATCTACTCCTAACCCCCTCAGCAAAGCTCTCCCGCCTGTCCTGGCTTCCCTCCCCTGAAGGCAGGGCTCTCCACCCTCACAAGTGCTCCCACTCTGCACCTGAGCTGTTCCAGGGGTTGTGGCCTTTCTCTCCTCTCCACAACTGTCTCTTGTACCAGTTTCTTCCCAGGCACTGTGTAAGAGTGACCCCCAAAACCCTGATGTGCTCTTCTGAGCCTGCTTTTATTCTAAATAGTTCAGGCTTGGGCTCTTTTTTTTCTTTTTTTTTAAAGAATGGTTCCTGCTTACATCACTGCCTGTTATGACTGCCAAGCACTGCTTCTGATCTAGACTCTGGGAGGCCTTTTCTAGGGGGAGCTCATGCTGTGTTTGTAGTATGCACTACCTGGCTTGTTTCTGGAGGCTAGGACTACCAGCTGCTGTCAATTCCCACTTCTCCTGGATCTGCACTTACCTCTGTCAGAGGTTCCAGGCTCTGGGCTTTCTTCCATCTGTGGATGCCAGCAGTTCAGGGACACCTCCAGTCAGCTTGAGGTGGTTTCCTGAGCTGCTGTTTTCATCTGCTTCTGTTGTGTCTTTGGGATTTATGACCTACCTATGGTCTCCTTCTAATTGTTGGGTACGCCCTCCTCTCCTAGCTAAATTGAACAGGCAGTTCTTAATTATAATATCAACTTTTTAAGTAAGTCCACAAGGAGACACTGCATAGCTCTGCTACTCAGCCATCATCTTGACTACAATTCCCATATTTCACTCTTGTATGATAACTTTAACTCTTTTAGAAAAATACTTAGAAAATGTACAGCTGGGTCAAGCAGGATGTCTATTTTTGTTTTTTTTTCTCCGTACTGCTTTCCATAATGGTTGTACCGGTTTACAATTCCACCAACAACTCTGAAGGGTTGTTTCCCCACAATGTTGCCAGCATTTGTTGTTTTTTAAATTTAATCAGTGATATCAGCTGTTCTTACTGGAGCTAGATGGAACCTCAGTGTTTTGATTTGCATTTCTCTGATGGCTGAAGATGCTGGGCTTTTTTCTTGTGCTTATCAGCCATCTGTATTTCTTCTCCTGAGAACTATCTATTCATTTCAATTGCCCATATTTGATTGGGTCTTTTATTTTAGGGGGGGTCTAATTTCTTTTCAGTTCCTTTTTATTTTAGGTAATAGTCCTCTGTCTGAGGAGTAGTTGGAGATTCACCCCCCCCCCCCCCATTTCATTAGTTCTCTCTTCCCTCTGTTAATTGTTTCCTTTGCTGCACAGGAACTTTTTAACTTGATATAACTCCATTTGTTTATTTTTGGTGTTATCTCATGTGCATTAGGTATTTCATTGACAAAGTCCTTGCCTATGCCTATGTCTTTAAGGAATTTTTATATTTTATCTTCCATGAGGTTCAGTGTTTCCATTTTAATGGCTAGGTGTCTGATCCACTTTGATTTGATTTTAGTACATGGTGGAAGATGTGAGTCTAGTTTCATTCTGCATGTGGCTTACCAGTTTTCTCAGCACCATTTGTTAAAGGGCTATTGTTTCTGTAGTGTATGCTTCTGGCCTTTTGATTGAAGATCAGATGGCTGAAAGTGCTCACGATTGTCTCTGCATACTCAGTTCTGTTCCATTGACCCCCTGTCTATTTTAATGACAAGATCACATGGTTTTATCACTGTTTCTTTGTAATATAGCTTGATGTCTGGCATTATGATGCCCCCTGCTTTTGTTTTGTTGTTTAGAATTGTTTTGGCTCTTCTCTTTTGGCTCCTGACTGTATCTTTTAAGACTCCTCATCCTAAAACCTTTTTATTGCCATCTCAATGACTCTGCCCATTGAGATCAAGTCTCTGTCAAGAGCCAGGCATTGTGGTGGTGCTGAAATGTAAAAATGACCTGAGGTGCGCATGGCCTGCCATTGGTAAGCAGAAGCACTTTGGGACAAATAGCGCATCACTTACATTTGTGCCCACACTGTAGATGTGAGGGATCTCAGAATCCCCTGGTTAGTGGTGGAGATCTCAGAAAACATGAGACAGAGAACAGAATGGAAGGGGCTTCTGAGCTTCATCTTCCATCCTTCTTCCAGTCCCCACAATCCTACCGCATGCGTTCTCTTGTCAAACTTTGGTGTTCCTTCAGCCTGAGAAGCCCTCACTGTCACCCTTCTCCACCAGTTATAGCTGTTTAGAATAAATATAATAGAACACATTTTTGAGTACCCACCCCAAATCCAGATGTGATGCTGACTTCTCAGTGGGTGCTATGGTTTAAATGTGTCCCCCAAATTTCAAGTATAGGATACACAATTCCCCAAATCATGTGTCAATGGTACTTGGAAGTGGGTCTTTTGGGTGATAATTGGGTTACATAGGGTTGTGAGGGTGGGGGTCCCCATGATGGCATCAGTAGCTTTATAAGAGGAGGAAGAGAGACCTGAGTTGACAAACTGCTCTGTCTTGCTGTGTGGTGCCCTCTGCCACAATACGAGAAGCAAGAAGACCCTCCCTGTGTGCCAAGCAGGTGGCAGCACCATGTTCTTGGACTTCGCAGTCACTGGTGTTATAAGTTAAATAGAATTCTGTCCTTCATATATTACTGTCTTAGTCACTTTCTTATTACTGGTACAATGCTAGGACACAATACCTGATATCCCAAATGAAGGGAGGGAAGGTTCATTTTAACTCCCAGTTTCAGAAGGTCTCAGTCTATTCATGGGCAGCTGTCAACAGTGAAAGGCATGGCGGACGGCCTTGCTTAAGAAAAGCTGCTCATTGCGTTGTGGCCAGGAAACAGACTGAGAGTGAAGGGCAGAGTGGCAAGGGAGATATGGCCATCCAACCAGGTCCTGCTTCTTAACAGCATGTGACCTGGGGATCCAATCCTTCTAATCAGGTCATGACCCAGTGATCTGATCCTTCCAACCGGGCCCCACCTCTCAACAGCTCCATGAAATCAATGGATTAATCCATTTTGCAATCCAATCACCCTCTAAACTCAAGGTTCTTGGGGGACATTTCAGATCCAAACCGTAACCATTTGCCAGCCTGTAGTGTTCCATTACAGCAACAGAAAAGAACTAAGGCTGTAGATGTATTTAGTGATCACAAGAAGCTGATGAGATAGTGACTATTCGTCCACTTGTTGGATGAAGAGATTGAAGCCTGGGTATCAGGCATCCAAGCAGTAAGTGGCAGAGTGACGCTTGCATCTTAAATTGAGGTCCAACATGGTGCTCTTAAAAGCTGTGTTACAATAACAAAAAGAATAATTTTGTGGCAAAAGCTGTGTTCCAAGAGCTGCAGGGCTCAGCTCCCAGGGCCCTTGTACGCGGTCCGTCTCCATTGCCATTCCCAGCCTTCTCCTCCTTCCTGCTGTTTGGTGAGCCCTCTGCTTTTCTGTGTTGTTTCTGGACTCTGATCCTGGGCTACTTTGCAACTGGAGAGTGTTAGGACCAGTGAGTTCCCACCCAGGGTTCCTGGGTCTACTTGTCACCTGGAAGAGAGGGCAAGAGGGAGCTTTGAACGTTGCTGGCTTTTCCTTTTGTCTCCCCAAGGCACCTTCCATGGCTTCCTACACGTCTGGTTACTCATTCTTAGTATCTTATGCTCTTTTCTACTCCTCAAACCTTAGAGTTGGGCTTCTTTAGCATTCTGACCGCAGTCATGTCTTGGTAACCACTGACATCTAGCAGTTTCCAACTCTTCCACAGCCTCCAGCCTCCTTCGCAAGCATCGTCCATGTATATCCACTTACTTAACTTGACAGGTCAAGTCAGTCACAAATCACGTGGTGTTGACCCCATTCTCTTTTCCTCTCTCCTTTCTTCCTCACATCAAGAGTAGCCTATTATTCGGTCTCCCCAGGGCTGAATCCAAAAATCCTGAGTGTGGCTTACCTTCCTAGGGCCCCAAGTCCTCCCAGCCAGCTCACATCTGCCAGGTTCTGTTGATTTCCTTTTTAAATATCTCTGGGATCTTTGTTCCCTTCCTTCCTGTCACCTTTACTGTCTGGTTGACTGCTTTCACTTTTGGATTAGTTTACTTTTCTCAATTTTTTTTTTTTGTTCTAACAATGACTGTAGACCTCTCTCTCTCTCTCTTTCTCTCTCAAATGGGGTCTTGCTCTGTAGTCTAGGCTGGCCCTGAACTCACTATGTAGCCCAGGCTGGCCTTGAACTCACAGCAGTCCTCTTGTTTCAGCCTCCTGTGTGCTGCATTACTACCCCCAGTTTATGTGGTGCTGAGAAATTGAACCCAGGGCCTTGTGCTGCTAGGCAAGTGTTCTAACTGCTGAGCCATCCCTCCAGCTCGCCAGACATCTTTCCAAAGTAGGAAATGATTCAGACTTGTTGCAGCACAGACTCCAGGGCAACACTGTCTGGGTTTGTCTTTCAGCTCTCTCCCTTAGGACCTATGTAACTTGGGGACGTTGCTTATCTCCTAGGTTCCTATCTGCAAATTGGGGATAATAATAGCTGTGCAATCTCTTATCAAAAGCCCTTGAGATCACATATTTCAGAACTTAGAAGTTTTGGATTTCATAATAGGCAGTCATTTGCATGCGTCATATATCTCTTAACATCCCCTGTGAGATCTGAGGCAATATTCTGTAATCAAACAGTACTTCTGCAACGAAACATATGAATATTCACATTACACGGGGCTAAACAAAGATAGAAATAGCCTTGTGTCAGCTCAGCTCAAACTCTGCTGCCAAACAAACTATGAAAATCTTTAGGTTTGCAGAGTTTTGAGGTGTGGGATTGAGAAAAAGGATTGTGGACGTATTTTATAGGGCTGGTGGGAAGATTAAAGGAATTAAATGTGCTCGTAATTTTGTAAAGTTCTTTGAAGAGGGCTTGGCGCGCAGATAAATGATAGAAGTATTGGCTAAGATGGATGTTTCCCTGCTTAACATCTTCTGAGGGTCCTCCTTGACCCAGGTAGAGTCCTCTCTCCTTGGATTCCTTCCTTCCTTCCTTCCTTCCTTCCTTCCTTCCTTCCTTCCTTCCTTCTTTCTTTCTTTCTTTCCCTCTTTCTTTCTTTCTTTCTTTCTCTCTTCACTGGCAATTGAACCTGGCACTGAGCTATATTCCAGAACTTTCTGTTTCTTATTTTGAGAAGGATCTTGCTAAATTGCCCAGGCTGGCCTCACACCTGCAAACCTCCTGCTTCAGCTTCCCGAGCAGCTGAGATTATAAGCCTGTGCCACCACACCCAGTGAGTCCACCCTCTTTGGGAGGCCATGTACCCTACCTCTTCTGCTCGGAGCCAGCTTTGCCATGTTCCTTCAGTTCCGATTGTGTCTTGCCTAATGAGCTTCCAGTTGTCACATGGCCTCTCCCCGTCACACTGCTGCTCACTTCCTTTTCACAGCACTATTCTATGTCTTTGCTAGAGTCCAGAAATTCTTCCTACCTGTAGGTCTGGCTCCTTACACTGTGGCCCCATCAGAGTCCTCGCTCAGCTTCCTCGCCAGTGCTGGTTGACTCATCTGGCTCCTCCATCGGCCTTTCAGCACTCTTGAGGGAATAACTCTTGAATCTGGTACACTCATAGTACCTGGCTCATAGTATGTCCCCTATAAATATTTATTGGAGAAATCAATACATTACTGAATCTCTCTCTCTTTCTTTCTTCCTCTCCAGAAAGGGGCTCACACTGTAGTCCTAGCTGCTTGTCATAGTTGCTTTTTTGTTACTGAGACTAAATATCCAACATACACAAATTAAGAGAAGAAAAGTTTATTTTAGCTCACCGTTTCAGAAGGTCATGGTTTGTTCATGGGCAGCTAGCAACAACGGAAGAACATGGCAGAGGTAGAGGTGGGGGCAGCTCCTCGCAGCATTGCAAACAGGAAATGAAGTCAAGTCCCTGAACGAAGGCAGGAAGCAAGCAGCAGGTCCCATTCCAGTGATCCTTCCCTTCCAGGTCCAGCCTCAGTGTTCCTCCTCTTTCAGGTTTAAGCCCCTGCAGCACACCTGCGAGCTATGAGCCACTACTCACCTGTAATCTAATCCACCCTCCAGGCCAGGCCGCCATCTCCTGACAGCACATGGTTCCATAGATGACCCATAACACCCAAATGCATGAGACTTGTGGGAGATATTCCAAAACCAAACCACAATTCTGCTCCTGAACTCACTATATCCTAGGCCAGTCTTGAACATACAGTGATTCTTCTGCCTCAGCTTCCCAAGTGCTGCATGCCTAGCTTATGTGATGCCACAGCACTGAACCTAGAGCTTTGCACTTGTGGCAAGCTCTCTAACTCAATGTTATTCCTCCAGCCTCCCTATTCCCCACTCTGTTTTTTAAGTTCCTGCTGCCTGTTGGCCTGATGACATCTGCATATGTGACCTCTGTCTTGAGTTGAAAACTTTTCAAGGCAGGTAGAAATCCACTTACACTGGTCAACTCCAGATTTTCTTAGTTATAAAATCATATACATAACACTAGCTATTGTTTACTGAACACTTATTCACTGGGCTCTTTGCATGTGCTCTTGCAAAGGGTAGGTAATCTGTTTACTGCCATGCAGCTGGCTAGTAGCAAGACTTTATAGGAGTGTGTACAAAGATTGCTCAAAGTGCCAGACCCCTTAGACCTTCATACATGCAATACGGTAGATATGAGCTGAGTTAGGCCCTGATGCCTTTGGCCAGCAACACCCACTTTTCACAGGTAACCAAATTTTTCTTAAGAGTATGGTAGACTTCTTAGGGAATAGATTCTTGTCTTTCTGTTTTTGTTTTTGTTTTTGTTTTGAGACAGGGTCTTGCTCGGTAGCCCAGGCTGGTCCTGAACTCACTGGTCTAGCCCAGGCTGGCCTTGGACTCAGGACAATCCACCTGTCTCAGTCTCCCAAGTGCAGGGATTACAGGTGTGACCACTCAGGATTATGTTGTGCTGGGGAATCAACGCAGGGCCTTGTGTTTGCAAGCAAGTGCTTTAACCACTGTGCCATTCCTCCAGCCCCGTAGAGTAAGAAGAGCAACATCTTCTTTGTAAGACTTTCTGCCCGTGGATGCCGCACACCTGTAATCCCAGCACTCTGGGAGAGTGAAGCAGGAGGATCACAAGTTCAAGGCCATCCTCAAAATAAAAATAAAAAAGGACTGAGAATATAGCTCAGCATGAAAGCTCAGTACCATAAAATAAAATGATAAAATGAAAGTAAAACTCCCTCATGACTTAACTGGGTAGTGTTAGAAATGAGTGTAAGTGATTACAGGCCCAGAATGATACTCTAATGGGACCAAGAAGCAAAAGGGGAGGCCCAGCCTCAGAGTGAAGTGGCCGAGGGGCAGGCAGCCATGTTGGGATGAGGGAGGAGAGAGAAGCAAACTGTGCCATCAGTACTGGCTTCTGGGGACAGATGACCAGGGCCTTAGAGATTCCTACGACAGTGACAAGTCTCCTGTAAGAATTTGGTGGGAGGAAAGCAGGGGATTCCTCCAACTTTTAGAAGGGCTCTGGCTATGGGGATGGACATACCTGCTGCCACTGTTTCCTTTCTCTTTGATTCCTACCTGACCTCTCTGGGGGTTGCATTTTCTTCCCCTCTACCTCCAACACAAATACTTTCTTATCTCAGGTGGCAGCTTCAGCTTCCTTTGGCTCTGACGCACAGTGGCCCTCTGCCTGAGGCTCCATTCTGGACATCTGAGACTTACCACTTGTCTCAAGCTCTCAGTGACAGGTGGATGGAGACTCAAGGTGTTCCCAGCCAGGGCGGCTCCCAGGTAGCCAGACAGGGAGCTGACGTCCTGAGCGTCTCTGAAGGCCTTTTCCACATGTGGAAAGAGGCAGTGGCCTTTCTCTCTCAAGACCCTGAGCAGCCTAGGGTAACGCTGAGGATGGAGAGGCAAGAGCAGAAAAGCAGGTTCTGTGTGAGTTCAGCAACCAAACCCGAGGGCACCGTGCCAACAACCCAGAGCGTGTCTCTGTGGTCTGCTGTTGTAGGCTGTTCGCTTGATCCCTATTCTTCCCTGCTCGGTTTGCTATAAAGTTCCAAGTTTTCTACATTAAGGAACAGTATTACATTTCCAAAGCAAACATGTTAATTTTCTCAAAAAATTATGTCAGAAAATATGCTACTGAAAATAAATATGTTAAAGCGTAGTTCAAAGGTTGGAAGGAACACCTTCTAGAAGTTGACTGTATTTTTTTTTTTCCTGGAACTGTACCTACCTTTCAAATACAAAACAACAGCAGCTTCCAGGAGTCTCTGTTTATTGTTCCTCATGGTATTGTTCACAACCTGACAGATTTGGCACTCTGTGAATTGCCTCTTGTCTGTCCACTGTCCACTGCTAGCGAGTCAGCTGCACAGGAACAAGTGCTGCTGTTCGCTTCCCCGGCCCAGAGCAGCCCTGGCCCCGAGAGGCGAGCTCAGGGTGTATTTGCTGACAGATGAATTGTCAGCTTATGAGTAATTTCAGTTCTCCTCTTAATACATTTCTGAGCTTCCAGCGGTTTATCCAATAAACTTTCATTGCTTTTGTGATTAGAAAAAGATGAATAAATATTTTTTCTCCATGAAAATGAAACACCTCAATTATAATATTTGAGAACAAAGTCCCTTTACAATGAAGTGTGCTCCCCACCACCCAGTACTGGGAATTGAACCCAGGGCTTTTGTACATCCTCAGACTCCTACCTGAGCTAAGGGCAAGTTTGAGATCCTTCTGCCTCAACCTCCCCGAGTGCTGGGATTACAGATATTGGCCACTGTGCTTAGTTAGGTATGCTTAGCTGACCTCGGAGAGGGATTCTTTTAAGTCTAAAAATATGTGAGAACCCTGCTCGGGGGAGAAACATACGTGCGTGACGTGTTCAGATTCCTGCTGAGCCGGGTGACAGCATCGATTCATAGGAGAAAGATTCCTCCCTTCCCAGTCACTGTTTTTCACAGGGCCACTGACGGTAAACAGGACCGATGGGTGCAGAGCCGCATCTCCTTGAGGCTCTCCAGGGAGCCCTTGGGCTGCCTGTCTCTCCCTCTTGGTCTGTTCACCTTCTGGCCTTTGGTCAGTGGGTAAAGAGATGTGTTTGACAAAAACATCCTGACAATCTGTCTGGGAAGAATGTAGGGAGTCTCCTGAGGGCTGGGGGATCAGAAGGAGGGTGCTGGACCTTTCCCTGGGTAGGTTCCCAGCTGGGGCTGGTGATCTGGATTCATCTGTTGAGGAAACTTTCCCTTCCCCACCCAGTACTGGGGATTGAACTTTGGTCTTTTGCACTCAGCTACATCCCCAGTCCTTTAATATATATATATATATATATATATATATATATATATATATATATATATATATGACAGATTCTTGCTTAGTTACTAAGTTGCCCTAGCTGAGTTCAAATGTCTCCCAGGGTGCATTGAGGCATTTGTGTTTCTCTTCATCTGGAGCCGACACCTCCAAAGTGAGTCTACCAGGCCCGGTTCCTTCCCCCTGCCCCTTTCTAAATAACAATTTGCATACAGCACCCAGAGGCTATTTCCCAGGCTCAGGAACACTGTCCACTTAAGTGAAGCTTAGGATGTCTTCAAACTATAGTGTACCTAGTCAGCCATCTTGGAAAACTTCTCAGCCTCCTTGAAGCTTTCCAAACCTGGTAACAGCATTGCTGACCACAGACTCTCTCTTGGATGGCAGCAGCTTCCCTGGTTGGGATTTTACTATGTGAGCATTTTTTTATGTCTATTACTCGGCCGCCATCTTGACCGGAAGTCTTTCTTTATGCCTATAGTTAGCATCTCTTCCCTTCTTTCTGCCCCTCCAGACTTTGAAATGTTGCCTTTTTTTAAAAAATCTCATACAAGCAGGCTCATGGCAGCAGAAGCAGTGGTTCCCAAGTGTACCAAGGGGTATATGCTTCTATTGACAGAGGCTCTTTGACTCATGATGGAGTTATGTCCCAAATCACCCTTCGTGAGCTGCAAACATCACGAGTCCAGGATTCCTGTCTTGAGCCTCACCTACTGAACGTCACAGCCGTGCGACACAATGCCTGTAGAGCGTCAGTTGTTTCCCCTAGTAACCTGCGGCTGACCGGGAGCTGTGGCAGCCTCCTGCCTCCCGGCATCCCCAGAGAGTGTCACCCCCATATTGCCAAACCGGGAAAAGATCAACACTCGAAATGAGTACTAGCTCACCAGCACGGAATGGAGAACCTGTTCAGTTGGATCACTGTAAGCTGGAGACCATGGGCTGTTGGCTTTAGCTCTATTTCATCTCATCAACCGTGTCAGCTGACAGCAGGGTCGATTCGCACCTCGTCACCTCCTTCTGGGGGAGGTTTCAATGCTTTCTGCAGATTTCTTCACTGTTCTGGGGCCTGGCAGCTTCTCAGATCCTGCATCTTCACAACTGTTGAGGTCATTCATATCCGTATGTCCCCCCTCTGCTCTCTCCAGGTCATTGATGGGTCTTCTGTGGTTTTTCTCCCAGTATCACTTGCACAGAATGTTTATTTGAGAGGCAGATTATATTGAAAAGGTTGGATGCTTTTGCACCGCAGCAGGGAGAACCATTTTAGCAGTGCTTGCTAGCCAATCCCTGTTTGTGAGCCTGCTTTAACTGCCTGGCTGCTGGAAACTTCTTGCCGAGTCTTTCTCTCCATGGGTCTCTGCTCCTTGCCTTGGTTCCTGCTTCTTTCCTAGACTTGACAAATGTCCCTTCCCTGCTTTTCCTCAGGGGCTGAAGTGGGTAGAGTCAATTACCTGTTTCATACAGGTTCTTCACCCTGGTGCCATTAACACTGAAACACACACACACACACACACACACACACACACACACACACTGGAAAAAAATAAAGGCACCAGAAATCCTAAGAGAGCAGATACAAGCCACTGTAATGGCTTTCTTCCCTCTCACATTGAGCACACTAGCTGTAGCATAAACACACACAGCCTTGCTTGTCTGAGAGACCTTGAGTTCCCTTTGTTTGAAACAGACCTTGGGTATGTTTAGAACACTAGAACAATTATGACCTTGGTTGGAGACAATGCTGTATTCTTCCATTAATCTGTTTGTACACCTGTGTACCTACCACTGTTTTTCAGAACCAAACCATTATCAACAACCTTTTCCCCCTTTGCGTCCTTACCATATTCCATTCTGCTACTTCTCTTCTCCCGACCTTCGGCCCCTGATGGGTTCATCTTCCTGAATTTGTGTGTATTACTTAGTTTTGAAAAAAAAAGTAGCTTTATCCCAACTTTTCCTATCAGATACTAGTAAGGGATAAAGCTGGAAAAACTTGACTGTCTGTCCAATCTACTAGTCTTATCTTCTCCAACTCATTCCAGTGTCTTCTAGATTCTGAAAGTGGCCAGATGGGAAAGCTGGAATCCCCTCAGAGAGCCTTGGAAACCTTACCCCAGAGCAAACCAGGACGGTATGAGGCTGATGAACAGCATGAGAAGCCGTCTGAGGAGCTGGGAGATTTATTTGATGACAAGGAATATGGCTCCAGAGATGGATAGCCACGCTGCTGCTCTAAGGACACTGGAGTGGCACCCAGCAGGTGTCCTCACAAGGCTCATTGCAGGAGCAAGAAAGAGCTCAACTGGGGACAGGACCGTCTTCAGATTAGTTGTCTTCACCCTGGGGTCTGGCTTCTGCCTTAGGTTCTAGGGCTTTTCAAATCTGGGGTCTGTGGGTCTCTGCTGGTACCCGGCTTCTGCTACTGGGGAGTAGCAGTCACAGTCCCAGAGGTTGCAGAGGTCATAGACAGACACCAGAAGGACAGTCCTAGCCTGGGTATCAGCAAGGGAAGATGGTGAGGAAGGCCAGGTCCACAGAAGGAGTTTGCTTGGGCTGTCCAAACAAGTGAGGCATGTCACACCAAGTGCATGGGCAGCATCCAGGACTAAACAGGAGCAGCAACCAAGCCTTGTGCACCCAGCGTGGGGCTGGTCAGGGACCCAGCCCTCTGTGGTAAACACTAGGGCTTCAGAAAGACAGGTAGCCACAGCAGGATGTCCATAAAGGTGTCCAGAATGTTCTTGTGCTCTGTGAGGGCCGGCATTTTTAGCAGCAGCAAAAACAAGACCAATGCTTTGGCCACTCACCCCAGCATCGTACTCTGAAGGGCCAGATGTGTCTGGCTTATGACTTCCACCAGGACACTGAGCAGGAACAGCCTAACACGATGGTCCAAACTGTTCCCAAAAGGCTGCCAAATGTTCTCCAAGTCTATCAGGGAAAAATGGTTGGTTCCAGGTGGGAAATGAACTCCCCAAAGATGTTCCCTCCACATTATTCCCTCCACATATACCTGTCATTGACCCTTGTGGCCTCTCTTGTCCCTTGGGGAGAGTGGGAAGTAGAGGGGCTGCTGGCTCTGCAGGAGGGGTTAGCACCTGAGAACCATCCTTGTATATAGAACCTCATGGACTAGATGGGAAGCCCAGGAAGAAGGTATCACAGGACACCAGCCACACTGCAGCCAACAGAGTGGACAGTTACTGTTGCCACAGGGATAATAGTCCCTGCTGCCCTGTCTCTGCCTGCCTTGCATGCCAGAGGTCACAGGTATCATGTGAGCTTAGGTCTGTTTTTAGGTAGCAGACAAAGCAGGGCTGCAGGTTCAATATCAAAACTATGCGCTAGTCATTGTCCTCCAGAGAAACAGAACCAATAGGAGCCTGAATCTATATGTCTATATAGAGGCTCGGCAGTCCCATGACCTACCACCTGCAAGCTGGAGACCCAGAAAAACTGGTGGCACAGTTCCAGTCTGAGTTTGAAAGTCTGAGAAACAATGGAGTGAGTTTGAATTCAAATCTGAAGGCTGGAGAACAAGGAGGCTGATGGTGTAAGTTCTAGTTTGATAGCAAGAGAAGATCAGAGTCCAGCTTAAACAGGCTAGCTGGAGTTAGAGGAATGGCACAGCGGTTAAAGCACTGAGTTCGATTCCACAGCACTACATAAACTGGGTGTGGTGGCCACACCTGTAATCCCATCACTTGGGAAACTGAGGCAGGAGGACTGCAATGAGTTTGAGGTCAGCCTGGGCTCCATAGTGAGGTCAGAACCACCTGGGCTACAGAGATAGATCTTGTCAAAAAACAGGTTAGCTAGCAGCAAATTATTCCTTCACTATTGGGTGTTTTTCTTCCTTCTTTCCTTCCTTCCTTTCTTTCTTTCTTTCTTTCTTTCTCATTCTGGGATTAAACCCAGGACCTTTTACACTGAGCTACATCCTTAGCACCCTGCCTGTTAAGTTCTTTTATTAGCAGGTATTTGTGATACATAATAAATAATAACAATCAGCTTGAGAAATTGGTTATTTACATGGGGCATTTTAGCAAGTTTTTACTCTTCCTTTCCCCTGCCCACCCTCTTACTTGCCCTGCCTACCCTTTGTCTTTTCCATCTCTCTTCAACTTTTTCTCTCATATTAGAGAGACTGTGCAATATTTAACCTTCTGGGAGTGAATCACTTTGCTAAGCATGATGGTCTCAAGGTGTATCGATTTTCTTACAACTGACTCAAATTGTCTTTCTTTATGACAGAGTAGTACCCCATTATGCAAATATACTATGTCTTCTTCATCCATTTGTCTGTTGGTGAACATAAAAATTAGCCAGGCCCCGTGGCGCGTGCTTGTAATCCCAGCACTTGAGAGCCTGAAGCAGGAGGATTACCCTGAGTGGGAGGCCAGCCTGGGCTGGCAAGGACTATACAGGAAAAAAAAAAAAAAAAAAAGAAAAAAAGAAAAAAAAGACTGCCTTTCTGTGGTGGCACTCAGCCAAAACATTCAGTTTTCTTGTGTATATATATATATTTTTAAAAATCACACTTTGTAAAGTCACCCAAAAAGAGGAATTCCAGAACTACTTCAGACAGTTGCAGGAATAGTGGGATATGAGAAAAAAGCTGGGCGTGGTGGCACGTGCCTGTGATTCTCTCACACTCTGGAGGAATGGCACAGCGGAGCTGGGAGGCTGAGGCAGGAGGATCGCAAGTCTGAGCCCAGCCTGGGCAACTTGGTGACTTGGTGAGTCCCTGTCTCAAAATAAAAGATGAAAGGACTGAGCTGGAGCTGGAGCTGGAGCTTAGTGCAGAGACGCTGGGTTCGAAAAAAAAAAGAAGGAAATTACTTTGAGGGGATTACTGGCGATGTGTCTCACTGTGATAACATTTTAAAAATTTACAACTTCACTGTTTATTTTGATCACCATTTTGTATCAGAACTTCAGTTGTACATGAGGCAGAAACGACTTCAGCCAGGGCCAGTGGCCCGGGCCCACTGTCCTAGAACTTGGGAGGCTGTGGCAGGAGGACTCTAAGGTTGAGGCCAGCCCAGGCAACTTAGTGACTTAGTGAAATGCTGTCTCAAAATATAAATAAAATGCATGGGGGGTGCAGCTCAGAGCAAAACCCCTGGGTTTGATCGCCTGTACTAGGAAAAGAAGGGAAGAAAGAGTCCAAAGCAAAACTATTTTATTTTATCCATATAGGAAATTAATATTATAATTATATATGTATAATACATCTACATGCATATATATATATCTTTTTTTATCTTTTTCTTCCTGAACTTAATTTATTTCTCAAAACTCCTGACCTATTCAATTATAGTATCATTTAAATTACAAATTACTTTTTCATTAAAATTACAAAACATGTAATTTTCTGCTCTAAATATAAAAGCTTATCATTATGCACAGGCTTGCAAGGAACACAAACACCCAGAGTACTCAATTACCTTTATGCTAACCTTCACGATTACAGCTTAATTTTTCACGGTGTGCGTCTAGCTGGAATCCATGTGGCTCTCTGACACTTTCCATCTGAAAGTATTCAAAACCGTTCTGGGAGTGAAATTAGATTTGTCAATGCACATGCATGGTTTCTTTTCTGAAAAAAATTCTAAATCAGTCCAAAAATAAAATACAAAGTGTAGTACAAATAATAGCCCTTTCAGAGGCTGAGGCAAGTTTGCAAGTTTGAACCCAGCCTGGGCAATTTAGCAACTTTCAAAATCAAAGACTGAAACATGGGCTGGGAATATAGCTCTGTGTGAAGGCCCAGGACTGGAGCCTTAGTACTGTAAAAATTTTAAAATTAAAAAAAAGACAACATTTGTATGTGCCAAGACTGTGTTCTAAGCACTTTACATCTGCGTTAACTCACTTAACTCTTGACAACTGGCCATATCATTGCTGATTTATGGGTGCGTAAGGGAAGCGCGGAGCAGGAACAGCCTGTGGTTATTGGCTAGGGAAGACTTTGCCTACTCTGCTTATTCTAGGGCAGGGCTTCTCAAGTGTGTCCCTCTTGAATTTCCACATCTTTCTTCATCAATAAAGAAAATGTGCCCATAGATACGCTATATAACCTGGGTTTTCCTGCTGAAAAATTTCTGAATTGTAGAAGTGACTGTCTTGTTGTTTTTTCATTTATGGAACAAAATACCCAACACACACACCTTCAGGGAGGAAAGGTTTATTTTAGCTTCCAGTTTCAGGAGGTTTCAGTTCACTATTGGTCAAGCTGGTAATGGCAGAAGGGTCTGGAAGAGGCCTGGCTGGAAAAAAAGCTGTTCACAGCATCGCAACAAGAAGTAGGGATTCGAACTTGGGTACTTAGTGCTTGCTAAGCAAGCTCTTTATCCACTGAGCTGTTCTCCAGCCCCTGGGGTCCATTTCTATGACGGATACTATGGCGTATGGAACTGGCTGTGAATGAATCAGGCCTTCTGTAAACTCTGCCTAGCAGTACTGGATGGGATCTTATGGGCCAGTGAGGCAAACCAGTAGCCAGAATTGATGTCTATTCCTGTGAGAATGAACAGCTGGCCTTAGGTTAGAATAGGCCCAACGTCCCACTGTGTGACTGCTTGGGTCCTCAAGGAATAGTGCCACAGGAGTCTCGGCGTCGCCTTTGTGCTGCCAGATTGGACATGGCTAGGCTGTCCTCGTCAAATGTGAATCCATGCTGCTGGGCTTGCATGCAGACTTAATCTGTCTCCACGGCCACTTGGTCCATGTGCCCGTTGTGCTGGCACTAGGGTGGCTGCTGCTGAAGGCTCCCCCTTGTCAACTGGCTGGGTTATTTTGTCAACTCGGTGTCCTTCTCCAATGGACACTTTCTTGGACCTCTCGTGGATGCCATGTGTTGTAGCTGGGGTTTCCAGAAAGCAGTCGTGACACAGAGTTGGATGTGCAAGTGTTTTACTGAGGAGTGACACCTGTGAAAGGGGACGGTGACAGCACGATCGAGCAGGCAGAGGTATCAGGTGGCAACTCAAATATGACGAAACCTCTCCGGGCCCAACAGGGTGGCTCCAGAGAAGACCCTGTTGTGAGATCACGGTCTTGAACTGCCATCTTGCTCAATTAAAGGCTGGGCCCACTCCAAGAATAGAGTGCCCTTGGCTGCGAAACTGGGGCAGGTGCTGATGAGGAAAGCAGCCGGGAGCTGTCTGCTGACTCTGTCCCTCCCAGCTGGGCGGCGTGTCTCTTCCCCACAAGCATCTGGAAAGTGCATCTTTCTCGTTACTAGGGGCTCAGGTGCCCCGAGAATGAGGGCCCGAGTGTCTCCACAGGAAAATGACTGAGTCCAACAGGTGCAGTCACTGATAGCAAGGCGGGGTTAGGATGAAAGTTCTCTAGAGGTGGACCAGGAGTGCCAGCTGTGGCTCAGAAGTGGCTACTATGAACGAGGCTTGTGCTTCGTGCTCTAAACTGCTCTCTTCCAGAGATGCCCCAGAGAGGCGGGAGGCTGGTCCTCACACGCGTGGACAGGTGGGTCCACACAGGGCAAGGGGCAGACGGGGGCAGACACAGAGCCACAGCACTCAATTCTCCTTGGGGAAAGGACCGCTGTTCAGCCTGGAGACGTGGGGTGAGTTGATGGCCTCGATATCTGGTGGGTGCTCAAGGTCAACTTCCACTTCGGAACTGGGATCCTCCTCTGGGGGGCGTGGCCCCAGTCAGTAACTGGGCATGATGATGTATGTATGAGAGCCTGTTTCAAGGGACCAGGAAACCTTGGACATCTTTGTTCCAGCGCTCCCATGGGACAAGCAGAAGCTTCGTCAGATCAGTCTTGTGGTCTCAGTTCCGTGTGTCAGTTCGTCTTTCTCCCCTATCCTTCAGCAGGCTTTATTCACCAAGAAACCTTGTGCAGCCCCAGGTCCGCCAGCTCCTGCTTCTCGGAGAGCTCCGCCAACACAGTGTGCAGGGCACCTGCCTCCTGGCCTTTAAAGGCACCTGTCTCAACGGCAGCTGCTTCCTGCTGCCCGCGGGGTGCCCAGATCAGCTGTTAGGCTTCAGAATTCTGCACACGCTCTCTAGAAGATGGGGCCTGCAGGCAACCAGGTAGGGCAGAGTTAAGCAGAGAACCAGCAGCCAGCAGCCAGCGGGTGTTTGTGAGTTTGTGGTTCTCAGGGACACCTTTCTGGCCTTAGGACTTCGGTCCCCTTGAGGGGCCCCTGAGCCCAGCTCTCCCACTACAGAGTTCTGCTGTGCTTCTCTGGGGCCAGATGGAAAGAGGAGAGAATTCTGGGTTAAACTGCGAAAGCCGGAACAGGAAGAGACCACAGAAGCCCAGCAACTCCGACACAGGAGCTAGAGCTCTGGGGGCAGGAGAGCAAGGGGCAGGGTTCGTCGAGGTGTTGCCAGCAGAAGGGCCCTCCCTGGTTCTGGAGGTGGCCGCAGTTACCGAAACTGCTACAACCCGGGGCCATTTTGTCAGTGTCCTTCATGGACACAGAGAGGGGTCCCAGGGGTGAGGAGAGAGCAAGGAACCCGGGGAAGGCACAGATTCACTACATCCCAGCGACAGGAAAGAGGGTCACTACCAAGAACCTGCACCCCTGCTGCTCATTGTATTTTTTGTCATTTATTTTATCGAGAAAATCATGGAAAACTGCCATTTTTTTGTTGGCTAAAGAACAGTGAAATACTCCCAGTTTTCTTTGGCTTAACCTAATCATAATAGCATACCCAAGTCGGGGTGATTTATACAGGAAAGAAGTTTACTTAGCCTCATGGTTCTGGAGGCTGGGAAGTCCCAGATGGGCAGCCGCACTTGGAGAGGGCCCTGCGCTCCAATCTGTGGCAGAAATGAGCCTTTGGGAAGGAAGGAGGCCTAAACCCTGCTGCAGCTGACTTATTCCCTCAGGCAAGGTATTAACCTTTCTGTGAGGGCTTTCTACTCCCGTGACCCTAACAGCTCACAGTAGACCTCACCTCCCCAGATGACCACATTGAGGAATTAAGGTTCTGACTCACATACGCTTTTGGGGCACACACACAAATCATTGCACTAATATAGAGTTGAATATATAGTCACATTTTATTTTCCAGGGTATCTATTTAAGGACCTTTCTTGCAGACACTGTTCCCGGAGTGCCCTCTACAGGATGGCTGTGAAAACTCCCCTCATACGATTCTATTCTCATAACCCAAAGTGGATGCAAAATTCTTATCCCCTTACTGACCTTTTACATATGAAGAAAGAGAAGTTATGTAGTGTGCCCAGGGACACACAGCTGATGAGGGACACACGTGGGATGTAGGTCTGCATCTGTCTGATCCATGACCTCATGCCCACACTTTCCTGCCAAGGTCTTTCGTGGGGACAGAGACTGGACATTCGAGTTAGAGAATCAATCAGGGAGAGGGCTCGGAGGAAGAAGGGAAGTAAATCTGGCTAAGACGTGATGACTATGCACTAGTTCTGCAAGATGATAGCAATTCTGTGTTTAGCAAATATATACTAATGAAATAAAGTAATAATTATGGGTTAAAAAAGAACCATCCAGTGCACTCTGGACTAAGTAGTCCCTTATGATCATTAAAGTCAGGTAGAGGCTTTTTGGAATCTAAAGCTTACAAATATGTGGAACCCTTTTTAGGAAAAATAACACCCAAAAAATCTTTTTCAAATTTTACAAAAACATGTAATCATCTGAACATTTTGCTAAGGTTCTTTCTGGACTTAAAGGAGCTTGTGCATGGGAAGGCCCTGGAGCTTCAGCTTTCTGTATTTTATTTTATTTTATGGTACTGGTGATAGAATCCAGGTCTTGAGGGACATCCCTAGTTCATTTTTTACATTTTTATTTGAGACAGGGCCTTGTTAAGATGCTAAGTTTCCTAGGCTGGGTTGGAACTTGTGATCCTCCTGCCTCAGCCTCCCAGAATTCTGGGAGCATAAAACTGCACCCTGAACCCCAGCTCTGAAACTTACACTTTATTATCGAAGTTCTGACAACCTCAAGGTTCCAGCTGGGACATGCGTGCGTGCGTGCGTGCGTGCGTGCGTGCGTGTGTGTGTGTGTGTGTGTGTGTGTGTGTGTGTGAAACTGGCTTGGTGAGAGCATCACTGCTTCCTTTTGTGGCCGCCAGGGGGAGGCGCTCCCAAGAGACTCCCTGGGCTGCTATCTGCGCTGTCCCCCTCAGGCCCAGCTCTGCTCTGAGAGGCTGCTGGCAAGGCCCCTCGTGAGTCCAGGAACTTTCCCTTTAGCCAGGAAGGGAGGGTGCAGCAGTTGCAGGGTTATGGAGAGGACCTGCATTATTGAGGGGACCAAACTTTCCTCTGGGGGCAGTAGAAATGCCCAAAGGTGAAAACTAGCAAAGGGTTTAAGCTAGAAGCATATAAAATCTAATTCATCTTTATGTTACGTTTGAACATAGAAACATAGCCCCGGCCCAGTACGCCGGCCTGTCATCCCACCACTCTGGGAGGCTGAAACAGGAGGATGGCAAATTCGGTCCGGCCTGTCAACCCCGTGAGAGCCTGTCTCACGGTCAAAAATAAACATGGTCTGAGGCAGCTGATGGTGGTGCATGCCGGTGACCCCAGCACGGGGGAGGCTGGGCAGGAGGACTGCCATGAGCAAGGCCAGCCTGGGCTACGTGATGAGTTCTGGACCAGCCTGGACTGCAGAGAGAGACCTTGTCTAAAAAAGAGAAGGGGGCATATAGCAGGTTGTGAAGGCCCCGGGCTGCTCAGTCCCCAGTGACACACACACACACACACACACACACACACACACACACTAATAATAATAATAATAATAATAATAATAATAATAGCAGCATTCAGCTACTAGGTTAGTTTATCTGGGCTCTGTGCTGTAGGTCTGGCGCCCCCATCCCCAGGACCAGGCTTGGTCCATGGGACGCCCCTTGGCCCAGCATACCAAGGTTCTCAATTACTTTCTCCAGAATGATTAAATGAAAAGAGAAAGGAGAAGCCAGAACACGGGAAGACCGGCACGATGAGACAGGAAACAGCGCAGGCACCCACCGCAGTGTATTTAGAAGAAGTCTCTGTTCTTTGCAGGACTGCAGAAGGGACGAAGGGAGGGAAGGTCAGGTAAACACGCTCAGGCTCCTCCTTCAGGTGACTCTGTTGTGAAGATGCACAGAGCATTCTGATACTGAGGGAAATGGGAGGTGGCCTGCAGCATGCTCCCTCAGGGGCTCCGGGCCTCCAGCCTGGCCCGGAATGTGTGGAGACCCTCACCTTGTTCCTGTTCTTTGGGAAGTGATGGCGTGTATGTTGATGTCTCCGAGATCTTTACTCATCTGTCTCCCTGGTGTGCTGAACTTCTGTGGTGAGGGAGCGGACACAACTTGGTGGAGTTTGTTTTCACTCATGGCTCTGGGTTCTTGGATGAATTTGTGTATTCTTCAGCTGCAGTAAACAGTTTTTGCTGGATATTTTGAAGAAGCTCATCTGCCTGCGCTCCCACTGTACAGCAAGCACAGGGATGACTTAGACGGGAGTCCTGAGTCGATCTTCTGTGGTTCTTACCTTTTCTCTGACATTTTCTATTCAGGATTTTTTTTTTTGACCTATTTTTAACTGATCCACCAGCCCCTTTTGGATCTACCAGCCTTTCTATTGAAATTATTTTTCAAGGTCATATTTTGAGATTCCTAGAGCTCTATCTGATACACTAAATTTTCTTGTTTTTGAGCCCTCTGTTCTTTTACATGCTTGTAACTGCTTCTCAGATTTCTCTGAAGATGTTAGATGTTATACTTTGAAGTTTTCTCCTCTTTCTTGAGTTATACTTATTTCCTCTAAGGTCCTTTTTTCTCATTTTATTTTTATTTAAGCTTTTCATTTGAAAATGTTCAGTGCTTGCTTCGGTAGCACATATACTAAAATTGGAACGATACAGAGAAGATCAGCATGGCCCCTAAAAATGTTCAAACTCACACGTAAATTGAAAGATGGTACGATGGATATTCACATGCCACGCGCGCGCACATGTGTGTGTGGGTGGTGTGTGTGCATACGGTGCTAGGGATTGGACGCACACTAAGCTAAATCCTCAGTTTTTTATTATTTTTTATTTTGAGACAAGGTGTCAGTAAATCTCTACACTGCCTGTCTCATGTGTCCGTAGAAACATTGCTCGGTAACATTTTTACCATATTTGCTTTCTTTCTGACTTCCTAGGTTTTTTTTTTTTTCTGAATTTTTTTTTTTTTTTATTTTGAGACAGGGTCTCGCTCTGTGGTCCAGGCTGGTCCTGAATTCACTTCAGAGCCCAGGCTGGCCTTGGACTCACAGCAATCCTCCTATCTCAGCCTCCCAGGTGCTGGGATTACAGGCGTGCGCCACCAAGCCCAGCTTATGTGTTGCTGGGGAATAGAACTGGGCTACTTAGCACTTGGCTTAGCGCTTGCTCAAGCGCTTCAACCTCTGAGCCATTCCTCCAGCCCTTTTCTGAATCTCTTAAAAGTAACTGCAGGCATCATGACATTTTGTTGCTAATACAATCAGCCCTCTGTATCCACAAATTCTGCACCTGCAGATTCAACCAACTGCAGATAGAAAATACGAAAGTTGCACCTCAATTGAACATGTGGGGATTTTTTTCATCGCTCTTCCCACCCCATCTTTTCTTCTCTCTCTCTCTCTCTCTCTCTCTCTCTCTCTCTCTCTCTCTCTCTGGCACAGAGAATCGAATCCAGGGCCTTCATGTTGAACTACATCTCTGACCCTTTTTTGTTTAATTAACTAAATTTTGTGGTAATAAGGATTAAGCTCAGGGTCTTCCTACTAAGCTATACCCCAATCCATTTTATTTTTGATTTTAAGATAGAATCTTCCTAAATCAATAAATTGCCCAGGCTGGGCTTGAATTTGTGATCCTCCTGTCTCAGCCTCCCAGGGTGCGGGGTACAGGCCAGGGCCACCGAGCAGAGTCATTGTTCTCTAAACACTTCAGTAAAGCAGCTATTCACAGGACACCTAAATTGTGTTATATGCTATAAATATTAGATCCAGGATTCGGCGCAGACTCACATGCTAATTACAGTTAGTTCTGGTGTTTTCTCACTCTCTTTTAACCCAGAACAGTTCCCACCCCACCCTGCCTGCCTACCAACTACTCCTTAGCAGTATTTTGATGGGTTTCAAGCTGTTTTCTTTTTGAAGAGCATGGGTTAGCTGTCTCGAGGAAAGTTCTCCATTCGGATCTATCTGATTGTGTTCAACTGCTTAAATATTTCTCCCAGGACTCTTCCTGGGTAGTTGTGTGTACTTAAGATCATGTCCCACCAGGAAGCAGGTGTTTCCTCATGATTAGATTCAGCTTATGTGTCCTCCGCAGGAACATTACATGAGGAATGCTGGGTCCTTTCCAGGGGTCGCATTCAGACACACATGTGTCCCTCTGCGGTTTGTTCACTGGGGATACTGATTTTGATTACTCGGGAAAGTGCTTTTGCCTGTGTGTGTGTGTGTGTGCGGTGGGTGTGGGTGGGTGTGGGTGTGGATCAAACCCAGGGCCTTCACACTGAGCTGTAGAGCTAGCCCATTTTTCTTTTTGTTTCTGAGCCAGTCTCTCACCGAGTTGCTAAATTGCCCAGGCTGGCCAGGCATGGTGGCACGCATCTGTAATCCTACCACTGTGGGGAGTTGGGGCAGGAAGATCCCGAGTTCGAGTTCATCTGGGCAACTTAGAAGGGGCTAGGGACGCATTCAGAGTTCAGCCCCCACTTTCAATCTCCAGTACTGCCAAAGTTTTTTTTTTTTTTTTTTTAAATAAATAAGTTGTCCAGCCTGGGCTGGGGTCTTGCAATCCCTGTGTTTTAGCCTCCCAGCGAGCTGGGATTATCGGCCTGAACCACTGAGCCTGGCTCAAGCATTTGCTTTATCCACTGTTTTTCCCTTGTAACTAAGCCATGTTTGGGAGAAGTTTGAAGGCTGTGTGAATGCTCCGCTCCTCAAGCTTTTTCCCATTGATACAGCATCCTTCTCCTGAATCAGACTTTACCCTGTGCTTGTAAAATGGTCACTTTCTTTAGTATATGTGTGTGTTTGAGACAGGGTCTTGCTCTACAGCCCAGGCTGGTCCTGAACTCACTATGTAGGTCAGGCTGGCCTTGAGCTCGTGGCAATCCTTCTGCCTCAGCCTCCTGAGTGCTGGGATTACAGGCATGTGCCACCTCGCCTGGGTAGAAAGGTGATTTTTAAATGTAACTCCTCCTTCCACATTATCAGCGCTTCCTGCCTGTACAAGATGTTCTAGGTTCAGCTTGTCCGTTCCACATCCTAGTCCTGGAATCAGCCGTTTCTCTGGGGATCTCTGGTTCTCTTTAGCAATGGCCTTTGTTTTTGGAGGAGACTTTCACTGGAATTTGCATTAATTATAGTTACGGGTTAACAGCTTTTCCTGTTTGCTTGCCTTTTCTTCTTCCTTCCTTCCTTCCTTCCTTCCTTCCTTCCTTCCTTCCTTCCTTCCTCCTTTTCTGTCTTTCTTTCTTTCTCTTTCTTTCTCCTTTTTCCTTCTTTTCCTTCTTTTCTTTCTTCCCTTCTTTCTTTGGATTGCAAGTTTCAGCTCAGATTGGCAATTTAGCAATTTAGTGACTTAGCTAGATCCCATCTCATACAAACAAACAAATTTTTAAAATGAAACAGTGCTGGGGATGGAGTTCAATGCAAATGCCCAGGATTCCATCACCAAGGCTGGGGTTGGGGCAGGAAAGATGCCATAGTGATGGTAAATCCTTAGATTATAAAAGAAAATAATTTGATGGTATCAGGTACTAGTAGGAATAATTGTTATTTTTCTGAGGTTCTGAGCTACCTCTCTAGCCCCCTTTTTATTGTTTATTTGAGATGGAGTCTCACCAAGTCACCCATCTGGGCTCAAACCTTGTTATGATGAGAAATCAGAAATTTATCACTGTTTCATTAATTTTTTAACTTAATATTTCCTTTTCCTTTCACTATTTAAAAAGATTTTTCTAGCCATCTCTGGCCCCGCGCAGAGGTTGAGCCTAGGGTCTTCGCATCGAGCTCCCTGACCCCCAACTTTTTTGAGTCAGGGTCTCACTAAGTTGCTAAGTCGCCCAGTTTGGACTTGATCGCAGTCCTCCTGCCTCAGCCTCCCAGAGTGCTTGGATTAAGGCAGGCATCAGAACACCCTTCCTTACTCATCTCTGGGTTTTGGGTTTCTTTGATCTATCAGGTGACATTTTTTCATTTATTTGGGAATCTTCAGCTGCTATTTCTTCAAAGAGATTTTCCTGCCACCCCTGCTCCCTTTTCCCTACTGACACCCCAGCGACGGGTCTTCTTGCTGCACAGGCCCCTCACGCTCTGCCCGCTTTCCTTCTCAGTCCGCTGTCACTCACTGGTGCAGTTCTATTGTCCTCACGTGAAAGTCACTGGTTTCTTAGTGAATTTGATAGTGTTCCATCTTAAACTCATTCGATAAATTTTTCAGTTTTGCTATTAGACAGGTCTAAAATTTTCTTTTGATCTTTTTTCATTGTTTCCTTTTAGCGATTGAATTTCCTCATTCATTCACTCACTATAGCAATTTTTCTCTTTAATTCCTTAAATGTGTTAGTTTTGAAATGGCTTAATTTTTTTCTACTTTTTCAAACTTCGATTAACTGACTTTGATGAGGTGTGTTTGCCCATTTCAATCCTTTTATTTAGACTGTGTTTCTGATGCCTCCAAAAAGCTGATAACATTATCATGTTATAATTCATGTTACAAACTGTGTCACCCAGTTTTCCTTTTCTTAGTTGGAGAGGAGTAAACTTGTGAACTGAAGATACTAGACTCCCACCCTGCATTGTCTTCTTATAGTGACTTTGTATAAATACTGCTGCTTGTCAATTTTGTTTATTTAAAAGTGTTTAGTCAGGTGTGGTGGCCCATGCCCGTAATCCTAGCCCTGGGGAGGCTGAGGGAGGAGGATTGCCATGTGTTTTAGGCCAGCTTGGGCTGCATAGTGAGTTCAGAATCAATCTGGACTACAAAGCTCTTGTCTCAAAAAAAAAAAGTGTGTACTTTTCCTGTACCATCAATAAACAGGTACTTCTTTTTGTACGTGTGGGAACATTCAAACAGCTAAGTTGTTCCCCCCCCCCCCCCTTTGGTATTGGGGATTAAACCCAAGGCGCTCACACACAGCTATGTTTGTAGCCCATTTTAAAATTTTGAGACAGGGTCTCACCAAGTTGCTGAGTGGCTCAGGCTGGGCTCAAACTCTTGATCCTCTCACCTTGCCCTTCCGGAGTGCTGGGATTGCAGTCGTGTGTCACCATGCCAGCACGAGTTGCAAAGAGTCTTAGTTCAAGAATGCCCTCTTCTGCGGGCATGGTGAGGTTAAATCCTTTTTTAATAGCATGTGCTCATGAGAAAGGAAGGCGGGTACTTTCTGACTCGGAGATTCCCGCTCGTTTCTGTAGGGCTGCTCTTGTGCTCTCCTTCACCTTCCGGTAACCCATCCCCTTTCTCAGTGCCGTGTCCCCCTAGAGGTAGTGCCTTTCCCCAGCGTCACTTCCGGTCCTGTGCCCTTTCAAGCCTCTTTCCTGGTGTTTCCCAACAACTAGAGCTCTGACTCCTGTCCTCCACGCCGACGTTTCCCCACTCGGGACGAAATCCTGTCTTTCCAAGCTCGTGGCCTCTCCATGGTCCCTGATCCCAGGACTCCGCGTCCCTCCCCTTGCCGTGCAGAGGGCTTACTGCGCTCCAAGATGGGCTCTGAACCCACTTTGCTAATGTCATAGATTTGATTTTCTTTCTTCTATCTGAATTAAAGCTGGAGAATCTCTCTTCTGTAGTTATGACATAAATGTGGATTATATGTGACTTAAGTTGGTCTCTATTCATTTTTATGAATTTTGTAGGCTGTATGAAAAAATGTGGACGTAGATAACTATCGTTATCCAGTGGGAACCCATGTGGGTATTTAAAAAATATTGGTTTGGGGCTGGAGGAATAACACAGCAGTTACAGTTACAGCGCTTGCCTAGCAAGCTCAAGGCCCTGAGTTTGATTCCCTAAGCACCGTATGTACCAGGCATGGTGGGGCATGCCTATAATCCCAGAACTTGGAAGGCTGAAACAGGAGGACTGGCCTGACCTTGAGGTCAGCATGGGCTCCAAAGTGAGTTCAGGACCTGACTGGACTACAGAGTGAGATCCTGACTCAAAAAATATATATATATTGGTTTGACTGGGTGTGTATCCCCGTGTTAGAGAGCTTGCCTAACAAGCACATGGCTGTAGGTCAATTCCCCAGGACCACACAAATGGGCGTGCTGGTGCATGCTGTAATCCCAGCACTGGGGAGGCTGAGTTCAGGACCAGCCTGTACTACAGAGTGAGAAAACGTCGTTATGTGTTAGTTAACTCATTGGTGCTTGAGGCTGCGTTCCTTCCCATCCTGAGAAATTCACCAACGTGTTGTAGTTCAGCCAGTCCCTTGTGTTGGACCCAAGCATCAAACCGGACTGGGTGTCCACCTCTACTCGCCTGCCACCCAGATTGGTCCCTCGTGTGTGAGGCTCTAGCTTCTTTCCTTGTGGAGCACCTGTTAAAACCCTTAGCATGCTTTGCTCATAAACTCACAGAATTATCGAGAAGAGGAAATCAAAACACATCGAGAAAAGGCAGAGGCATGGCTGGGCTCCCAGCACGGACTCCCTGCTTGCCTCCTGCCTGCCTCCTGCCTTCCTGCCTGCAGCCGCAGTGTTGGCTGAGGGGAGCCCTATGCTTAGTGTTTGGTTTGGCTGCAAGTCCAGGTGAGTCAGCCAACCTGGACCGTCTGTGGAGCAGAAAGAGCCTGTGTCCCAGGTCTTCCTGCCACCAAGGCTGTACCACCCCTGCCGGCTGGGCTTCACTGTTGCAGCTCCATGTTGGCCCAGGGCTTCCGGGCACTTCCTGGACTCTCTGTGTGTGTGTACATGTGTGCATGTGCTTCTGTACTGAGGGTGAAGCCCAAGGTCCTTGCATTGAGCAACATCTCCAGCTTATATTTTACTTTTGATTTCAAAACAGGGTCTCACCAAATTGCTAAGTTGCCGAGGTTGGGCTCAAACTTGTGATCTTCCTGCCTCAGTCTCCCAGAACACTGGGATTACAGGCCTGGTGCCTTGTCACCTAGCTGGGTAAGCCTCAATTTATTTACTTATTTATTTTTGTATTGAGGTTTGAATCTAAAACCTTCACAATGAACTGCATCCCCAGCTCACTTTTTATTTTTGATCTTTGAGGCAGTGTCTCACTAAGTCACTAAATCGCTTATTCTGGGTTTAAACTTGCGACCCAGAGTGCTGAGATTGTATGCCTGCACAACTGGGGTCTGGCTAACCCTGAACTCTTAACTGAGGAAAGCACACTCAATATAGTCCCATGAGTGGGTGCCAGGCAGTTGAGCACCACGCTCATTGATACGGCAGAATAGTGGACACCTCTTGTGCTACCTTGAGCTGGTCATTCTTTCTCTGAATCCAAAAGGGGATAACAATGTTCTAACTGTGCCTTACTGGCTGTGTGTGTGTGTGTGTGTGTGTGTGTGTGTGTGTGTCTACTGGAGACCAAGCCCAGGTCATCACAATGAGCTACATCCTAGCTCATTATTATTTTTGACTTTGATTCAAGGTTTCACCCAAGTTGTTGAGTTGCCCAGGCTGGGCTTAAGTTTATGATCCTCCTGCCTCAGCCTCCCAGACTGCTAGGATTACAGTCCATCTCTACCTGGCCCAAACTGGAGGTGGGTCTTAAAAGTGAGTAATGTTAGGTTCTTGAACCACACCCAACATAGACGTTGTTCCCAGAAAATGCAATTTTGCTTTCTTTAACCCATTGACCAGTCATCTCTGGTCTTGCCTTGCCTGCCTGGCCCACTGCTCTCTGGCTCTGGGAGTGTGACCAAAGCCTGTCGTTTAGCTGAATTCCTGCTCAAGCTTTGCGTGGAGTGCCAGTCCCCACTCCTCCCCAGGCCCGACCATCTTGAGGCCAGGTCTTGCTGCATAGCCCAGGCTGGCCTCCAGCTTGTTGCCCTTCTCCCTCAGGTTCCTGGACCGCTGGGGTCACAGCAGTGCCACTGCCTGGCTCTTGCCGGCTTCCCTCATAGATCTCTAGGTCTAGTGTGCATGCCAGCCTGGCTCTGGGGCACACATGGTACCCCCGGAGATGCATTGTGCTGTGTATTCCAGGTTTTCTTCCTCTTAGCCCACATAGTATTATAGAAAATTATCTTCCCTCTTTCTAAAACTTGAGCAGTGTAGAAGAATAGGTCATGTTTGGGGCTGGGAGTATAGTTCAGCGCTAACAGTGTTTGCCTGGGAATTGCAACGCCCTGAGTTCCATCCTCCAGTACCACGTAAGATCAGGGTGTGGTGGTACACTCAGGAGGCAGAGGCAGGAGGATTTCCATGTGTTTGAAGCCAACTAGGGCTGCAAAGTAAGTTCAGGATCAACCCGGACTACAGAGTGAGATTCTGTCTCAAAAAAAAAAAAAAAAAAAAAAAAAATCCCAGTAAGTCATGTTTGGGAGGCTGAGGCCAGAGTATGCAAGTTCAAGGGCCAGCCTTGGCAACTTGGTGACTTACTTAAAAAGTCCCTGTCTCAAAATTTAAAAATAAATAAATACATAAATAAGTAAGGACCAGGCCTGGTGGTTCAGGTTTCTAATCCAAATACTGTGGGAGGCTGAGGAAGAAAGATCTCAAATTTAAACCCAGCCTAGGTAACATGGCAACTTAGGGAGACAAACAAGAATAAGAGGACAATCCACTCAGAGCTTCCTCTTCCTCAGCAGGGAATCCAGTTCCAGCATCCTTTGCTTCTAGATCTGCTCTACTTTCCCAGACTTTCCCCCCTCTCATTCCTGTTGCAGAGATGGATCAACTAACAATATAAAGTATGATTTAAAAAATAAATAATGGACTGGAGTTGTAGCTCAGCGGGAAGGCCCTGGGCATGATCCCCAGGACCCTGAAAATGAATAAATAAAATAAAAAATAAAAAAGAGAAAGGGAATAACTTAGTGTGAAGGCCCTGGCTTCCGTCCCCAGGCCTACAGGACAAAACAACCGAACAAAACAAGACACCCGTCCAGCTAGGGCTTAAATGCCTGTTCCGCTCCTGGCCACGGATGACCTGTTCCCGTCCAAAGTTACATGTGTTCCTACACCTAGCTTCTTCCTTTCCCTACTCCTTCTTAATTACTCTTTTTGTTGGTATGTGTTTGTGATGCATTCTAGATACATTCAAGTTGGGGCATTGCTGCGTGTGTATATCACACCTTCATCACTTTCACTTCCCCTCCTGGTCCTCCTGTGTCTCCCCACACATCCTACTTTTCACACTTATAACATGTGATAGGAACAACTCACAATAGAGCTGTGAGGGCAAAGCTGATGTGGGTGGCGTTTCGCACGTGGTAGTGTGTTGGCGATTGTTGTGATGAATGAGTGCACGCTCCCCGGGAAGATTCTAATGGGTCCTGTTTATGCTATCTAGAAAATACTTCAAACACATAACTCAGATGGGTTAAAAAATCTGAATAAATGCTCAATATCCATCTGCTTTATTTATTCTTTGTGTGAATATTTATCCATTTGGCAGGCCCTGGTGCATCTGCAAAATCCATTATCTCATGGAGCACATATTTAAAAAGAGGCGAAAAACCCCATAATAAATATATTACGTAGTTTGTTAGGCACTTATACATATTACAGGCAATAGAGGATAAAGGAAATTAGGAATTCTGGGGGTGGGGGGTGTAACTTTACAAAAGGTGTCAGAGAAGGCCTTGTGGAGAAGGTGACTTCAGAGTCAGGACTTGAAGGTGGCACAGGAGCGAGCTGTAAATTTACTTAGGGGTATCTGCGCTAAGGTCCTGAGGTAGGAGCAGGCTTGGAATGTTTGAGAAAGTGAGGAGATCAACGTGGCTGACGTGAATTAAGCACGTGAGAATGGGAAGAAATGCAATTAGATGTGAGGAAAGGCCCGGAGACTGTGAAATGACTGGCTTCTTTGTTTGTTTTGTTGTTTACTTACTAAAAGAGATGAATCCTAGCTCACATAATCGGATTTCATAGCTCAGAAATATAAGTCAGGGACTAAAGTCCAGGCATGTCCAGAAGCATGCCAAGTCACTTTGCATTCTGAGAGACACCGGCTTTTTTTTTTTTTTTTTAAATCTTCTTAAAATCTTTCCTAAGGATGGGCTTGATGGTACAGGACTGTAATCTCAGTACTTTGAGAGGCTGAGGCAAGAGGATCAAAAGTTCAAGCCCAGCCCCGGGCAACTTAGAGATTTAGTGAGACTCTGTTTCAAAATCAAAAAACCAAAATATGGACTGGGAATGTAGCTCAGTGCAAAGGCCCTGTACCATTTCCAGCACCAAAACCAAAACAGAACAAAAACAAAGACAAGAAAAGAAAAACCCTCTACCTATGCCTTCTTTTATTGGGTCAGCCACAGAAGGCTTAGAGTTGCAACCCCGAGGGATAAGACAAACACCTGACAATCTATCACTGCCGACCTCTGTGCACATCAGCTTGGCCCAGTCACTGGAAACAGGACAGCTGCTGTCCTTAACACTGTGACTTAAGTTTTCACTGTTACTGACTTGAGCAACCTCCAGCAGATTTGAGCAGACGAATAATTTAATTTGATTTGTGTTTGGGAGGGATCGCTCTGATGGCTGGGTGGAGAATTAATTGGGAGTGCCCAGGGTGGAAGCAGAAAGACTAGTTAGGTGGCTGCCGGGCATCCGTAGGTGAGGACTGAGGTGGGTCTCTGTGGATAGTGCTCGAGGAGGGGGTTAGCTTTTGGGCATAATGTAGAGCAAAACTGGGTATTCTGATGGATTAGCTTTGCAGGTATAAGAAAATGAGCCTCAAGGTCTAAGGTTTTTGGCCTGAGTGATAGAAAATTGAGACAGGATCTCACTCTAGCCTAAGCTGGTCCTGAGCTCCCTATGTAGCCCAGGCTGGCCTTGAACTCACAGCAATCCTCCTGCCTCAGTCTCCTGAGTACTGAGATCACAGGCGTGTACTACTGTGCCCAGCTTATGTGATGCTGAGGAATCAACCTCTGGGCCCTGAGCTTGCTAGGCCAGCTTTCTACTGTTGTGCTACTCCTCCAGCCCTGAGCAGATTTGGGAGAGGGAAATCAGAAACTCTCTTACTCCTTGATATTGGAGGTTGAATCTAGAGCCTTTGCCCTTTGCCCTGAGCTATATCTCCAGCTCTTTATAATTTTCTTCTCTCTCTAAGACAAATCCTCACTAAGGTACCTAGGCTGGGCTTAAACTTGCAATTGTGGCTTCCCAGAGTGCTGAGATTACAGGCCTGTGCCATCAGGCCTGGAGAGGAATTATCTTTTGGACGGTTGAATATACAACTTTGGAGTTTAAGAAAGAGGTCGTGCATGGGAGACTGAGAAGGAGTGGCCAGTGGCATGAACAGAACACCTGGACTGCAGTGTCACCATAGCAGATGTGTCCAGGAGGACAGTAGGGTCACTGTGCCAGGGGGTTTTGCTAGGTCTGGTCAAATGAGGATTGAGGAATGGATGGTTTTGCATCACTGATGTCCTGGTCAGGGGTGTCTTAGTGGTGCAATGGGGACAAAAGCCTTTGTCATGGATCGGGTAGAGATTGCAGCTCGGGCTTGCCTGATGTTGTCTTCTTATTGGTCTTTCTTTCTTTCTTTCTTTCTTTCTTTCTTTCTTTCTCTCTCTCTCTCTCTCTCTCTCTCTCTCTCTCTCTCTCTCTCTTTCTTTCTTTCTTTCTTTTGAGAAGGGGTTTTTGTTCTGTAGTCTAGGCTGGTCCTGAACTCACAATGTGGCCCAAGCTGGCATCAAAGCCACAGCTTTCCTCTGCCCCATTCCCTCTTCTTTGAAGATCGAATTGCAGGCCGTCACCCTGCTACATTCTCAGCTCTTCTTTTTTTTTTTTTTATTTTGACAAAATTGCCCAGGATGGGCTAGAATATACAATCCTTCTTGCCTCAGACTACCCCCTTTCCTCATGCTGGAGTGTTGGGCTCTCCTCGGTGGGTGGTCTACACCACTCACCTCCTAGGTCCCAGACTCTTGGGCTGGTTGACAACAAACCAAACAGAGTCCAATGAAGGACAAGACAAAAGTAAGCTTTCTTTGTTGGTAGTCAAGCACAGCAGGAAAGCTCTCAGCTTGCCACCTAGAGGAGTCTGGACTCGGTGTTTTTACAGGGTTGGTACCTTGGCTACCCGCCTCCTTCCTCTCCTTTCCTTTTCAAATTTCCTATTGCTGTAGGAAACCACTTGTGTCCTGGAGGTGGTGGGAGACAGGGGCTTGAGTGGGCCCTGGTCTCCCTTTCTGATTCACTCCGTACCCTCTCTGTTCCGCTTGTCGCTGTCATCAGGCCAGGGTGGGACCAACTTCCCTGCTTTTCCATAAGGGACTTTCAACCCATCCGAAATGGAGGAATGGTTGGTAGCTGGAGGGGAGTGGAAGGTCTGGGATGTGCTTTGCTTTGCGCGTGGGAGAAACAATAGTATGAGTAAATATTTACCGCAAAGACTTGATGACGTAAGAGAGAAAAGATGTCCTAGTGTAGGTGGGGGTTGGCTTTAGCTTGGAGGGAGATGATTAATTTGTTGTCAAGTGAGATAACACAGAGATGCTACAGATGCCTACAGGTGGGATAGGGGGAGGAGCCTCGGATAATTATCTCTCCAGGCATTTCAATTCCTCATAAAAGCAGGAAGCAAGATCGTACATAATCGTGATGACAGATGATAGTTGAGACATAGTCACTGAGGGATACAAGAGAGTGAAAACATTAGGAGTTGAGCGTGATTGCCTGGCTTTGTTCAAAGCATGCCTGACCTGAGAGGGCAGATACATGGCTCAGGCAGTAGAGAGCTTGCCTCACAAGCTCAAGGCCTGGCTTTGATTCTCCAGCACCATATAAGCAGGCCTTGGTGGTGCGTGCCTGTAATCTCAGCCTTTGGAAGGCCTTGGACTTGATCCCCTGTCAACTCAGCATTTGGGAGGCTGAGGAAGGAGGATTGCTATGAGTTTGAGGCTAGCCTGGGCTCCCTAGTGAATTCAGGACTATCCTGGACTCCAGAGTGAGACCCTGTCTCAAAAAAAAAAAAAAAAGTGATGGATCTGGTGGCACAGGCTTATAATCCCAGAACTCTGGGAAGCTGAGGCAGGAGGATTGTTAAGTTTGAGCCCACCTTGGACAATTTAGAGACTTAGTGAGACCCTGTCTCAAAATCGAAACTGAAACACTGGGCTGGGATTATAGCTCAGCGTGAAGGGTCTGGGCTCAAACTTCAGTGCCACAAACAAAACACAACAAAAACTCAACCCAACCCCAAAGTGTGCTGAAAACCTCTGGTCATGGGTCTAGAATGTTAACACTTGGTAGTTCTGTGTCTTTTTCTGTAGATTTAGACGCACAAGGGCAGCTGTGAAATGTGTGGAGAGTTGGGTGTGAGCTGTTTTGTGGGTTTTGCCCAGACAATAGCATGAAGTGGCAGAGGGTGAAGTACTTAAGGCTGTGACAATTGTGACAGCTGCCTGGGAACTTAGCGTGGAGAGGAGAGAGAGGGACTGCTGGGGCTGAGGGCTGGGAAAGGCGACAGGACCGAAGGAACCAATCGGATTGAAACCTTGCTGGGCTTTGGGTCATGTGGCGAGCTAGAAGGATGAAATAGAACTGGGGGTACAGGCTGGGACTGTTGACGTTGGGGATTGGAAACTGGGACTTTGCACACGCACAACGATTGTGAGGTGAGTGGTGGAAAGCAAGCCATGTCCTGACCTCCAGGGTCTGGGTGTTCGTCAACTGTTCTACTCAGCACTGCAGGTGTGTGTGTGTGTGTGTGTGTGTGTGTGTGTGTGCGCGCGCGCGCGCACGCGTGTGTGCGTGCATGCGTGTGTGTGTCCATGCGCATGTGTGTGGTTTTCACAAGAAAATAGACTTGTTTGATTTTCTTTTTTTCTTTTTTCATCATTATAGTAAAAATAAAAAAATCTTTAAATATGTATAATTTACAATGCCCCCATAGAAAAATGATAGCTATTCTTTGGCAAGAACTAGTGGAGTTGGGCTGGAGGCACCGCTCAGTGGTTAGAGCACTTGCCTAGTATGTGCAAGGCCCCTGGTTCGATTCCCCAGTGCCATATAAGCTGGGCGTGGTGACATGTGCCTGTAATCCCAGCACAGAGGAGGCTGAGGCAGGAGGATTGTTGTGAGTGTGAAGCCAGGCTGGGCTTCATAATGAGTTCAGGACCAGCCTGGGCTGCAGAGCGAGACTCTAACTCAAACAAACAAACAAATGCAAAAAAATGAGACTAGACCTGGGAAATTGGGAAGTATGACGTGAAAAGCTGAAGCAGTCCGAGTGGGTAACACTGCTGGTGAGAATGAGCACAGCAAGAAGAGAGCCAAAGCTGGCCCCTAGGTGCAGGCTGTACTTCCAGCACTCTGGGAGCCTGAGGCAGGAGGATCATCAAGCCTGAGCCCAGCCTGGACAACTGGGTAACTTACTGAGATCGTGTATCCAAGAGTTGCAAATGCAATAGGACGAGTTAGGAGTGTTGTTATTACTCGTTATTATTGTTTTTGTGTGTGGCTACTGGGGATCAAGCCCAGGGCCTTCCCACTGGGCTACAACCCCCGCCCCTTTTGCTTTTGATTCTTAGATAGAATCTTGCTAAGTTGCTAAACTGTCTGAGTTAGGCTTAAACTGGTGATTCGGCTGCCTCAGCCTCCGGGGGTGTTATGGTTGTACATTTCTGTAAGCGCTTATTGACTACTTTTTTAAAAGAATATTTACGGAAAAGACTTTACGTTTTTTTCATTTGCCTTTTCTAAGGAACCGGCTTAAGATTCCGCCTTTGATTCATTTCATCTTTTTAATGTTATTTTCTACAATTAAAGAATTCATCCTATTGCAATGAACCCAGTAGCACAGGTCTGTAATCCCAGCACCCTGGGAGGCTGAGGCAGGAAGATTGCAAGTTAGAGCTCGACCTGGGCAACCCAGTGAGATCTCAAGTAAACAATAAATAAGGGGTTGAAGATGTAGCTCGGAGCCAAGGCCCTGTGTTCAACCCCCAGCTCTGCAAGAAACCCAGCCAAACCAAAACAAGGCAAGCATCTTATTTTATTGAAACAAGTGTGTCTTCCCAGTTTTAAGTGTTAAATAAAATATAGATGCATGACTTTTCCTAAAATTGGTAAATTAAGCTTATGCTATCTAGATAATGTGAGATATGTCAGCAAGAAAAGCAGTTTAAGATAATGGCTACCTATTTAGTATCTCATTTTTATATACAATCCAAGCATAGTTGTTAAAAATAAGGGAAGCTCAGCACAGTAGCAAACACCTATAGTCCCAGCTGCTGGGAGGCAAAGTAGGGGGATTGCTGGAGTCCGGAAATTAGAGACCAATCTAGGCAATACAGCAAGGCTTCTTTTTAAGTCAGACAAATGAAGAGAGCTAAACAGATATAAAATTCCCCCGTAAAAGATCCTTCCTATACCAAAAAGATCAATAATTTTAATATATATATTTTTTGAGACAGGGTCCCATTCTGTTGTCCAGGCTGGTCCTGAACTCACCATTCAGCCCAGGATGGCCTCAAACTAAGAGAAATCCTCCTGCCTCAGTCTCTTCAGTGCTGGGATTACAGGTGTGTGCCACCACAACCAGCTTATGTGGTACTGGGGAACCAAACTCAGGGCCTTGCTCTTGCTAGGCAAGTACTCTAACCTCTGTGCTACTCCTCCACCTCGAAACAACTTTAAAATTAACAATTGTATCACCAAGAATTGAAAGTCAGTTGAGACGAGCAGCACAAACCTGTAACCTTAGCACTCTGGGAGGCTGAGGCAGGAGGATCACAAGTTCCAGCCCAACCTGGGCAACTTAGAGACTGAGCAAGATCCTATCTCAAAATCAAAACTAAAAAATAGACTGGGATGTAGCTCCGTGTGAAGGCCCTGGGGTGGATGCCCATGACTGGATAGAAAAAAGAAGAGAAGAAAGGACATAAGTGAAGGATGAGGGAAATCTATACCAACAGCAACTCAGTTCTCAGGCTAAACTAAACCAACAAACCTAGCAAAAACCCAGAGAGAATGGTGGCACTGCACTGCCTCTTTAAGAGTTTTTATTAGCGAGATCTCAGTGCTGTCCAAGACTCTTAGTAACTGTGTTCTGTGTCACGCTGGTAAATTGTACAATGGGAAGGCGCGTGCTTCTAGAAATGATAATTTACAGATTGCTGCTGTGATAATCCACTTTTGCTTGCTTTCTAGTGTTTACAAGAACTCAAGGAAGCTTAAATAAGGCTGAGAACTTTCAGATACCAGCTGGATGTGGTGGTGCACGGAGGTAATCCCAGCATTCTGGGGCAGGACAGTCGCGAGTTCGAGCTTAGCCTGGGCAATTTAGCAATTTGCTGAGGCCCTGTCTCCAAATTAAAAAAAAAAAAATAAGAAATGGCTCAGGGCTGGAACGGATGGTACAAGCCTGTAATCGCAGCACTTTGAGAGGCCAAGGCAGAACGATCGTGATTTGGAGCCCAGCCTGGACAACTTGGGTGTTTAGCAAGTCATGTCTCCAAGGGCACTAAGGACCGGAGATGTAGCTCAGAGCGAAGGCCCTGAGCCCACCCTCCCACTACAGAGGGCAGTGGGGAGGGGAGGGGCAGTTCAGTGTGAAGACTAGAAAAAATTTTAAAAAAGAACTCTGGTTGTTGTGTTTGTTTGCTTGGATTTCAGTCCTGGAGACGGAACCCAGGGCCTTTGCACTGTGCTGCGTCCTCGTATCCTGAGCGCTTTTTATTTCATTTGAAAGAGGATCTTGCTAAGCTGATCAGGCTGGACTCAAACTTGTGACACTCCTGGTTCAGCCTCCCAGAGTGCCAGGACCATGAACCTACAGCACAGTGGCCACTTGGCTCTTATACTACTTTTATGTATGTATTTGTTTGTTTATTCATTTATTTATTTGAGATAGAGTCTCACTCTGTAGCCCGGGCTGGCCTTGAATTCATGGCAATCCTCTTGCCTCAGCCTCCCCGGTCCTAGGGTTCTAGTCATGTGCCACCACACCTAGCTTATGTGGTGCTGGGGAATCAGAATCAGGGCCTGCGCTTGCTAGGCGAGCCCTCTACCCACTCTGCTACGCCTCCAGCCCTGAGCTACTATTCTGAGCGCCATTAACCTGCAGCCAAGAACCCTCATGTATATACTAGTGTATGTAGTCAGCATCTTTAGAGAAAATAAGGAAAAAACTGTGTGCATGTATGCAAGGAAGGCATGGTGTGTTGCTGGTAAGGAGAGGCTGTAAGGTATGAAGACGCTTTGTTAAGGTAAAAAAGAGACAGCCGTTCAAGTGCTTGCTTAGTAAATGCAAGGCCCTGGGTTCGCCGAGCTGCGTAAACTGGGCATGGTGGTATACGCCGATAATCCCAGCACACAGGAGGCTGAGGTGGGAGGATTGTCATGAGTTTGAGGCCCGCCTGGATTACAGAGTGAGTTCAGGACCAGCCTGGACTACAGACTGAGACCTTGACTCAAAAAATAAAATAAAGAAAAAAAGTAATTGTGCCCTGAAATAGAATAACTAGTTGTTGTAAAAGAACAGGAAAAACAGGCGAGAGAAACCAAACGAATGATAGAGCGTAGAGAGTGTAGAGAAGATGAATCTTGTGAAGGAGGGTTGGGAGGCTGGAGGGACAGCCCAGTGGTTAGTGTGCTTGCCTGGCAACCGCAAGGCCCTGGATTCGATCCCCCAGCACCACGTAAGCCCAGTGTGGTGGCGCACGACTGAGACAGGAGGCTGAGGCAGTAGGATTGCTGTGAGTCTGAGGCCAGCCTGGGCTCCATAGTGAGTTCAGGACCAACTTGAACTACAGAACAAAAAGCCTGTCTCAAAAAAAAATGTAAGGGGATTATTTATAAATTTTTCTAAAAACTGAGTATTAATACCAAAATTATAGGGAATTGGGTCTTCCTTATTTAGGAATATTGATTTTTTTTTGTGGGTTTGGGGATTAAACCCAGACTCTTTTCACTGAGATATATCCTCAATCCTTTAAATTTTTTTTTTTTTTTAGTTTGAGACAGAGTCTTGCTAAGTCATTAAATTGCCCAGGCTGTACTTGAACTTGTGATCCTTTTGCCTCAGCCTCTAAGAGTGCTAGGATTATAGGTGTGCACCACCAGCATGGATTGGGCTGCTTTTTAAAATTTTCTTTTTTTTTAAGTCAGGAAGAGGTGTACCAGGGATTGAACCCAGGGGCTTTGCACTGAGATACATTCCGTAGCCTTTTGTTTTTCCCCCACTCTGTAGGAAGAATAATTTATTTTGGAACCAAGAATAGAGGGGTAAAAATTTCTGCTGAAAGGGAAGGGGCCCCTGAAGGGTTGGCACTGGCTCGCTTTTAATAGAAATTGTGGAAAATTTTTCTTTAATAGAAATTATGAACCAATAAATACATAAAAAGATGTTCGACATCCTTAGCCATTAGAGAAATGCAAATCAAAACATTGCTAAGATATCATCTAACTCCAGAGAGATTGGCAAATATCAAGAACACAAACAGCAATCAGTGTTGGCAAGGCTGTGGGGAAAAAGGAATCCTCCTGCACTGCTTGTGGAAATGTAAATGAGTACAACCACTATGGAAAGCAATATGGAAGTCTCTCAAAAGACTGGAAATAAACATCCCCTTCAATACAGCGATACCTCCTCTGGGAATTTTCTCTAAAGAGTTAAAAACAATACAACAGGGATATTTGTATACCCATGTTCATAGCAGCACAACTAACAATAGTTAAAATGTGGAAGACACCAAAATACCCATCAACAGACCAATGGATACACAAACTGTGGTATTTATACACAATGGAATACTATTCTTCTATAAAGTCAGATAGGTTGGAGGCTTTTGTAGGTACATTGAGTCAACTTGAGACCATCATGCTTGGTAAAATGAGTCAGAAGCAGAAAGTGAAATATCAAATGGTTTCTCTGATATGAGAAACCAAGATCACAATTATTTCATAGAATTTATTGTGGAAAATAAAGGGAACTGGAGGAGAGGGAGAGTGGGGGGGAGGGTCAAAAAAGGAGGGGGGAAGGATTTGTAACTTTGCCAGAATATGTATGTGCACAGAGTACTCAAGATCAACGTAAACTTTATGTATTGCACTTATACATATCAATAAAACGGGGGAAAAGAAATTATGAAAATAAATTTTTTTGCCTTTTATGTGTGATTGATTCAAAACATCTACATTCATGGTCATTTTGACTTTGGGGAAGAGCCAGAAGTCTCCTGGTGGCAGATCCAGTGAGAAAGACGGATGAGGACGCACAGTATGTTTTTATTGGACAGAAATTGCTGTAAACTTTTCAAACGAATTCAGGACACTGAGGTAGCCATGACAGTTCCAGGTAAGATACTTCTGGCAGAGGACTTCCAGAACTGCTTCAGAAAGGGGCGACGAGGGCAGGGCAAGTGTGTCTGAAGAGGGGGAAGACTTTGAGGGGGATCAGTGACAATGTGTCCTTTACTGAAATACTTCTTAAAATTTAAACCTGTGTAGCATTTTTTAAATCAGCTCTTGTAATTTGCCTAGGAAACAAAGATTCTGTGTCTTATCACAGTCATTTCTTGTGCTTTGTGCTGTTCTTACTAAGTTTTTTGATGACTTAAAACCAAGTCTTTTGTATTTAAGAGTTAGTGTTTACTACACCTGTAACTTCTTGTATTTGCCTGTGAAGTCTTTCAATTATCACTTTGGTCAAATGAATGACTGTATATGTAGTGACCTGTAATCCTGTTTTGATCGTGTTTTAATCTTTGATTTTTTAATGAACTTCTCCAAATAAAATGCTAAATTATATCCTTTTTATGACCTCCAGCTAGGTCTTGGCTTTTCAAAAAGAGGTGCTAGGGGTATAGATTAGCATGCACAAGGCCCTGACTTCAATCCCCAGGACCATATAAAAAAATTAGCTGGCCATGGTGGTGCATTCCTGTAATACCAGAATTCAAGGGGCTGATGCAGGAGGATTGCTGTGAGTTTGAGGCCATCCTGGGCTATATAGTGAGTTCAGGACCAACCTGGACTATAGAGCAAGACTGTCTCAAAAAAAAAAACAACACAATTTTTTTTTAATAGAGGAGCCTTCAAAATATCTCCAAAGTGTATCTCTTCTTATAAAAAGAGATATATTAACCTAATTGGACTTATTTGATACATTAGGGGTTTTTTTTGGAGTTCAATTTCCTCTCCCCACTGAGATCCCCAGGTCCACAGACTTTCACATGGTTAGGAATAAAACAGAGTCCAAAAACAATGCAAGCAACTTATTGATTCAACCAAAAGAGGAAAGAAAAGCCCTTCACTACGAACCCCAGAGGAAACCCAAGCAGGTCTCCTTCAGGGAAAAAGAAGAGACAGAAAGGAGGAAAGGCCCCAGGCTGAGAAGCCAGGAGCGGCGGGAGCAGGAAGCCTGATGTGTCAATGGATGGGAACATTGTCACACAGTAAGCATGGCTACACTGCCTTCAGCTGCGGTTGTAGGACTCTATTACTAATAAATACTTCAGAAATTATATGAAATGCATAAAGCCCCAGTGCTCCTGGTATAGTGTCATAGTTATAATTCTAGTTACTATTTTAGTTTGCGACAGCAGTAATAGAATTCTTCTGTTGGTTGTAGCATTACGGTAAGAATTCTCACCAGGTATTTAGGGATAGACATTATAAAGTTTGTCATTCACAGAGTTAATTATATATTCCAGTGCTTTCCTGAGTGACTATTAGCCCAAAGTGTTGTGTCTTAGAGGTGAGCGGACTCTGATAAGGACAGGTTTCTGATAACTTTAGGGTCATCCTATTGATTAGTAGGATTTTCCAGGATTCTAATGAAGAAACCGAGTCATAAAGCTGCCAACTCAGCGTTAAGCCGAGCAGCAATTAGTTAAACACCAAGAAGGTGACTTGGCAGACACTCGGGCTGAGTGAGCCAAAGCCAAAGTTGTTAGAGTATGCCATTGGAATGCACTGCATGATAAATATAGTCCCAAATCAGATCACCTCTGGTAACCCTTCTAATAAACGGGGGAGACCAAACTGGCCCTAGATAAAATGAAAATTCAGTGTTCACCTGATCCTCCGGGGTCTTTAACGCATCCGCCCTGAGGGCTGTGCACTCTGGGTCATGGAAGAAGTACAACACTAGGCCTTGGGGTGCAGGCCTAGCACTCTCGGAGGCTGAGGCAGGAGGATTGCAAATCTGAGCGCAGCTGGTCCAGAGCAGAAGTTGGTATTTGCCATCTCCTTGCACCACCATTGTGGATCTTTCCCCCCTTGATCATCCAGTGCTTTGGCTGGCATGCCTCTGTGGTCTGGCGGGGGCCTAGTCCATTATCCTCAGGGAGTCTGGGCCACAGCCACCCACACTGAGCAACCATTACTGTAACTCCTAGTTACTCTTCCTGGGAATTGGACCTCTGAGTTTCAGTCATAGTACTTCCCATTCCTGTGCTATAGAAGGGACATCATGGAGGGCTGTGGGTGTCGCTCAGCAGTGACAGCGCTTGCCTGACAGGTGTAAGGCCCAGGGTTTGAATCCCCAGCACCGCATGAGCCAGCTGTGGTGGTGCACACCTGTAATCCCAGCACTAGGGAGGCTGAGGCAGGAGGACTGCTTTGAGTTTGAGGCCAGCCTGAGCTCATAGTGAGTTCAGGACCAGCCTGGACTGTAGAGCAAGACACTGTCTCTAAATAAATAAAAAGAAGCCAAACAAAAAATGAAAATAACTCTAGTTCTTCATGACAATCAGCGTCCAACATCAACCTCTGCCAGCAATATTTGCTTGGTACACTGGCATGGGATTCCAAAGAGCTCAGGCAATAAATATAGCTCTGCTGATTTTGGGGTGTGTATGCACACCTGTAATCCCAGTACTCAGCATTGAGGCAGGAGAATTGCCATGAGTTTGAGGCCTGCCTGGGCTATATAAGGGGTTCAGAACCAGCCTGTACTACAGAGTGAGATCCAGTTTCAATATATACATATATACATATATACATATATATGCAGATATATGGTTTCAAGTTTAGTAGGACCTTGTTGTGGTTGGGGACTGGAGTGTCCCTCAAAAGCCTCATGCACCTTGACCTGGAGAGGTGTGTGCTGGTTCTGCCCTTCCTCTGGGACTCGGGTCCGTTTTGCCCTGCAGCGAGGGTCTCTGCCTCCGGCCCTCGCTCCAGCCCCAGCCCCACCATGGGAATCTCACCATTTCCCAGACACTGGTGAATGGACTGTGACCTTCCGAGACTATGAGCTGAAATAAATGTTTCCTCCCTGCAGTTGTGAGTGGCAAATATTTCGTCCGGATAACAATGATGTAGTTGAGGCAGACGAGGGTAGTGCGGCCTGCAGGAAGGGCTGCCCCACCTCCTCCCACGAGAGCTGCTCAGGGTGACAGAGAAAAGGGAAAAGGTGGCTGGTACAGAAAACAGGGCGGATGTGAGGTGCCACTGGGCGAAACGGTGGCAGAGACAAACTCCATTTCTCCCTATTGCTTCCTGGACCCGTACGGAGGAAACTGTCATTTGGCCAGTGCATATATCCTGTCTTGAAGGATGCAACCCAATCCCAGGGTGTGTCCCTAAGTAAGCGTCTTTTTTTAATATTTTTATTTTTGGGGGCGTTCTGGAGATTGAATTCAGGGTCTTCACACTGACACAGACCTACATCTCCAACTCACTAGTATTATTATTTTGAGGAAGGGTTTTGCTAACTTGCTAAGTTGTTCAGCCTGGGCTCAAACTTGAGATCCTCCTCTCTCAGTCTCCCAGAGTGCTAGGTTTACTGGCCTGTGCCACTCAGCCCAGCCTGAGCAGATGTAGATTTTTAACAGGCCTCTGATTGCTCTTAGGTCATTTGCTTCTCGATGCTGAAGAACATGTTATTATCAGTAGAACCAAGAAAAAAAACAGAGGGATAGACCCAATAGTTGCATGTCTGCCCCACACTTTTCGCTTTATAACACAGGCTCTTTGTTCTCAGAGAAGCCGTGTGACCAGCACACTGATTGATCCCTGTAGACAAGGGTGTTTGTAACCTCTCAGGGCCTATGATGGCTTTACTGGTGGAAGAACTATGAATAGAATCCAGGGAAGATCTGCTGCTTTTTGGTCTAGGGAAGGGCAGTCAGAAGGAAACCAGTGATGACCTTGAGGCCCCTGGGAGCACGGGCCAAGTTCCCCGTCCTATGAATTTGCCTATAGGAGCCTTCCCTTCAGGACTTCAGAGAACACAAAGCCCAGGGGGACACAGGGACAAGGCCTCAAGCTCACACCACGAGGCAGGGCTGGCGTGCATGGCCACGCAGGCTGGGCTCTGCCCGATGCTGGGCAGTGCCATTTGCAGAGCCAGGCTTGGCATGGCACCCTCTGCAGCTGGACTCTGCGGTGGAGCAATCATGAAGCATGCCATCACATTTCCATTCTGGTCAGCATCAAATGCATACTCAGAGCTAAGAGAACTTCTGGTATTGGCTTAATCTAAGGGTACAGGCAGGATTGTGGGAGTCTCTTGTTTTCAGTGTTGGGGATGGAACACAGGGTCTGAGCTACATCCCCAGCCCTCCACCCCCGCTTTTTTTTTTTTTTTTTTTCTTATTGAAACAGGGTCTAGCGAAATTGCCCAAGCTGGGCTTGAATTTGTGATCCTCCTGCCTCTGCCTCCCACTGTGCTGGGATTGCAATCATGTGCCAGCAGGCACGGTTGTGAGGTCAGAGAGGTTGTTCTTACCGTGTATCCCCACCCCCCAGCTCTTACTACCCCTGCTCATCTCCAAAAGCCTGGGGCCTTCTCCCCTCACCCCACCAAGGTGCTGGTTCCCTGCAGGCAGTGGGTGGGGATGGCGCAGAGGCTGCCACCACTGCAGGGTGCAGTGTGCAGGACACCGGGCCAGCCGGGTGCTGCCGTGGCTGTCTCCCCACTTCCAGAGACAGCTCTAGCTTGGGGACTTCAGAAGTGCCTCTCAGGTAGCTCACCATGCTGACCTCCCCAAGGAATTAGAAGAGAGCCCCAGGGAACATCCGGTCAAGATGGAGGCTGAGTAACAGCACTGCACAATGTCTCCTCATCAACTCACTTAAAAAGTCAAGAAGAAAGTTAGAAAAAGCATGTTTGGTGTAGCTAGGAAAGAGAGAAGCATCCCTCAAAACTGAAATGCGACCAGCGGGAGGCCAGAAACTCTGAAGGATCATCGAAACCAGAGGGGGGGGTGGGGAACATCCCTTCAGTCCAGAAAGCCTCAGCAGCTGGCTGCAAACGGCAGGCAGCGGCAGACGGAGGACAGCTCGAGGGGACCTGAACATCTGACGGAATGGAGCTGGGAGACGACGGAGCACACAACAACGGGAGAGGAGGCTGCGGGCGGGTCAGAAATCCTGAAGTCACATCGGAAGAGGAAAGAAGCAGCCGACTCGGGGCGGCCCCGAGCTGCCGGCACCCACAGATCACAAACAAGGTCCGGAGGCCAGAACCTCAGCCCAAGGTAAGTGCAGATCCAGATAAGTGGGAATTATTGGCACCAACCCACGGGTGTGTGTATTACAAACGCAGCATGCGCTCCCCCTAGAAAAGGCCTCAGGATCCCAGATCAGAAACTGACAGCCATCGCAGGCAGTGATGTCAGCAGAAGCCATTCTCTTTCTTGCGCACCAGAGACAGTCAGAGGTAGCAGAACCATGGGGAAATGTGGTAACAAATCTTTTACAAAAAGATCTGACTCCCCAGGGGAGGGTGCAAGGGGTGCTGAAATTGCAGAACCCAAAGAAGACATGGGCAAGAAGGATGGTGACTTATGGGCCCAGATAGTCAGTGAATTAAAGCAGGAATTAAAGGAGGAATTAAAGCAGGAAGCAAAGCAGGAAATAAAACAGACAGCACAAGAGCTACAAGAACACTTAGCTAAGCAAAAAGCAAGCCTTGAAAAGAAATTAGAGGAGACCAAAGAAGAAATGGGGAAGTGCAGTTACAAATCTCCTACAAAAAGACCTGAAATCCCAGGAGATGAAGTCAGGGTAAATAAAGATGAATATGGCAAAAATGATGGCAAATGGGCCCAGAAATTCAGTGAATTAAAGCAGGAATTAAAGCAGGAAATAAAACAGACAGCAGAAGAGCTACACCAATACATAGATAAGCAAAAAGCAAGCCTTCAAAAGCAACTAGAGGAGACCAGAGAAGAAATATACCAGAAGATAACGAAGACAAAAGAAGAAATTAGAGAAGTACACAACAGAGATATAGAAAAATTGAATGAAGATATTCAGGAAAGGAAAAACACGCAGGTAATAATAAGCAACCACTTTAAACAACTTCAGAATAGTATGTCAGACCTAGAAAATAAAGTGACTAAGCTGCAACATACAGGCCATGAAGAATACAAAGTAAATAAAGAAAGCGAATTATTACAATAGCTGATAGATGATTCAAGGAGAAACAACCTCAGAATTATGGGAATCGAGGAGAAGACTGAGGACAAAACAAAAGGCTTAAAGGACATGTTTAATGAAATAATGGAAGAAAATTTCCCAAATCTAAGAAAAGAAATGAACATGGAAATATTACAGGCATATAGAACACCAAACAACTTTGATCAGAAGAGATTGTCACCACAACACATCATAATTAAAATTCTAGAAACCCAACACAAAAAGAAAATACTAACAGCGGTAAGAGAAATACAGAAGGTGACCTACAAATATAAATCCATCAGGATAACGGCAGATTTTTCAATCCAAACTCTAAAAGCAAGGAAATCGTGGAGCAATGTCATCCAAGCACTAGAAAAACATAAATGCCATCCAAGACTGCTATATCCAGAAAAATTATCTTTTAATTTAAAGGGAGAACTTAAAACTTTCCACGACAGAGACAGTTTAAAGGAATTTGCAGCCACTGAGCCAATATTGCAGAAAATACTTAAAGGAAACTTGGACAGTGAAAGGGAGACCAGCGACACCAATGACCCCAGAGATAAAGTGACAACAGCTAGAGGAGAATGAGCTAAGAAAAAAGTAGGTTAGTAATCAGTGAAATATGAGTAAATAAGATATGAAAGTTAGGAAATTCTGAAATAACTAAGTTTGCCTTCATGTCTGTCGCTTTAAGTATATTTATGTGGTATAGATTTAAGTTCATTTAATGTAACAGTGTGATATAGTTTTGACTTTGTTTCGTTGTAGCAATTCACTTATTAGGTCACTAATGAAAGTTTATCCTAAGGAAACTGATTGATGTAAAGGTAACCTTGTGAATGTACAAATATGCACCTTCCAGTATTCAGTTAAGGCAACTGAAATTTATTTATTTATTATATTTTCTTCTTTCCCAAATTAACTATCCTTTTGAACTACATGCTTATAATTATTTTCTAGTGTGAACTGGTGGGTAAGGCCAGGTTTACAAATAACAAAGATGTAGGAAAATATGGAAAACAAACTTTTGGTGAATATCCCAATGAAGGGATTGGTTGGATTCAGAGAGGAGATATCACAATTTGACTACTGCAAACCCATGAGAGGAATAGGAAGCTGGGGTAGAGTGGTGACTTGAGTGAAATGACTTAGGTGTGGTAGATTAATATATTAAACACCGTATGGTTTCTCAGACTTGGAAAGCCCAGAACACAGACATTCTTTGGAACCATATGAAGTGATAGCCAGAGCTGGGGGAAGGGACAGGGAGGGGGTGGGAGGGTAGAAGATGGGAAGGGATTGTGAAGTCGATGTGATACATAGATGTACGAAACACCCAAATTCATTGTAAATACTATGTATTACATTTGTATATTAATAAAAATAGTGTGGGAAAAAAAAGAAGCCCAGAATCAAGGTGCTAATGTAGGATGAGGGCCTACTTTTCCGGTGGATGTTGAACCCTGTCCTGTAGCCCTTTTATTAGGCACTTAGTTTCCCTCCTGAGGGAGGAGCCCTCATGGCCTAATCATCCCACAAAGGCAGTACTATCCCGCCTATGGCATTGGCAGCACCTGGATTTTGGAAGGGACACTGGTGTGCGAGGACTCTTCCACCTGAGTTGGGCTCATGTAAGTCAGTCTTTTACTGTGATTCTTGTGCTTCTTTTATTCAGCTTCCTTCCCTCCCCTCTCCTCAGTGTAAAGCCCCGCAGAGGTTGGTATAGCTTTTTCATTGTTGAATAAATAAATAGAATTGAAAAGAAGAAGAAGAAGAAGAAGAAGAAGAAGAAGAAGAAGAAGAAGAAGAAGAAGAAGAAGAAGAAGAAGGGAGCCCCCGGCAGGTAAACCTCCTGGCAGGGGAAGGAGGCAGACAGATCAGGAGCTCCGTAAGCCTGGAGACCCGGAGCTGGCGTGGAGCTGAGTGGTTAGAGCGCTGGACCGCAAGGCCCTGGGTTCGATCCCCCAGCACCATGTAAACTGGGCGAGATGGAGCCTCATGCGTGCGCTCGAGAGCCAGAGGCGGGAGGATTGCGGTGAGTTCAAGGCCAGCCTGGGCTCCATAGTGAATTCAGGACCAGCCTGGACTACCGAGCAAGAGCCTAAGAAGCCAGACTGGGCACCAACAAGTTGAAAAATATTCTCACGCAGGGAACATTCTTGGAGAAGGGAAGAACTCACAACTTTTTTTCTTCAGTATTGGGGATTGAACCTGTGGAGTGCTGAGCTACATCCCCAGCAGTGTTTGTTTATGTATATGGTTGTTTGTACGGGGGATTGAGCACAGGGGCTTTGTGAGAGCCACATCCCCAACCCTCTGCTCCTTTTTAAAACTGTTATTGTTTACTTGAGTCAGGATCTCTCTAAAGTTGCTGAGTAGCCCAGTCTCAGCTCAAATTTGTGATCTTCCTGCCTCAGACTCCCAAAGTGCTGGGATTAGAGGCCTGTGCCACTGGGCGTGAGCTATTTTTTTTTAGTTTTGAGGCCGTTTTGGGGAGCTAGGCTGACCTCATATTCATGCCTCCACCTCTCAAGCAACTGGGATTACAGGTGTGAGCCACCGTGCCCAGGATCTTTGCACTTTTTAATAGAGGTATAAGTCAATGTGCACTAAGGGACACTAATATTGTTTTTCCCCCAAGTCATTCTTTTTATTAGTATGTGTGATATTTAATAATTACATTCAGCATATACATGTTACATAGTATTAGACTCTGAAACTTTTTTTTTTTCTCTCTTTGGTATCAGGACCCACCAGGTAGGTGGAGGGGCAGGGGCCTGATGACCTGATTCTCTGGGCCCTGACTGGGGCCTTTGCCCCCGGGGCTGCAGTGGGCTCCACAGGTGATTCAGGGAACTTTTTTTTTTTTTCAAAACAAGATCTTCCTCTGTGGTCCAGATTGGCTTTGACCTCAGGACAATCCTCCTGCCTCCGCCTCCTGAGTGTTAGGATTATGGATGCATTCCACCATGCCGGCTAATTTGTGTGTGTGTGTGTGTGTGTGTGTGTGTGTGTGGTGCTGGAGGTTGAACCCAGGGCCTTAGGTTTGCTAGGTGAGCTCTTTAACCACTGTGCTAGTCCTCCAGCCCATGCAGGGAAATTGCGAATTACTGGAAAGATCTTGGCAGATTGTGTGGAACCCAAGGACGGGGGAGCAGGCGGACCTCAGGATCATTTGGGGACTATAAAGAGGGGCACCAGGCTTCCTTCTTCTTTCTCTTTTTTTGTACATGTACACATTCTTTCTCTCCCTCTCCTTCCTCCTCCTTCCCCCCTTTCTCTCCTGCCTCTCTGGCACCTCAGGTTTTCTTCTCTCTGTGTAGATCTTCACTCCCTTCTCTCAGCTTTATCTACTCTAACATCTACACAGCCCCATTTTTCTTGCCTTCCTGCCTTCCTGCCTTTCTTTCTTTCTTTCTTTCTTTCTTTCTTTCTTTCTTTCTTTGTGGTAAACATAGGGTCTTTACTCTGAGCTATATTCCCAGACGCTTTTTATTGTTTACATGAGACAGGGTCTTGCTAAGTTGCTAAATTGTCCAGGTTGGGCTCAAACTCACAATCCTCCTGCCTCAGCTTCCCACCAATGCTGGGATTGCAGGCTTGTGCCACCGAATCTGGCTCACAGTCCCATTCTCTGAAATTCCTGGGTGAAGGACGCAGTCGATCTCAGACTCATGAGAGGGAAGCATCCATTCTCCAAGCTTGGAGTGCTTGGTCCAGGCAGCCAGGAGGAGGCACAGCTCGGTCCAGTCACGGCCCTGGGGTTGTGTGGGGAGGCATCACTAAGGAGGCATGAGCTAGAGAAGCAGTGGGTGATTTCAGTGCCAAGGTAAATAAGACCCGATAGGGCCCAGCTCTGAGAACCCTGTCTTGCCTCTGCTGGAATTCCCCCATTGCAGGAAAGCTGCCTGCAGTGTAAGCCTGAGGCTTTAATCCAGTTCTGGAACAGGATGGCACAGGCTGTAGGGGAAGAATGAGCACCTGCAGTTTCCTGCTGGGTGAGCAGTGGGTAGCAGGGCAAGTGGAAATCCACAGAGATTCCACCCTGGGAGGGTGAGCTTGGCAAAGAGTCGAGAAGACCCGTCGTCCAGGTGTGAGTCCCGTAGGTGCAGGATGGTCGCAGAGGTCTTGGGTCCGTAAAGGCAGGGTTGGATTGTCAATTCTGTCTTGTCCTAGGCGTGAAACACTGGGTGGGGCATGGAAACACCTGACACCTGTTTCTTCATCTGTAAATGAAAATAAAAGGTGGATGCTGAAATTAGAGGCAACTCTTGCATGAATCACGATGCTTCAGAAGCTGACTGTCGCCATTAGCCGGGTAGCACACACACCCAGAAAGCGGGAAGTGGGTAGTAGGAGCCGGCATGGCTCTCCTGGCTGCGTGGGGGTCTGGACTGCACACTGGTGACTGCTTGGCGGCACGAGCCTAGGTGGTGCTGTTGCTGGCAGTGGGCAGTGCAGGCCTGGCCCTGGGGGCTTGAGAGTCTCTGGAAAAGATAATGACCCATTTTACAGGAGAAAGGTAGAACTGTCTTGTGTTTCCTTTTTATAGATGAGTGACCTAAGATATTTGCTTAAGAACTTTCTTTGAGTTCTCTGAATCTATTTCTTTCTTTTTTTTTGAGACAGGGTCTCACTCTGTAGTTCAGGCTGGTCCTGAACTCACAGCAATTCAACTGCCTCAGCCTCCCAAGTGCTAGGATTACAGGCCTGCGCCAACACGCCTTGCTTATGTGGTGCTGAGGAGTCAACTTGAACTCTTGAACTTGTCCTGAGCTTGAGAGGCAAGTACTTCAACTGCTGAGCTGTTGTTCCTCCAGCGCCTTTGAATCTGTTTCTTATCTTAAATCAGGTTTCTACTCTGTTAAATAAGCTGATTTATGGATTTATAGCATCTTGAAGGGATTTTGGGCGGGGTAGACCTGGAAGAAAAGAAACAAGTCTAGGGAGTATGGATATGGAGAGCCTTGGGTAATCTTGATTGATTTATTTATCTAATTATTTATTTAGAGATAGGGTCTTGCTCTCTAGTGCAGGCTGGTTTTGAACTCACTATGTAGCCCAGGTTGGCCTTGAATTCTCAGCAATCCTTCTGCCTCAGCCTCCTGAGTGCTGGGATTACAGGTGTGTGCTACCATGCCCAGTTTACGTGGTGCAGGGGAATTGAACTCAGGGCCTTGCATTTATCTGTCCCCAGCCCCTAACTTTATTTCTTAAACTCTCCCCTGACTTTGATCCCTTATTCTTTTTTTTTTTTTTTGACCTGGCAGTAGGTGTTGAACTAAATATCCAGTCTGTTAATTTTTTTTTTTTTTTGAGGCAGAATCTTGCTAAATCATCCAGGCCTGACTCAGACTTGTAATCCTCCTGTCTCCCACCGCACTGGAATCACAGGCAGGTACCACCACACCCAGAAATCTCCCATCCTTAAGGGATTCAGAGGTGCTGAAGATCCATCTTCTTTCAGCTACTTTCAGCTGAGTAGGGCATTGACTCTACCCGGCCAGGAACGGGAAGTCACAGGCAGAGTGATCTAGAGGGACATTAGGAATATCTGTCTTGTTTGATGAACCATTGCTTTTCAATATCCTGGACAAGCAGGCAAGGACATGTGACACGTGGTCCCACAACAGATTATCAAGCACCATAAAGGAATGCCCACGCACCGCACCATGATTTTAAAAATTACAGGTTTTTGTCTAGATTGTTCTGGAGAACTGGGACATCGGCAGAAGCCAAAAATTAAAAGTTGGATACTTGTGAAGAGTGGCTTCTAAGGTAAGTAGCAGACAGACATGAGGACAGGGAAGGACAAAACGCCTGAAGGTCACAGCTGCAGGCCGCCATGACAGTAGCTGCTGCGCAAGGTCAGGGGGATGACGGCTAACAGCCAACTGAAACAGGCTCCAAAGTAGATAATATACCACGGAAATGTTGCTCTGTAGCCCAGGCTGATCCTGAGCTCACAGTGTAGCCCAGGCTGGCCTTGCACTTGGGCAATCCACCTGCCTCAGCCTTGCCACACATGTGCCACTACACCCGGCTTTACCCAGTGCAGAGGAATCAGCTCAGGCCTTGTGCTCACGAGGCAAGCGCTTTAACTGCTGTGTCTTCCTCCAGCCCCCTGGGGATTTTTAACCCGTGACCCTTCCGCTTCAGCCTCCCATGAGGGTTGAGATTATAAGCATGTGCTACCCTGCCCAGCAACTTCTTTTTATTCATTCTCTAAACACATTTAATTTCTCATTAGCATGTCAAAATAACATCAATAATAGTTACCTCTATCCAATGATGAAATCTGAAATGACATGAATAATTCTCACCTGTGTTTTTTAATACCAAATTCTATTTCCAACGTGTCCATTTATAGATGTACTTTGTAGGTGACTCATGCCTATGCATTTCATTATTACAGCTGGCTGGAGCGCATGGTGTTTGGGCGCAGCTAACCATCAATTAAGAACACACAAACACAAGCCTGAAAAAGTCTCTCATTATAAGCAATTTTGGTTGAGTAGACTAGGATGGTGTTTGCCTGAGTGCTGCATTTTAGAAGGCTTGAACACTTCAAGAACATTAATGTATTCAACAAACAAAGAAGTTTGTGATAATTAGCATTACAGCTACAACAGAAGTCTTTCCATGCTAGTTTTTTTATGCATGAGGTGCAACTTAGATTCTTTTAGCAGGTTTACAGCCCTGGCCAGAATCAAGTGATGCCTTCAGACTTAGAATTTCAGGAAACAGCGTTAGTGACCAGGAAGCGTCATGCCACCAAATACACAAGTGTACCTATCTCGTTTGTATGATAATAAAGTACCTCGTTAGCTTACTCACGGCCAACGGATGCAGAGTGAGTTGGGCAGCCAAGTAACTTGGTGAGAACCTGTCTCAAAATCAAAAACTAGAAATGGAACTGGGGATATAGCTCGATGGGAAGGCCTGGGATTCTATCGTTAGTAGCACAAAAATAAAAGTTTACATGGCATGGCTGAATTGTACCAAACACAAAGAGTCGAGATGCCAGGTTTTTTTTTTTTTTATTATTGTTTTATGTTTAAGGTCCAGCTGTAACATGTCGTATAAAAGAGTTTGATTTATTGGTGACTTTGTATGTATTAAATTTATGTGATTTTTAAAACAGTACTGAAGAATGATGTCAGAGCTTTTGCATTCAGCTACACCTCCAGATCATTTTTTAATCTTTATTTTGAGACAGGATTCTGCTAAATTCTTAAGTTGTTCTGGCTTGCCTCAAACTTGCCACCCTCCTGTCTCAGTTTCCTGAAAAAACTGAATTACAGACATGATCTACCATTCTGGCTTAATTTTTTTTTTCAGACAAGGTCTCTTTCTGTAGTCCAACCTGGTCTTGAACTCACAATGGAGCCCAGGCTAGCCTCCAACTCATAGTAATCTTCCTGCCTCAGCCTCTTGAGTGCTGGGATTACAGGCATGTACCACCATGTCTGGCTAATTTTTATGTGTTCCTGGGGGTAGAACCCAGGACCTTCACTACTCTAGGTAAGGGCTGTGACTACTGCGACATGACCCCAGTCCAGAAAGCAAGAAATTAACTTGTTAGAACAAGACCTTTACTCTGCAGTCCACTTCCTGTAAATATTTACCAAGAGCAGATCAATATCTTAAAATTTTACTGCTTAAACACAGAAGATTCTTTAAATAACTTTTTAATCATTGCCAACTTAATTACATATAATAACTTTTAAATGGCACGTGTAAGGGCGGGGTACAACAAGACTTGGGAAACATGGAAACTTCACCTGCAGGAGAAAACCGAGACCAAGGGCCCAGCAGCTGCTCTTCCGCCCCAGAGGAGAGGGTTCTGTTTGGTAGACTCCAAGGCCCATGCCCAGCTACCCCAGGAGGGTATTTAGTAAATTCAAGCCCAGTCTAGGAAATTTAACAGTCTAGCAAGACCTCATCTCAAAACTTAAATAATAGAAAATAAATAAAAATAAAAAACAAAAAGGCCTGGAAATGCAGCTCAGAAGCCCTGGGTTCAATTCCAGTCAGGACCAATAAATAAATAGTAATTAAGTAAACAAATAAATATGTAAATAATATTGGAACTAGTTGTGTGAATGTTTACTTATCTATTAATATGTGAGACTGAGCTCAGCAGTTTATATAACAATGGCCGGGATTTAAAGAGGTCTTGGACTGGAGGAATAGCAATGAGGTTAAAACACTTGCCTAGTTGGTGGAAGGCCCTGAGCTGGATTCCCCAGCACCACATAAATTGGGCATGGTGGTGCGTACCTGTAATCCCAGCAGTCAGGAGCCTGAGGCAGGAGGGTTGTTGTGAATTCAAGGCCAGCCTGGGCTACGTAGTGCAGTCAGGACCAGCCTGGACAGCAAGACCTTGTCTCCCACCCTCCCAAAAAGAGATCTTTAGTTTCTTTTTTTAAAGAAATCTTTTACTTTAAAGATAGATGAGAGGCTGGGGGCATAGCTCAGGTATTAAGGTGTGCCTAGCAAATACAGGACCCCCCCATCGACACATAACATGGGAGTGGTAGTGCACACCTATAATCCCAGTACTTGGGAGGCTGGGGCAGGAGGATTGCGGTGAGTCCAAGGCCAGCCTGGGCTCCATATTGAGTTCAGGACCAGCCTGGAATAAAGGGCAAGACCTTGTCTCAAAAACAAAATAAAACAAACAAAAAACCCAGGCATGATGGCATATGCCTGTAACACCAGAACTCTAGAGGCTTAGAAAGGAAGATAGATAACTGTTTGTTCAAGGCCAGCCTTGGCTACATAGTGAGTTCAAGACCACCTGGACTACAGAGGGAGACTCTGTCTCAAAAAATCAAAAACAATATATGGAAGGTAGAGGGGCCCATCAACTCAGGCCTCTAATCCTGGGTCCTCCTGGAACCCAGGAGGTTGAGGCAGGAGGATTGCAAGTTTGAGATCAACATGGGCAATTTAACACTTTAGCAATACTCTGTTGCAAAATCAAAAAGAAAGCATGGGCTGGAGATGTAGCTCAGTGTGAAGGTCCTGGGTCAATCCCCAGTGTGAATGGAGGAGAAAAAGAAGAAGAAAAAGAAAGAAAAGGAGAAAAGGCCCGGGATTGTAGCTGAGTGCGAAGGTCCTGGGCTTTATTTCAGTACTACAAATACAAAATGCAAATGCAGCATCAGGGAGAGGCTGAAGTGAGTGTGGGAGAGAGAAACCAGGAAACCAGAGCAGCTGGAGGGCGCAGGGTCCCCCGGGAGCCCAGAGTAGGGAGACGCCAGGCGGCGGCGGAGACAGCGCTGGGATGCAGAAGTGCCGAGGCACCTTTCGGCTGAAATGGAACACTTCACGGAGCATGGTGGCTGTGGACAGGGCTCTCACAGCACATCCTTCAAGATGCGGTCCCAAGCCTGGAGTGGTGGCACACGCTTGTAATCCCAGCACTCAGGAGGCTGAGGCAGAAGGATTGCGAGCTCAAGGCCAGCCTGGGATCCATAGTGAGTTCAGGACCAGCCTGAACTACAGAGACCTTGTCTCAAAAAACAAAACAAAACAAAACAAAACAAAAAACCCAAAAAGATGCAGTCCCATGGAAAAGGAACATGTGTGCCCCCAGCTCCACCTTGTCCCAACCCCAGCAATGCTTAGAGCTGTTGGCTGGGTAGCAGGGGAGACCAGATGCATTCCAGCTGCTGTCGACCCAGTAACCCCATCGGTACCAACACTTCTAGGTGAGCCCCACTTGCCTACCCAGGCAAAGGAGTGTCCTCAAGTGTCCTCTGAAGCCTTGAGGTGCTTATCCCCCACCTTCACTTCTTGGTTCTCCCTGACAATATCACAAAAAGTTCAAGGATTTGCCAATCTCATTAAATTACACAGATACCTGGTGGAGCAGGGGAGAAGGACAAGGAGGAGAAAGGGGGAGAAGGCGGGGCTCCTTCTGGGTCGGAGCACCTCAGTTCTACACGGTTCCCCAGATATTGTCCGCTGTTGACCAGGTGCGACTTGAATCTGCATGGTTTAGAACATGTTCCAACATAAAAAAGGGAAGTAGTGATGATAAAGGGACCAAGTTTATGCACAACGATTTTTGGGAGTGAGAGATAGATAGAGAGAGAGAGAGAGAGAATTAAAGGAAAGGTTTGGAGAATTTCCTTGAATCAGGACCCAAAGATGTGCGTGTTTTGCCAGGCTAGTTCCCCAGGGTGGGGGTGCCCCTGAAGCTGGTTCCCTCCATAGTCTCTTAGGACTGGAGAAACTTGACTCAGATACTACATGGGTCTATTCTGATTTGGGTCTCCCTAGTGGGCAAGTTTTAGTTCCATCTAACCCAGGAATGGGGCACACTGACCTGAGGGGATGTCTGAGGAGGCCACTTCTTGGGGCTAGGACGTAGCTCAATTGTTAGAGTGCTCACCTAGCATGCACGAGGTCCTAGGTCTGATTCCCCAGCACCGCATAACACTGGGCATGGGGGCATGCACCTGAAATTCCAGTACTTGGGAGGCTGAGGCAGAAGAATTGCTGTGAGTTCGAGACCAGCCCAGGCTACATAGTGACTTCAGGACCAGCCTAGACTACAGAGTGAGACTCTGCTTCAGAATTAAAATGCACGAACTTATAAAAGGAACATACATGACAAGCTGGGTGAAAGCTGCGGACTGTCAATTCTGTCAATTTGTAATGAGATCAGTGGAACAAGTTTTCATCACCAGTAGATGAGCCCCTGGCTAGGGTGAGGAAATGTAAAACTTAGAAATGAAAAAAGCCACAGTGAAATTTATTTCAAAATCACTTACAGTGTACATCGAGGTGTCGACAGCACGCATAACCCTTAGTGCTCACTTCACCAAAACACCAATTTCTTTCACTCACGTCTTGGAGAGTCTGTGCCCCAGATTGAGTCTCCACTGGGATTTGTTGGCAACATGGGTTTGTAGGCTATTAAAAAATTGCACCATATGTTTAGCATAACACAAAAATTTAAGAAGTGTATTTATGATTATATCTTTTGAGACAGGGTCTCACTCTGTAGTCCAATCCAGTTCCAAATGCATTATGTAGCTCAGGCTGGCCTTGAACTTGTGGCGATCCTCTGGCCTCAGCCTCTAGAGTGCAGGGATTACCATGCCCAGCTAATTTTTGTGTGGTGCTGGAGAATCTAACTCAGGGCCTTGGGCACATTCAGCAGGTGCTCTGCCCCCTGACCTCCGCCCATCCTTTTATTTTGTTTAGCTTGGGTTCTCAGTGGTTGTTCAGAGATTTTCTGGTCGCTCAGACACAGCCCCCAGGGCCCGTCCTAGAGCGCTGACTTCTCTAAGACCTCTTTTCTTCTCTTGTTCTACAGTTGCTTCTTCCAACCTAGCTTCTCATCTCCTGTATTTGATGAAACAAGTGAAATAAACAGGTCACAATGCGATGGGTGAGCTGGAAACACAATCACTGTGTTGTCATTATGATGTTAATGAAACGCTGCTTATCACAAGCTCTGTACCATCAAAATAAAAAGGTGCAGAGGTAAAAAGTTTGAAGCTACAACTCTTCATGGATGCGACTGAGCAAGTCCTAAGTGGGTTGCTTCTGAGTCTCCCATCTTCCCCCAGTACAACACGTACCAAATGGAGTGCCCGGGATTCTCCTGCAGACATCCCACGCACTCATTCTGGCGCCTCACGCCACTCCAGAGATCCTCACAGGCCTCACCCTCTTGTGCGTATCTGCACGTACATGTGCATAGGAAAACGGTGGCAGCAGCCAGCTTGCAGGACATGGCCACCCCGGCACGGCCCTCATGTTGGACCCAGCTGCCCTGTGGAAGTGCTATCAGCCCTTCAGGCTGTCTCAGCTGGCATTCAGCTTGAGTTGTGGGATTGCGCAGAGGCTAACAGTGAAGCCCATTGTATTAAACTATGTATTTTTTAAAAACAGGGTCTTGCTCTATAGTCCAGGCTAGTCCTGAGCACAATGTAGTACAGGCTGGCCTCAAACTCATGGCCTCCACAGTGCTAGGATTACAGGCGTGCACCATCAGACCCCAGTTTTAAATTATAGACCCCAGTTTTAAATTATATATTTTCTTGGGAGGTCTTCAATATGTTTTTTTTTTTTTTTTGAGACAGGGTCTCGCTCTGTGGTCCAGGCTGGTCCTGAATTCACTTCAGAGCCCAGGCTGGCCTTGGACTCACGGCAATCCTCCTGTCTCAGCTTCCCAAGTGTTGGGATTACAGGCATGCGCCACCACGCCCAGCTTATGTGGTGCTGGGGAATCGAACGCGGGTACTTAGCGCTTGGCTTAGCGCTTGCTCAAGCGCTTTAACCGCTGAGCCATTCCTCCAGCCCCAGTATGTTTTGTTTTGTTTTTGTGATTCTAGGAATTGGACACAGGGTCATCGTTAGCCAACTTTTTATTTTGAAATAAGTTCTCACTAAATTGCTAAATTGTCCAGGCTGGGCTCATATTTGCAGTAATCCTGCCTCAGCCTTCCAGAGTGCTGGGGTTACGATGTGTACCACCATACCTGGCTGGGATATATTGAATCTCATTTTCAAGGTCTTTCTAAATAGGAGAATGCATACCAGGAATGATTATTCCTGTTTCAAGGCAGGAGAGACGAGGCCGGGCATGTTGGTGGGGGCTTGTAATCTCAGCACTCTGGGGACCTGAGGCGGGAGGACCACAAGTTTGAGTCCAGTGTGGGCAACTTAGTGAGATACTGTCTCAGACAGTAGAGCTGAGCTGGGGGTGTAGCTCTGTGCAGGGGCCTCGGGTCCAACCTCCAGTACTGGAAAAAAAAAAAAAAGAGGCAGGAGAGATCCCGTCTCAGCTCCTCCACCCTTACCCTCAGCTGTGCCAGGCAGAGGGAATTCTGCAGCGCACGTTGTAAACGAGGACAATGCTGCTCTGAAAATGTTCCTCTCTCTTATCTCCCCCTTTTAGATGCCTAGGATTTGTGTAGCAAGTGTGGCAGAGTGTCGATAGGCCTTAGCACCAATTTTATTCTGATCCTATCTGCAACTTTATCCTTCATTGTTCTGTATTTTTAAAAAAGAAAACACTTCCAATATTATTACTTTATTTATTTATTTATTTACTTACTTATATATGATACTGGGGGTTGAACTCAATGTCTTCATACTGAGTTATATCCCCATCCCATTTTTATTTTTTATTTATTTTTTTTAAATCAAGCCGCTTAGTTGTCCAGGTTGAACTTGAATTTGCAATCTCCCAGAGTGCTAGGATGACAGGCCCACACTACCAGGCCTGGCAGATGTTATTACTTTTAAATCCAAACTGGCTCAAGCAGCTGTGTAACTCTATTATAACTCCGGTGAGGCTGTGAGGGATGGGATGACTAACACCGGCTGTGCATATTTTCTTGATCATTTCTTTTGCTACATTCAGGATATGAAGAACAGCAGGCCCTGACACAATGAAACCATTGGCATTTTCTGTTGCACGTGGCCAAGTTTAAGAATGCCAGTATCAGATAAGACCTGTGAGTTACAGTGACATTGACCTCCAGATGAACGGAGAATGCTCCGGGATGCTGCCTGAACAAAGGCAAAACATGCACATTCTCTGAGTCACAGAGATGGCCTGCCTAATAGCCATGCCTGGCAGTACAGGCATGTTCTGTCAGCAGCCTGGGAGCCTGAGGCAGGAGGATCACAAGTTCAAGTCCAGCCTGGACTACTTAGTGATTTAGTGAGACTCCGTGTCAAAAATTAAAAACAAAAATGGGCTGGGGATGAAGCTCAGTGTGAAGGCCCTGGGCTTGGTACCCAGTACCGAAATAAATAAGTAAATAAATAAATACATAAAAGAGAGGGTATGGTGGTTTGGATGTGGCATGTTCCCCCAAAGTCCCACGTATTTGGATGCTATGGATTATCTATGGAAGCATGTGCTGTTGGGAGATGGGGCCTGGTCTGAAGGGGTAGACTGTGGGTGTGTGGTGGAAGACAGACATGGGGTAAATTATAGTTTACACAGGTGGTGGATTAGAGCTTAAACCTGGAAGCAGCTGAACACTGAGGCTATATCCGGAAGAGTAAAACTCCAGGGCAGAATCTGGAAGGGTATATGCTGCTTCCTCCCTTTCTTCTGGGACTTGGCTTCCTGTTTGCAATGCCGTGAAGAGCTGCCTCCATCTCTGCCTCCACCATGGGCTTCCACTGTTGCTGGCTGCCCACGAATGGACTGAGACCTTCTGAAACCGTGAACTACAATAAACTCTTCCTTCCCTAAGTTGTGGATGTTGGGTATTGAGTTACAGTGACAATAAGGTCTCTCCACCTTAGGGGGAGCAAGAGAGCCAGAGGACGAGGTGAGAGAGAGAGAGAGAGAGAGAGAGAGAGAGAGAGAGAGAGAGAGAGAGAGAGAAAGACAGAGAGAGACAGAGAGAGACAGAGAGAAATATGAAATAGTCTTCATCCTGGCTAATATGAGTAACGACCACTTTTTTATTGTCACTTGAGCCTCATTCTAGTCTCCCATTCTTCTAGATTAAATGTAATTGAGTATTCCACCATTGAAAGGTGCCATAATCCAGTTGCAGAGCAAGCACTGCTCCCACCACTCTCCCTGAGAATTGCCTAATGGAGCTCTAACCCTTACAATAAATCTTTTCTAATCCCACTTACTGTGACGCCCTGCATTGCCCCACACTGTGCATTCCCTCTCTGTCTTGCAACGACAGTAAACTTGCTCGACCACAATTATATTTCCATCAGGGAATCCTTGACCCAGATATAGTGATTTTTTTGAGGTTGTAAGGTAGGTGGATTATATTATCTATGAATTCCATTACAGGACAGTAATTAGCTTTACAGAGTAATTGAAATAAACAGAAAGTTTTGTGGTCAAATCACTGAAAAAAGTTCTGAGTTTTGATTCCACCTATGGATAAATCTCTTTTTCCCCCCTTGCATGCTGGAGATGGAACCAAAGCGTAAACATGCTTGGCAAGTGCCCGCCTAAGCCCTGCTGCGCTTGCGTAGAGACTCCACATGGGAACTAGACCTTGCATGGAAATATCAAAATGGTTCGTTAGTGTCTGCTAACCTCCTCTGCGGGGCCTGTCAGTGCAGGCCTGTGATCCCAGCACTCTGAAAGGCTGAGGCAGGAAGCCTGTGAGCTTGAGCCCAGCCTGGACTAGCAGTTTAGCAAGATCCTGTCTCAACAAAAAAGAAAAAAGCCCAAACAAATCAAAAACAGAAACAGCAACAGCAACAAAAGAACCTGGGGCTAGGAGCATCTCACTGGGTAGAGCACTTGCCTGGAACCTGCAAGTCCCTGGATTCCCCAGCACCACACTAAAACAACAGCAGCAGCTATAAAAATATAGCTGGGCATGGTGGCATATAATCTCACCACTGGAAAGACCGAGGCAGGAGGATTATCATGAGTTTGAGGCCAGCCTGGACTGCATCGTAAGTTCAAGACTAGCCTGGACTGCAGAGTGAGAACTTACCTTTAAAAAAAAAAAAGTGCCAAGGATATGAGGATGTATCTCAGTGTCAGGACCCTAGGCTCCATCTCCAGTACAAAAAAAAAAAATTCACCTGCCCCTCCCCAGACAAAATTGTTCACAAACTAAATACAAAGAAAACTACTCCGCTTTTCAGATGAAAACACACGGCTGAAGAGGACCTGCTGGAAGCAGTGCTGTCCCCCGTCTTGATCCTCTTTGTCTGCTGGGCACTGTCTTCTAGGCACTGAGTCTTCTTCTTCTCACTTAGGGTGCTGTGGGTTGCCACCGCTCGCTTTCCGGGTAGACTTTCCTCCTGTCAGCACGTCTGGCATCTCAACAATCTTGCCAGAAACTGACGGTGAAACCGAGGGAGCAAGTCAAGGGTGGTGCTGTGCCCCTGTCATCCCAGCACTCTGCCAGGCCGAGGCAGGAGGATCCCAAGGACCCAACCCAGGCAACTTAGCGAGACCCTGTCTCAAAATTTGAAAAAAATTAAAAATAAAGTGCTGGAGGAATAGCACAGTGGTTAAAGCACTTGCCTAGTGAGCACAAGGCCCTAGGTTCAATTCTACAGTGCCACATAAAGTGAATGTGGTTACATATGCCCATCATCCTAGAATTTGGGAGGCTGATGCAGGAGGATTGCCATGAGTTGAAGGCCAGTCTGGGCTGCAGAGTGAGACTCTGTACCAAAAAAACAAAACAAAACAAAACAAAACAAACAAAAAACTAACCCCCCTAAAAAAACCCAAACCCAAAACAAATGAACAAAACCACAAAAACCTGAATGACTGAGCCAGTATTTTTGTTGTCTTATAGAATGAAATTGTCAAGCCACCATTTTTTTCCCTTACTTTTCAAAACTTCTGCTAACAAGAAGGGGAGCCGCACTTAGGAAATTCTGAGAAGCCCAAGGCGTAAGATGAATCTTGTTGATGAATGAGAAAAAAAATCCAGTTGTTACTTTCTTTTCTTTTTTGGTAGCTGTTTCCCGACTGCCAGCCCTTCCCGGCCACACCTTCCCCGCTCCACGACACCTTTGCCACTGGCTGTCCCCGTGGCGCCTGCCCCAGGACAAATTATCCAAGATAATCTTGCTTAGGGATAAACACCATACGTGAGTCACGCTGCTTTGGTCCGGCACTCGCTTTGGTCCCCGACGCCACGTCCTGCAGGGCGGGCCCTTTCGCAGCCCCGGCTCCCAGGAGCTTGGGAAATAAATACTTATTGCATCCAATAATGACCGCGACGATAGGCAATCGCAAACAGCGACACCTTCATCTTCCCTTCTTCTGCAACAAAGGTGTGAGAACCTCTGAGCTGGAAGGCCCGGTGCCGCCCTGTAGGTGGCAGAGACAGCGAGCGCAGTCCCGAGGATGCCGCCTGCCGGGCGCCCCCCGCGCGCTGATCGCTGATCGCTGATCGGGTACACGCCCGGAGCGGAGGGTACGCCCTGCGCCAGGCTGCACCTTGAAATTCTCTCTCTCTCGCGCCCCGGGACCCTGCGCCTCACCCTGCAGCTTGCAGGTCCTGCGCAGAGGGGGCGCAGTGGTGCCTCGGCCATCCTCAGCGGAGGTGACAGCGGAGTGGAGGGGTATACCTGGAAGAGCCGAACCCCTTACGCTGTTCACAGTCAGTTCCACGCCCTGGGCAAACTCTCTGCCTCTACTGAGAACAAGCCAAGCCAACAGCAACGCACCCAAGGGCGTCGCTGGCGTTCTGGATCCTTTCATTTGCACGTGTTAAAAAAAACTCTTAAGGTGAAAATCAAGTGGCTCCCACTTCTGCCGCACAGCCCCCACTTTCCCCGAGACGCTGTCCAGAGTGTCCCACTTTCCCCGAGACGCTGTCCAGAGTGTCAGGACCGGCTGATCGCTTCCAAGAGTGTGGGATGTCGCCCCGCGGCGTCTCTCAGAGGCTGACCTTCAGTCCGGGGTCAGGCGTGCTGCTTCCCTCGCCTCTCCATCCTTGCCTGTCTCTGCTCTTCGCCTGGAATGGAACCCAGGGCCCAGGCCTTCACTCTGAGCCACGTCCCTGTCCTTTCTCACTTTTTATTTTGAGACAAGGCGGCTGAGTTGCTCGACTGTCCAGGCGGGGCTTGAATTTGCCACCCTCCTGCCGCAGCTTCCCAGGGGGCTGGGACTGGGCCTGGGTTCAGCGTCCTTGAAGAGACGATGTGAAGGTCAAAACGGCACAGAGCTAAGGAAATGCTGAAAGTACCCGGGGAGGGGAGAGTGGGTGGGGCTGGGCCCCCTGTCTCTGGAAGGGCATTCTCCTGTGGTGCCCCGGGTCATCAAAGAGTTGAAAGCTTGGGAAAGGCAGCCATCACCTGGGAGGCCCGCCTGGGGCAGTGAGGACAGGGAGGAGTCATCTCTGGACTCTTGTGAAAGTAAAGTGGAGCTTACACCAGAGGGGGAGCGGGAGGGAGACGTGCCGGGATTCAGGCAGGTGCCTGGGTGAGGCTTTGCGAGGCGGTGACATTCTTTCTGTGGTCTCTGCTGTATTTACAGACTACAGAGAGGGATTTCGAGGAAGTCTTGAATGGCAAGGGCCAATGAGCTGAATAGCTAAGTCTAGAATGTAACTCATCAGAAGTAAACAGTACTCGGTGCCACCCAGCAGCACGACCCAGGAAGTAGCTTGCATTCTTCCCTCAGGACGATATTGGTAAACACCTCAGCTGGCGTCTTTGTCCTGACAAAATTCTTTTTTTTTTTTTTTTTAATGGCACTGGGGATTGAACCCAGAGAGTGCTGCGCGCTAATCCCTGCCCTTTATAAATTTTATTTTGAGGCAGAGTCTCAAAATAAAATTTATAAAGTTTCAGGCCAGTTTCAGCCTGGCCTGAAACTTGGAGATTGATGGGATTGCCTCAGCCTCGCAAGTAGCTGGGATTACAGTTGTGCACCACGATGCCCAGCTGTCTCCGCTTTCTTTCGTTACCCAGGCTGTTCTGTGACCACTGTGAACACAGGCACCCTGTGGATGCAGCTTCCCTAGCTTTGGGGCAGCACAGGACCAGTTCTTCTAGTCTGGAGAGAGGCGGCTTTCTCCGGAGGGAGACAGGAAAGGTGGGCTGGAAGCAGGAGGCCTGTCTGCTCCCTGCCTTCGAGAGAGGTCGTGCTCTCTGTCCTCCTCCGCGGCTGCTCTCCCTGGGGCTGCTCTTTGTGTGCCCCTAGTCCTTTCCTCAGTCAGATGTGTGGTCTCCCCACACTCTCCCTCCAGAACCACGCTAGCTCCACAGCTTACGTGAGCACAGACTGGCTCATGGCCCTGCCTTCCTCTCCACCTGTTCCCTCTCCTGAGCCGCAGCTCGCCCAGGTGCCCCAGGCAGAGTTTGGAAGCCACCTGAGTCCACTCTGCAGGCCAGGGTCCTTGCCTGCTCCTCTCCTGCACCTATAAGCATCCTCACCCAGCCTGCTGTCCCTGTTGGCCTCCTTTGTGTAGAGTCACATCCCAGGGCTCTATATTCCAGGACGAGGGCCAGGCTCCTTCCGTGGCCTAGGAGGACACGAGCCCTTCCACGGCTCCCCATTCCCAGCTGCTTCGCCTTGGTTCACTTCCTTGAATGGTGACGGGCCCTCTGAAGGGCTGCGTTGTGCTTTCTCTCCCCCAGATACCTCTGCATTCCTCTCCCTCTGGCCATGAACGTCTTCAGCCCCTGCAGGACACCCCTTTTCTAGGATGATCCCCTGATCCCCTCACTGGGCTTTGCGAACCCTCCTCACAGCCCTTTACTGATTGGACTTAACTTTAATGCTGGCTGGTCTTTCTCTTCTGAACTGTGGTTAACAATTTTTTTTTTTTTTTTTTTTGAGAGAAGGTCTCCTTAAGTTTCCCAGACTGGGCTTAAATTTGGGATTTTCCTGCCTCAGCCTCCCAGAGTTCTGGGGTTGCAGGCGTGTGTTACCACACCCAGCTCGTAGTCAGCGTTACAGAGACCACGGCATCAGGATCACTTCATTATTCTCTGGGCCAACCGTGGAGTCTGGCACATAATTGACAATAGATATCAAGTAACTGCTTGGATAAAAAAAATGAAAGAATTGATTGAACCGGTGGAAGTAAGCAACGCTCAGCCACACGGGAACAGGCAAAGGCTGTGCACTCAGAGTGTTTGCCACAGCAAGGAGGCACCACTGTCACTCGTGGCAGAGACTCGAGGGCAGGCAGAGAGGGAAAGCTACGTGCAGTGGGAACAGGGGTGGCTGCAGGTGTGCCCGACAGAAGGCTGTTGGTATGGGGAGGTTGTACCCGTGCCTGCCAGAGGCGACGTCCCTTGTGTTCAGGTAGACTGTCTGGCTTTCTCTGTTGCTCTAAAGTTGGAAGTAGGGCAAAAATTAGGGAAGCTGGTATGATTAGGGAAGTCCTCATTGTTTTAGACCAATTGCTGAAGGGATTATAGTTTGGCTTCTTGGACTAGTTGCTAGAGATAGAAACTTCTCCTTGTCTTCCTCCTCCTCCTCCTCCTTCCACACACTGAGTTACATTCCCAGCTCCGATTTTACATTTTCGGTCTCGGTGAGTCACTCAGTGGCCTGACTGGCCTCATACTTGTGATCTTCCTGCCTCAGGCTCTTAGGGGATTATAGGCATAGGCCACCAGCCAACTGATGATTTTTTAAAAATGTGGTATGAGGATGGAACCCAGAGCCTTCTCACTAAGCTACATCCACACATCCACAATCCTTTTTTAAATTTTTTTTTTTTTTTTTTTTAGATTTTTTACTTCAAGACAGGGTTTTGCTAAGTTGCTAAATTGTCCAGGCTGGGCTTGAACTTGTGATCCTCCTGCCCCAGCCTCCCACAGTGCTGGGATTACAGGCCTGAGCCGCTGGGCTCTACATCTGACTGTCCGTAAGTCTATAACTTGTGTTATTTGTAAGTTTAGATAGCAGGTTGTTGTCTGTAGATAATGGGCTGGTTGTCACAGATTGCGAGTCGGGGTCTGTTTTGATGTAGGATTGGTCACTGCCTATTTCGATATTTAGTCTTTCCCCCCATAATTATTACTTTTATTAGTATATGTTGTGACACGTAATGACTTCATTCAACACAAGGAATTGTCCATATACCACGTCGTATCTTAATTGCTTTTCTTTGCCCTTCTCTTCCCTGCCCACATATCTCCTGTACATTCAGTCTTTCAGCCTCGTGAACATCTGCCTTACACTGTGTTCTGTATCAAGTGCCGTTTACGCCGTGTTTCATTTACTCCTCGCAGTGCCTTGGTAGGTATTGGTGACCAAAAACAAATTTGGTGGAAATAGGCATTTGCACTTGGACAGTAAGTTTGGCCTCAGGCACTATCCCTGTGGAGTGAACAGTCTAGCTGATGGGCAAACAAATTATAACCTAACCTAAAAGTATATCCCTGTAACCAAGTAACTGAGTCTGAGCCAATCATAGCAGCTGAATTTCCAGCCAACCAGAGGCTGAACTCAGTCCAAGCACAGCCACATAAGGCATATTCCACATGCAGCCAACCGAGTTATTTCGGTCTGGCACTTTCTTTTCATGGCTATCAACACAAACTACACATGGTATGTGTGAGCCAGCAGGTGAAGGAAGAAGAGGGTTATTGTAACTCACCTTTGGTCTGCTTGGTTCTAGAACCTTTGTCTTTCTTGCTTGCTTGCTTGCTTTTTTTCTTGAGACATGGTCTCACTCTATAGTCCAGGCTGGTTCTCAATTCATGATGTAGCCTAGGGTGGCCTCAAACACATAGCATTCTTCCTGTTTCAACCTCCCAAGTACTGAGATTACAGGCATGTACCACAATGCCCAGCTAGTTTTTTTTTATTTTTTTAGTGTGGTCAAACCTAGGGCCTTGTCCATGCTACACACGGTAGGCAAGTGCTCTCACCATTGAGGTATGCCTCAGTCCCTAGAACCTTTTTGCTTGCTCCAATAAACTTTATTACATTTAGCAAGTCGAATTTTTCTTTTAACAGCATCACCATCCTGCTTCACGCTGGTCGTTTCCGCTCTGAGGGTCGTGCTCCACATAGCTCCTGTCTTGTGGACCTCCTTGGGGCCTTCAGGCCATCCCCGAAAGCTCACTGCGGCCTGGACCGAGATTCTGCACCAGCCAAAGGCCACCACCTTCTTGGGGAGCGATTGCTTTTTCTTAGTTTCTTCCCATAATCTTAGTCTCCTGATGTCTTCATCTTCAGGATCTTCACCTCCAAACCTCCGGACTCACCCACGCCTGCCACCACTCTTTCCTGTCACTCTGAGCAGAGGCTTCACCTTTTGGGACACAAACCCAACCATCGACTCTGTGGTTGAAATAATTCCCCGCTCCCTTGAGTCACCCAGACAATAATTACTTTTGGGTGATGGCATTAGATAGATTTCAAAATACTTTCTAAGACATCTGAGACATTGAACATTAATTATTTTCAAAGCTTTCTTACTTTATTTTTTAATTTTTAAAAATAACTGCCATGGGACGGGGTTGTAGCTCATGAAGAAGGCTTGCTTAATGTATACAAGACTCAAGGTGGTTTTTGTTTTGCTTTGTTTTTCCTGGTACTAGGGTTGGACCCAGGGCCTTCATACTGAGCTACCTCCCTAGCTCCTTTTTTAACTTTTGAGACAAGTTCTCATTGAATTGCTATATTGCCCAGGCTGGGCTTGAACTTGCAGTCCTCCTGTGTCAGCCTCCCACAGTGCCGGGATTACAGACATGGGCCACCACACTTTCTTAAAGCCCTATGTTCGATCCCCAACATCACAAAAAACAAAAACTGTCACCCACCTATACACCCACTGTTTCTCCCTCTGGAGAGAATGTAGAAAGGGAGAAGGAGAGCTGAGACTATATTGTCAGATGGCAATAATGAAAATAACCGTATGAGTGTCATTTTGGAAAGTCTCTAAAACTCTTGACAAACACAGTTGGCGCGAGTTATGTGGTGGTGACCATGTTCCCATATGCAGGGTGTGATGGTTCATTCTACACCAACCCCTCTAGGTTTGGTCACACGTCAGTCTAGATGTTGCTGTGAAGACATTTGGTTTTAGATGTGATTAACACTTAAATCAGCAACTTTGAGTAAACAGATTACCCACTATGACATGCCTGAGCTTCTTGCAATCAGCTTGAGATCTTAGAAGACTGAGGTCCTGTGAGAAAGGGTTTCTGCTCAAAACCACGTCAACTTTTCTCCAGCCTGCTGGTCTACTGACCTGCCTTATACATTTTGGATTCACAATCTCATGAGCCAGTTCTTAGAATACGCACACTCTCTCTCTTCTCTCCCTGGCTTGTAATCTTAGCACTCTGGGAGACCAAGGCAGGAGGATTACAAGTTTGAGCCCAGGCTGGGAAACTTAGTGAGACCCTGTTACAAACTCAGAACTAAAAATGGGCTGGGATGTAGCTCTGCATGAAGGCTCTTGACTCAACCTCCAGAGCCACAAATCAAAACCAAAACCAAATCCAAAAACTTCTCCAACCATCCATCCATCCACCCATCCATCCACTGACACACCCTATTTTCTCTGGAGAACCCTGACTAATCTGGTGATCAAGAGCTAGGTGTGTAGACAACATCCCCAGCACTAGGGAAGGAAATAGGACCAATCTATGTAAACCACGGCCATTCCCACCCCAGTCTATTGTTGTTCTGGGCCTCTGAGTCCTCTTTCTCAAGCCTGGCCATGATCTCCTAACACTCATTTCTATTTGCTTGTTTGCACAGCTCTGGAGATGGAACTGGCCTTGGGATGTGGGTGGCACACTAGACAAGTGCTCTGCCACTGGGCTCCACCCAACCCCTCCTTGACACTTGTTGACTTTAGCAGGTGACTTGCAGCACAGTGAGATGTGTGATGTGATGTCTTTAATGCTTCTTCCCACATTGTAAGAAGAATCAACATTGTCCTCCAGCAAAGAATGTCCCACCCACAGCTGGTGAGATGCCTGCTTTGTAAGGCACCTGGGCAGTAAATCAGTGCTAGTCCCCAGGGGAGGGCAGAGCTGTTTTGTGGAGCTTAAAGATGATATAATTTAGAAGGCCCTCTTCATGAAGAAAGAATACCAAAAACAGTCACTTTTTCAAATTTCCCATGATAGGTGAGCTTTCGGTGACAGCTGAGCCCCTTCTCAGGACCATGAACAAGATGTCTGAGGGGAGAGCCTGCAAGCTCCAACTTTATCAGTCTCACAGTGAACTTTGCTCTGCTTCTGGGCAATTTGGGGTGAGGACAGAAAGAAGGGTAGGAACCCCACCCCCTTCTGTACTAGGGTTTGAGCCCCGGGCCTTCACACTGACCTATATCCCCAGCCCATTTTTACTTTTGGTTTTGACACAGGGTCTTGCTGAGTTGCTAAGTTGCCCAGGCTGGACTGGACCTTGTGATCTTCCTGCCTCAGCTTCCCAGGTGCTGGGAGGTGGATGCTCTTCTGAAGAGGGAAGTTGATGCTGGTCTTATTCTGGCTGCGTCAGGGGACACCTTTCCCTTCCACTGGCCCCCCTTGCTGGTGAGCTAGTAGCCCTCATTCCAATCCCCTGACTGAGGCTCCGGTTGGTGGCCTGTGTCCTTGTGCTCCCCTTCTTTACCAGCTGTCGGTGGCATTTTCAAGTCAGCATGCAGCTTCTTTATCTGCCATCTGGAAAACCTCTTGATGCTGTTGGAGCTTTGCATCCTTCTAGGAGAGCATCCCCGGCTGCATGGGGCGGGGCGGCATGAGACTGGCGACCGGTGACTGCAGCGGCCTCGCCTCCCCGCGGCCCTTTCCTCTAAGGTTCCAGCTGCGCACCTCGCGGGCACCTACTCAGTCCTCCTGTCTCCTTAGACTTCGCAACACTGATGTCTCTATCTCGCTTTTACTGACTCATGCTGTTAACAGCTAGTTTTCTGACTGCATCCAGGGATAAGTCATTTTTATATAGTTTTTTTCCTATATTTCACTGAGTATATAAATGTGTTCACGTCTTATTCTGGGAGAAGGCCAATAACTGGCTGGAAGGTTGCCAGTTCCAAGGCTGATATCTTCAGACTCTCTCTGGGCTCTGAATTCTTGCGTTTTTAGAACCACAGAAGGGCCGGGGATATACAGTTCAGGGGTAAAGTGTTTGCCTGGTGCACACAAGTCCTGTGTTCAATTCCAGCAATGACCAAGCAAAGCCAAATGAGAACCCCAAGGCAGACATGGTGGCACATGCTGCAATCCCAGCATTCAGGGAGCCAGAGGCCAGAAGATGACGAATTCAAGCCCAGCAATTTTGTGACTTAGCGACGCCTTATCTTAAATTAAAAATAAAAAAGGCTGAGGATATACCTTAGTGCAAAAGTCCTGAGCTTGATCCTTGGTAACACACACACACACACACACACACACACTTTAAGGGCTGGGACATATCTCAGTGGTATAGAGATTCCTGAGCATGTGTGTGAGGCCCTGGGTTCAATCCCTGGTAAGACCAAAACTAAACTAAAAAACAAAAACAAACAAACAAAAAACCCAGAAAACAGAGGGCAGAACAGAGGCCATTGGCAGTCGTCCTCCTTACGTGGTAGTCCTTGTTCTGTCTTGTCCCCAACTGGGATCTGGGCCTTGTCTTTGATTTGTGTGCGAACTACCCCGCAAGGCGCAATCCGTGTAATAGACTTACCAAAGGAGCCGGACAATGAAATGGTTTGTATCAGATAAAAAAAAAGGGTGAATCATTTAAAATTATATCTGGATACTTTTCATTGTAGCCACCTGTTCAGGTTCTTCCCTGGCCCCTTTTGTCCGCTGGCTTAGCCCTTGTTACGCGGACTCTCCGGCCCTGCTTCCCACCAGCCTCCTCATCTCTCACTTTCTTAGGAAACAGAAGTAGCCTCATTCAGTTTAGATTAGTTTTTTTTTTTTTAATCTACACAAATTATTCTGTTGTACTCACTGTGAATAAAACTCAAGAAATGAAGAAAACATCTCACCTCACGCATCGGTGGGCCCCTCTGTTGCACACGCCGCGCCATCTCTGCCGTGTGCGCGGGCACCAGCACAGACACCCTGGCCCACTCACCTTCTCTGATCCCTGGCCTCCTCCGTCCAGGGGCCCCTACTGCCTCCCCCACCTGGCCAGTGCAAAGCACCTCCATTTGCTCGCTTCCGATGTGTGTGGTGGGAGTCCTGCGAGTGATGAAACAGGCAAGGAGATGGCAGACGACTGGGTAAAAAGACATTCTAACAGCTTTATTCAGGATCAAGAAAGGTGGCTGCTGGGGAAGAAGGCCGTACTCTGGATTCCAGACTAATTTCTATGTTATTCATGCTGTTGGTGCCCTCGAAACTCTCCCTTTAAAAGGCAAAGCATGAAGACAGTTTCTATACCTAGACATCACCGTTCTGCAGTTCTTGGAGCTTCTGTAGCTCTTCATGACTGGATTCTGAGGGGCACAGCTGGTACTTGGTCTCCCGGAATTCCATCCAGGAGGAGAAGTGGCGATGCCAGAGGTGGCAGAGGCCATAGATAGCAGCCAGCAGAAGCGCCATAAGACCCAAGTGCCAGCAGAAGAAGGTGGAGGTGAAAGTCATGTCGTCTGCGTTGTCCCCCCGCCAGTGCTGGCCGGTGGGAGGGACATACAACAGCACGGAGAGGTGAATGAGCCAGCTGGTGAACACCAGCCCCATCCAGGACTTGAACACCCAGATCGAGGGCTGGTCTGGGACCCACGCCTCGATGGCCAGCGCCAGGGCCAGCAGGCAGGTGGACAGCATCCAGAGGCTATGCACCCGGACCTCCAGGGGTCCCTTGTTCTGAAAGTGGGTGGCCAGGAGCAGCGTCATCACGAAGAAGGCCAGGGCCTCGGCCGCTTGCTGCAGCTTCATGGCCTTCCGGGCCAGACACGAGAAGTTGACGATGTCCACCACCCCGGCCAGCAGAAAGAACGCGTACATGGTCACGTGCTGCCAGGAGTCCTTGAACAGAAAACCCCGCTGGGGGTCCTCCCAGTCGATTAGCCGGAGTCTGTTTATCCCGGGGGGGAAGAACCACTCGGCGAGGATGCCCGTGAGAGTGATGAACACCTTGAATATACCTTCCACCGGGAGCCGCTGCCACGGCCTCTGTCCTCGCTTCTCCCTCGGGGGCAGAGGCGCGTACATGAACCTCTGTCCCCGCAGCAGGGCCAGGGACATCATCACGCAGTGGTACAGCGAGTAGAGGATCAAGGCCGCTGCCGCCAGCATGTGGCCCTCGAAGGTCCCCATGCCTGGGACCGCGGACCCTGGAGAGCAACGGGGTGACAGCAGGGAGGTGAGCAGTGCTGGCCGGCGCGCCTGGCTGTCCTCCCGGCCTCGCAGCCGCTGAGATATTCCCCCCGGGAGCTCCACCCTGCCTCCCACACAGAGAAAGGAGCATCTGTCCTGCAAACACCCCAGCCACTCCTAGGGCGGGCCCTGTGCGAGCTGCGACATCCCGCTTTGCCTCTCGGCTCCTTGCTAACAGCCGAGGTTTCAGCCTCTGCTCCTCCCAGCAGGCCCGGGCAGGGCGTGCCCTTCCCTTAGCTGGCTGTGGGGGCTCTGCCCCAGAGATGGGGCCCATCCTTTCAGACTCGCTGTCTTTTGTGCCAGGTGTTACTATTTCCCTCTCTCTTCAATTATTCCCTTGCTCTACAGGGGAGATGTGGCTACACAGATTTTATAGATGGCACGAGGGCGACAGGACATGCGCAGACTGACACATCTGACAGCTGGCGCTGCAGAGCAGGGTGCAGACCCAGACCTGCTCATCTTAAAAAGTCCAGAGTTTGTTTGCAGCTGAACGATTGCAATTGGGCTCCAACCCTTGAGGGTCCAGGTGACTTTGGACAAGTTATTTTGCCTTCTTGTGCCTCAGTGTCTTGACCTATAGAATGAGGATAATAGTTACTTCGTAGGTTTGTTGTGAAGATCAAAGAGGATGACATATGCTGAGTATCTGATGCACGGCAACAAGAAATGGCTGATTATTAATAATTCTACTTTTATTACTACCAGCAGTCTTTGCCGAATGCTTATGATCCCAAATTTGCCCCAGTATTTCCTGAAAGATACCAATGCAGGAACCATAAAGGTAAAGAAGTAAAATAGTCAAAATTTAAAAAATTTTTTTAGGGCTGGGAGATTAGCTCAGTGGCTAGAATGCCTGTCAAGGTCAAGGTTCATCCCTTAACACCACAAAAAATTAGCCAGGCGTGGTGCATGCTTGTAATCTCAGCACTCTGGAGGCTGAGGCAAGAGGATTGCCACGTGTTTGAGGCCAGCCTGGGCTACATAGTAAGTTTAGGACCATCCTGGACTACAGAGCAACACCCTGTCTCAAAAAATTTTTCTTATTAATGAAATTTAAACATTATGTTTATTTATCAAAATGATAGCTTAAAAACAAATTTCAAAAAAAATAATCTCTAAAATTTTATTCCATACATAACAAAGTATTAATCTCCTCACCACACAGAGCCTATATAAGTAAAAATGTTAAAAAAATCATCAGAGAAGAATAAGCAAAAGATGTAAAGTGTCTGTTCATATAAAAATACCTATAAAGTCGTATTAAATCCGAAATTCAAGATAGTAATTTTTTTTTAAATTATGACACTTTTCAAATTTGCACTTTACCCTTGAGCAGGGGCCAGGCTAGTCTCTGCTGTACTGTTCCCTGGAATACGTGCTGTGAAGTGAGCACTCAATTACCTCTGAGTGGTAAGGTAATGAATAATAAGATAAACAGAACACATAAGAAAGTCAACATAGTACCTGTCATGAGCGAACGTGTGGGACCCACCCCAAGTCCAGGTGTTGAAACTCCAACCCTCAGTGTGACGGCACTGGGAGAGACGCCTCTGGGAGATAATCAGGCCTAGATCTTGAGGTGGGACTCCCAAGATGCAGGGATGAAAGACTGACCAGGAGCACACATGAAGGAAAGCCACACGAGCAAACAGCAAGAAGGTGTCTGGGCTGGGCCTGGTGGCACAAGCCTGTAATCTCAGCACTGTGGGAGGCTGAAGCAGGAGGATCACAAATTCAAGCCCATCCTGGGCCATGTAACAACTCTGTCTCAAAAACAAAAATTAAAATGAGTTGGGGATGTAGCTCAGTGTGAAGGCCCAGGGTTCAATCTCTAGGACCACAAACAACAAAAGAAAACAAAAAAATAGAAGGTCTGGAAGTGGCTGGGCCTTCCCCAGATCCCAACGATGCTGACAACCTGATTTGTATTCCCAGCAGCTGCCAGAATGCCAAACTGACTGAGAATGTTGGTACCCGGATGTGAAGTGCTGTTGTAACAGATGTCCCAAAATGCAGAAGTGGCTTTGGATCTGGGCAACAGGTAGAGGTTGCAAGAGTTTTGAGATGCGTGAGTTTTGAAAAAAATAAAAAACTGAGATTGCTGTGAACTGACTTTTAAGTGTGGTTGCGGTGAGGGCTGGGGAAGCCGAGGGATGCTGTAGAGAAACCTTCCGTCTTGTTAGAAAATACACAACTCGTTATGACAAAGATGTTGGTAGAAATGTGGATGGGAAAGGTCGCCCTGGTGAGATCTCAGACCGAAGTGAGGAATCTGTTCCCCGACACGGGAGGAAAGGTTACACGTGTCACAAAGAGGCCAGTCACGAGACTGAAGCACATTCTTGTTGTTTTATTGAAGGTTCACCTTGCAAGGGATGGAGCTCAGGAGCCAAGTGCTGGGAGGGAGGCTTGGCTCCTGCTGCCTGCCTGTAGGAAGCTGTGAGAACTAAAGATTTGTGAAATTATCAGCATATCAGCGGTGTAAAATGTGAGAAAGCATCCCCGGAGCTGCAAGAGGAAAAAGTGACGAAGTGTGCAGTGTGCGTTGCAGAGAACGGGAGGAGGGTAGACCAACAACCCTTTGGGGGTTTTATTGTTGTTGTTTGTTTTATTTTGTTCTTGTTGCTGGTGTTCTCTTTTAGATAGGGTCTCTCTCTCTGTAGTCCAGGCTGGTGCTGAACTCACTATGTGGTCCAGGCTGGCCTCAAGCTCATGGCAACTCTCCTGCCTCAACCTCTCGAGTGCTGGGATTACAAGCGTGCACAACCATGCCTGGCTAATTTTTGTATGCTGCTGAAGAATCAAACCCAGGGCCTTGTTCATGCAAGGAAAGTGCTCTAACCACTGAGCTACACTTCAGCCCCCAACAACCTTTGCATTGGAAATGCAAAGATGCGAAACAGGTGTGAAACACAGACCTAAGGAGCCAGCCCTTCACCCCAGCAGAAACAATGCCAGTCTGAACTGAAGGGGGAGGATACATACACAAGTAACTGAAGGAGGACTCTTGGGCTTCTTAAATCCTATGGGGCCAGGTCCCCAAGCTCGCTGGCTACAATTGAGAGCTATTGTTTAATCCCAAGGCCAGATTGACTTCTCTAAGTGATTCAGAACCCTTAGGGCTGTCTTCTTGACTTCCAAAGGGAAGATCCTCCCACCTCTCCCTCCTCTCTACATAACAGGCTACTAAGCAGAGCTTGGGGGTGTGGCCCCTTGGAGCTGTGTGGGTGGCTGGTCATGCTGTATAAAGCCAGTGGCTTCTAAGGACAGCGTCTAACCAAAGAGGATAATTTTTTGTTGTTGTTATCCCAGGGATTAAACCAGGGCCTTCACATGAAGCTACATTTCCAGACCATTTGATTTGATTTTATTATTTTTTTAAATTTTGAGACAGGGCCTTGTTATGTTTTGTACTTCACTGAAACCCATTCTCTTTCTTCCTTCCCTTTTCTGTCTTTCACTTTTTCATTTTGAAATGGAATTATCTATTCTATGTCTCACTTTTGTATTTGATATCACACAACTTACCTGGTTTTGCAGGTTCACAGCCTTTGAATAATTTTGCCTCAGGGTATCTCATGTCCCATCCAGGATGCCGGGATTATAGGCATGTACCACTCTGCCCAGCTATGAACAGTATTGTTATTGTAGTTAGAAACTCCCTCGGATTAGAAGTCAATTATGCAATCATTTAATTTATGGAGAACAAGGTGTGGATATAAAAGATCTTTTCTCAGTTATCAGAATATTTCTTTACTCGTGCATATTTCCATATACAATAATTTATCTGCATATATATGTACTATTGGCAACCTTTAAAGACACCAGAAAGCACAAATACAAGTGAAAAGAGCAATATAATACACTCACACTCACACACATACACACACACTCACACACTCACACACACACACACAAATGCCAGTTTGGAAAGAACAAGCATCAACATTTTATTCTGTTTCCAAGGTTTAAAAAAAATAAAACATTGAAATCTTTTCAGCCCCATTCCCATACTCTGTCCTTCCATGGGGTAAATCAATACCATGACTTGTCATTCTTCCTTCATCCTACCTTGACGGCCCTGCCAGCCTGCCGGCCACCACCTGTCACCTCCTTCCTTCCACAGTCATTTGCATGTGGGACTTGCTCTGTAGAGACAAGGAACCGGAGGTCTTCTGTGAGTGAGGCACGGGTCGTGCCTGTGTAAGTGAAGTTCCTTTGCAGTGAAGTCAGTGCAGCGAAATAAAAAAGGTGGGGAGGGGATTCAAGAATCAGACAGAAATCCAGTTGATGGGAACCATATGTCTGCGGGGCCATGTTCCAATAAACTCGGCCTATGCACAGATGTACTGGTCTTAAAATCCTCCCAACCCTGTTCTATTCGTAGAGTAACTAAAAGTAAATAGGAGTAACCATTCTCAACCCTTAAAAGAATGGGCGTGGGTCCCTAGTTTGTCTATGTCTCCATATCTTCCAAATGGCCAGTCACTAGTTCTGCCACTCTAAGTCATCCTGGTTTTTAAAAGGAGACTATGTCTTTTCCTTTCTTTTTCTATTATTTATTTGAGAAAGGTTCTCGCTCCGTTGTCCAGGCTGGTCCTGAACTCACTATGTAGCCCAGGCTGGCTTCAAACTCACTGCAGTCCTCCTGCCTCAGCCTCCCAAGTGCTGAGATGATAGGTGTGCCCCACCACGCCGAGCTGGAGACCAGTCTTATCTTAATCACTTACCGTCTGCTCACTGATGGACTGATCTTCACAGATGGGCTGCAGTTGTTGGGGTATCTCCGTTGGTCCTCTTAGGTCTCATCTCCAGCTGAGGAAGCAAAGTCTGAGCTTTACTCACACAGAGGAACTGTAGTGTGGGCTAACAGGTACTGCTGGATGTTTGTTATGGAGGAGGGGCTCTTGAATATAACTTTTTTTTTTGGCAATAGAATCTAGGGCCTTTGCACTGAGCTGGACTCCTTGCCCCGTTTCTTGTTTTTACTTTGGGACAGGGTTTCGCTGCACTGTCAAATTGTCCAGCTAGGCTTGAGCTTGCAATCCTCTCGCTGTAGCCTCCCAGAGTCATGACATTATAGGCCCATGGCCCTGGGCCCAACTAAATCTGGCTTAGATCTCCTAACTCAGTTGTTTTCAACGCTTCCCATTAGAATTACTGTGAACTTTAAAAAAAAATAACACCGTTACTTGGGCCTCGTCTCCCCACCACGCGTAATTCTGATTCAATGAGCCTCGGGTTGAGCTTGGGTGATCGTGTCTTTAAAACTTTCTCTGAAGACACAAAGGACAAATACCTCGTGATCCCACTTCTATAGGCTCCTAGCACAGCCTAATTTGTGGAAATCACTTTTGCTGGGGAGATGTAGATGCCAACATCTCTTCAGCCCAGATGGGGCATGGCAGATGGGCCAAGGAGATAATGACACAAGTGTCTAATTTGGTGAACCAGTGAGCTTCCTGAGGTTACTTACAGGAGTGTGAGTGAGGGGTCACTGAAGTTTTTGATGAGGGGCCATCTATAGGAGTATGGGAGAGGGGTCACCACAAGCCTATGTGTGACCCAAAGGGCAGTCCTGTCACTGAGAAGCCCCTCTCCCAGCATAGGGGGGACCCATGAAAACTGCCACTGCCTCTGGGTCTTGTCTTCAGCTCTTCTCTCCTGAAGCTTATCTTTGGGTGGCTCCTGCTTTTCTCTCCCGTTCACTCTTCCCTCTCAATGGTTTCCAGGGCTGTGGGGGCCAGGAGGATGGAGGGTCTGTTTTAATGGCTACAGAAGTTCAGTTAGGGAAGATCAAAGTGTTTCTAGAGGTGGATGGTGGTGTCGGTTGTACAACCATCTGAATGTGCTTAATGCTGCTGAACTGGGTCCCTAGATATTGTTAAAATAGTATGTTTTGGACATTCAGCCTCTTTCCATCGATTCCATGTTTGCCATCTGGAAAACAACCCCACCTCTTACAAAAGGAATTTATTTGCCCATAAGATATTTATTTATTTATTTATTTATTTATTTATTATGTTTTTGGAGATTGGGTCTCACTCTGTAGTCCAAGCTGGGCCCGAATTCACTATGTAGTCCTGACTGGTCTAGAACTCACAGCAATCTTCCTGTCTCAGCCTCTGGAGTGCTGGATTACAGTTCCATGCCACCACACCCAGTTTATGTGGTGCTGAGGGATCAAACCCAGGCTCTTGCACTTCCTAGGCTAGTGCTCCAATCACTGAGTGTGTCCTCAGTCCATTGAAGGCTTTACTGCATGGGTAAGGAAGATGATTGGGGGTCACATCCCACCAAAACAAAACTCCCCATATTGTGTATCTGACATTTCTGTTTAAGGACAAGGGGAAGAAATAAGGGGCATTTAAGCTGGAGAAAGGAAGTGAAATATCCCTGTTTACAGATGACATAATCTTAAATATAGGGCTAGGGGTATAGTTCATCTGTTAAGGCTCTGGCCTAGCAAGCACAAGGCCGTGGGCTCAACTCCACAGCACCCCATAATCTGGGCATGAGGGTGCATGTCTGTAATTCTGGCACTAGGGAGGCTAAGGCAGGAAGATTGCCATGAGTTCAAGGCCAGCCTAGACTACATGGCAAGTTTAGGACCAGCCTGAAATATGGAGTAAGAGCCTATCTCAAAAAACAAACATACAAAAGTCCTATCTTAAATACAGAAAAATCTACAGGTCCTATAAGAAATTGTTAGAATTTATAAATTAATTCACCAAAGTTGAAGAGTAGACTATTAACATGAAAAGTTACTATTTTCTATAAATCAATAATGATCTAGCTAAAATATCAAGAAAACAAATAGATTTTTAAAGAGCTACCAAAACAAAATATAAAAACCTGGGAATAAATTTAACCAAGGAGATGAATGATATCTACAGGGAAATCTATAAAACACTGATGAAAGAAACTGAGTAGAGTACCAAAAAAATGGAGGGATATTTCACGTTTGTGGACTGGAAAAATCAACATTGTTAAAATGTCCATATTCAAAGAGATCTGCAGATTCAAAGTATCAAAATATCAATGGCATTCTTCATGGAAAAATTACCTAAAATTTATATGACTCCACAAAAAAACTTTTGATACTCAAAGCAATCCTGAACAAAAAGAAGCAAGCCGGAGGCATCACAGTGTCTGACTTCAGGGTGTGGAGGCATAGCTCAGTGGTTAGAGTGTTTGCCTAGCATTCTCAAAGCTCTGGGTTTGATTCCCCAGCACCATGTAAAAATTAACTGGTCGTAGTAGCACATGCCTGTAATCCCATCATTTAGGAGGTGGAGGAAGGACAATTGCTATGAGTTAAAGCCAGCCTCGGCTACATAGTGAGTTTAGGACCAGCCTAAAACACAGAGAAAGACCTTGTCTCAAACAAACAAACAAACATAGAAGCAAACAACCCTCCCAAAAGTCTGACTTTAAAACATACTACAAACCTATAGTAACTAAAAGAGCATGGTACTGGCATAAAAGTAGACACAGACCAATAGAATAGAATAGAGAATTTAGAAACCTATGTACTAAAAGCCAGTTTTTTTTTGTTTGTTTAATGAAAGCACCAAAAACATTGATTGAGACATATCAATCTCTTAAATAAATGGAACCAGCCCTGGTGACACAGCCTTATATTCCCAGCTACTTGAGAGGCTGAGGCAGGAGAACTGCAAGTTCAAGCCCAGCTGGGCAACTTAGAGAGTTGGTGAGACCCTGTCACAAAATAAAAAATAAAAGATTCTGGGTACCCAGCATGTGTGGAGTCTGAGTTCAAACACTAGCACTGCAAAAGAAAAAATAAAATAGTACTGGAAAAATGGACTATCTAAATTTATAATAAAGAAACTTGATCCCCACTTTTTGGCCACATATACAAATCAACACATAATAGATCAAAGAATAAATAAAAGATCTATAACTATTAAACTGCAAGAAGAAAACATGGGAAACACCTTACAATATTGGTCGGTCTGATCAGAGACTTTTTTTTGGATGAGACCCAAAAACCAAAGCCACAGTGAGATAGCATCTCATTCTGGGTACAGTGGCTATAATTAAAAGACCAAAAGTTACTGACAGGATGTGGAGAAAGAACTCTCATATAATGTCAGTGGGAAGTAAGCTAGGGCAGCCATTATGAAACGGTATTAAAGGTCCTCAAAAGACTAGCAATAGGTCTACTTTATGGTTCGGGAATTCCACTACTGAGCTCATATTAAAGGGGATTGAAATTAGTGTGTCAAAAATATGTCTACACTCCTCAGCTTGGTGCAGTATTAAGCACAATAGTCAAAAACTGGAAACAACTTAGAAGATGTCCATTAATAGATTCATGGATAAATATATATATATATATATATATATATATATATATATATATGCATATACATCATAGAATATTCTTTAGCAGAAAGGAATACATCTTGCCATTTATAGCAATATGAATGAGCCTGGAGGTGACTACATTAAGTGAACTAAGCCAGACACAGAAAGATGAATATTGCATGTGGATTATTAAAAAGTTGATCTCATAGAAGTAGAGAGCAGAAGAGTGGTTGCCAGAGCCTGGGAGGAGTTGGGGCGGGGGGAACAGAGAGGAAGGCTAATGGGTTCAGGGGTGCAGTTGGATAAGAGTGACTTCAAAGTTTCCATAGCATGGTAGGGTAGCCATGATTGCTAATAATTAGGTAGATTTCAATATTGCCAGTAGAGAGGATTTTGAATGGTCCAAACACACACACACACACACACACACACACACACACACACACACACACACACACAAAATAAATATTTGAAGTGATGGGTGTGCCAATCACCCTGACCTGATCTGCTTGGTTCAGATATTAAATGTCCCCCAAAAGCTCACATGGGAAAGGCTTGGCCCCAGAGGACGGTGCTTTTGGGAGGTGGCGGAAACTTTAGAAGATGAGATCTCATGGAAGGAAGGTAAGTCATTGAAAAGTGGGAAATGCCCTTTAATGGGATATTAGAACACATCCCCTTTCCCCCTAACCCTCTTTCTCTCTCCCTGCTGGCCCCCAGGAGGTGAGCAACTTTGCTGTACCATATGCTCCCTGGCATGAGGCTTTGCCTTGCCACAGATTCAGAAATAGTGAAGCTAATCCGCCATGGACTGCACCCTCTGAAACCATGAGCCAAAAGAAACCTTTTCTCCTTATAAGTTGTTGATCTCAGGTTACTCTCACAGTGACAGAAAACTAACACATGATCATTACACATTGTATACATGTGTCCAATAATCACACTCTACCCCATAAATAAGTAAGGTTATCATGTGTCAAACATCTTTTAAAAAGAAAAAAAGTGCTTTAGTAATGTCATAGGATTCTATTCGCGTAAAGTTTCCAAACTGACAAAAACTAATTTAAGGTGTTAGAAGTCAGATTAATGGTTAGTGTGAGGGGAAGACTAGGAAGAATTTTGAGGGCCTTCTATCATTTTGGAAGAATTCTAGCTTCTCCCTCTTTTTCTTTCTTTTCTTTTCTTTTATTTTTTGGGACAGGGTTTTCCTCTGTAGTCCAGGCTGGTCCTGAACTCACTATGTAGTCCAAGCTGGTCTTGAACTCACAGCAATCCTCCTGCCTCAGCCTCCCAAGTGCTGGATTACAGGCATGCACCACCACTCCAGACTTTGGAATTCTAGTTCTTGATTAGCTGCTAGTTATACAGGGATTTTGAGGAAAGGGCCCCCGAGCTGTGTATGTGTGATCTGTGTCCTTCCTGTATTTATGTTATGCTTTAACAAACTCTCACATCAAAAATTTTAAAAACAAGGAAAGTCTTTGGCAACCGTACACACAAATATTTTGCTCAACTCTTCCCATCTTTTCACCCAGAGTCTTGCTCCAGAACCACATAGAGAATCCTCCTACCCACCTGCAATTTGCCTCCCAGAAGTCAGGCTTAGCTATAGGCAGTCTTGGGTTTTCACCAATGACCTTGACCTTGCAAGAGGGAATCAAGGGAAGTGCAAACACACAGCGTACTTTGTTGATGTTGAGCCCTGCGCATACAGAGCCTCTGACAAACCCTTCTTTGTGTACATCTGTGTCACACCAATAAGAACTGGAAAGACTCGTTCGAGGGCTCGTCCTTCACTCCCACCCTCAAAACCTCCACTTCTCCATACCTCCCATTCTTTGGAACACCCACCACACCTGTCACAAGAGTCTTCAGTTTGTAATCATCCGAAGGATCCATGCTGGGCACCCAACAGTCCCTGGAATAAAAGAATATGGCACATGAGATAGGAAACCAAACTCAGTCTAAGGACACCGCAGGCTGTCCACAGGTGAACATCCTCAAAATGTTTGTCACGAGGCCAAAACGAGACACAGAAAGCGAAGAAGAAAATCTCACCCTGGACACCCTCATTCTCTAGCCCAAACCCTGCCCTGCAAGAAAGCTGCTTGAGCTCTTGCTCCACTGCCAGGCCCTCAGGCAGTGTCACCCAGTGACATCTAGATACTAGGTGGTATCTACAGTGCCAGAGGCTGTAAAGAGTACTGGCCTCCGAGGCCAGGTGCCAGCAGCATGTGGTACGTTCAGGTTTGGGGAGGGTGGCATTTTCACACGTAGCGCCCAGCTGGGTACTGGCCGAGGGACTGGCCTTGAGCTTAACGTGCCTTGAACACTTTTTCCCCATGATTATGGTTTCTCCTATCAATAGCATGTATTTGTGATAAACAGCAATTACATTCAGCATGAAGTATTGGTCCACCTACATATCACATCTTGATCATGCTTCCCCTTCCCTCCCAATTTCCCATCTCCCCTCACAGTCTCCGTCTTCTATTTTCTTTTATTTTGCTTTATTTATTACTTACATTTGAGTTTCTCATGTAAGCAAAACCATGAGATGTGTCAATTTCTGGGTGTGATTCAGCATTATGGATTCCGGGTGCATCTGTTTTCCTACAAGTGACTAAACTTGCGCTTCTAACGGCAGAGTAATACTCTATTGCACAAGTACTTTTCGTGTTTTTTTCCCCCCACTTGTCAGTTGATGGACATGTCAGCTGCTTCCAAGATTTGGCTATTGTAACCTTTCCTTTAGAAAGACAGCTAGGAGAGGTATTGCTGGGTCACATGGAATATCTATTCTCAGTTTTTTGAGGAACCTGCATAGTGATTTCCACCTGGGCCATACTAGTGTACAATCTTACCAACAATGTGGAAGGATTTCTCTTAGCACCACAGTCTTCCTACTACCTGTTGGGATTTTGTGTGCTTGTATGTGTGTGTGTGTGTGTGTTGTTGAAGATAGCCATTCTTAATAGAGTAAGGTGGAATCTCAGTGTTGTTTTGATTTGCATTTCTCTAAAGGCCAAGGATGCTGTACACTTTTTTTCGTGTATTTATTGGCCATTTGAGTTTCTTTTGAGAAATGTCTATTCGTTTCAATGACCATTTTTTGGATTGGGCCTTTTATTTTGGTAGTCTAATTTTGGAATTCTTTATATAGTCTAGATATTAGTCCTTTGTGTAAGGAGTAGCTGGTAAAATCTTTCTCCTGTTCTGTAATTTGCCTCTTTGCTCTGTTGGTTGTTTCTTTTGCTGTACAGAGTTTTTTTTTGATAAAATCCCCTTTTTGATTTTTGGTGTTGTTTCTTGTGTAACTGATGTTTTGCTTGTGTGTTCAGAGACTTCGCACATCTTATCTTCCAACAGATTTTAGTATTTCTGTTTTAATATGTAGGCCTCTGACTTGATTTTAGTACAGGGTGAAAGATAAAGGCCGACATTCATTCTTCTGCATGTGGATAACCAGGTGTCCCAGGATCAGTCCAGTGTATGTGTTGGTCCCTTTGTTAAAGATCAGATAGTGAAGGTACCTGGGATTGTTTCTGCATCTGCTGTTCTCTCAATCCACCTGTCTGTTTTTGTGCCAGTATCACGTGAGTTTTGTCACTGTTTCTTTGTAATTTAAGTTGAAATCTAGGATTATGATACTTTGCTCTTGCGGCTTAGGATTGCTTAGACTATCTGGGCCTCTTCTGATTCCATATGAATTTTAGGACTGTCTTTTCTAGTTCTGTGAAGTTCTGTGTAGGAATTTGGATTGAGATTGCACCGAACCAGTCAGTTTTGGTAGTATGTCCGTCTTGACAGTACTGATTCTGCCTATCCAGGAACAGGGGATGTCGTTCAGTTTTCTAATGTCCTCTTCAATCTCTTTTTTCAGAGTACTATAGTTTGCATTACCAAGGTCTTTTACTTCCTTGATAAGGTTAATTCCTAGGTATTTAATTTTTTTCAGGCAACTGTGAGTAGCATAGTTTTATTGATTTCTTTCTTGGTGACTTCCTTATTGGTATGCTGGAATGCTGCTGATTTTTGTGTATGGGGTTTTTTTCTACCACTTTGTGGAATCTGCTGATTAGTTCTGAGAGTTGTCAAGTGGAATGTCTTTTAGGTCTTCCATGAAGATGATCATGTCCCTTACAAATAAGGACAGTTGGGCTTCTTCTTTTCTTATACATATTTACTTTGTTTCTTTCTACTGCCTGGTTGCCCTGGCTAACGTTTCAAGTACTATATTGAACAAGAGTGGTGAGAAGGGACACTCTTGTCTTGTTCCAGGTATTAGTGGAAATTTTTTCATTTTTAAATAATGAATATGATGTTGGCAATGGGTTTGCCACAGATGCTTTTATCAATTTGAAGGAAGGTTCTTTACACCTATTTTCATCAGATTTTTTTTTTTCAGTCACGAATGAATGTTGTACTTTGTCAATGGCCTTTCCTGCATCTATTAAGATGATCATGTGATTTTTGTCCTTGTTTCGGTCTTGTGATATTTTCTGTTCATTGAATATTCCTTTTAATAGTCAAGCTCTTGGTTGCCTGGCCCATTGTCAGGTGCTATCAATGCTGGCTTGCCACAACTGCTACATGCACAAAAGGGAGACCCCCCAAATTCAATGACCTGCAGCCCCAGGGAGGGAGGAGGGCCAGTTCCTCAGGGTCTTCCCAGCCCCTGTTATCACCTGCTTCATCAAGGACAATATTAGGAGGGAACCCTTCTCCTGTGTCTCCTATGTGTATCTGCTGCTGCTGCCGGGGTCCTCACATGCCACTTGTTAAGACACTTTTCCAACAGGACAGGGCCACTAGTCCTGAGGAGAGGAGCCCAGGAACGCTTGCGGGGCCCCACCACTCCTCTATACTGCCAAGGGCACAATGGTGATCCATCTGAGAGAACAGGTGAGCTCCCCTCTCAGGTAGGAGCTCCTGGGGGCAGGAGAAGGCTGCTGCGGGTGCTTCCCACAAGTCCATGCTTCCCTGGCACTGAGCCAGCACTGCAGCACTTAGCATTGCGATTATATCCATGGCGCCAGTGTGTCTGGTCACACCAGCCAGGACTACAGGTCTAGTTTGCCCGCATAGCCACATTTTGAAGCCTCTTGGCCACAGCTTGGTCGCAGACAGCCTGAGGGTCCTGCTCCTCTCCGTCTGCACCTGAGCTGAGGAAGACAGCACAACCCATCTGCCCTGTAGTCTGTGTGGGGGCTACTCCCACAGCAGGGTGCCGGGGCCTGATTCTGCAGCTGCTGCCCCTAGAGGCCACCAGGGGAGCTGCAGCCTTCATGCCTGGTTGCTTGGCCTGTACTGTGCTGCAGGTTGAGTGGATCTCTGGGGCTGGAGCTCCAAGAACTACGATCTCAGCATCTTCTGCTTGGGTTTAGATCCCTTCTGTTAGTCCCCAGGGAATGTTGCTCATGAGAAGAGAGTTAGAAGCAGTGCTTGTGGATGAGGGGGGGTGGGGTGCTCCTAGAGCTGTCTACCAAAGTAGAAACCAGGTACGAGCCCTTCCTCTGCTCAAAGGGCTGCATCTGGAAACCAGGCGGGCACTGATTTGGAGGTTACAGAGAGTGTTCTCACACCCTATTGCCGTGGCCTGGTGGTGCCCTCAGGTGTTAGGAGAAGGAAGGAGGTTTCTCTCCAGACAAAAAGACCATTAAGTCCCAAATCAAGTCTCAAAATAGTCATTTTAGATAGGATGTCCAGGGAGCACACAGGGCACACCAGACAAAACAAGAGGCAGGATCAACAGAAGAGCAGACCCCAGACGCATGCCCACAGGACCAGACACTGGAGTTACCAGATTCAGCCTATAATGAGACAGTGTACGGTATCCATGGAGACAAGAGCTAAATTTAATTTTTTCCTGTACAGTCATGTCTATTTTAAAACATTGGAGATTTTCAAGAGAAGCAGTTAGATATTACAGAACTGAAAAAAGTACAAAGATCCACTTAAGAATTCAATAAAGGTTAATAAGAAATAGTACTTTCTGACACCAGGAGATCATTCTCAAGTGAAGCACGGATGGTGGAAGATGGGGAGGAGGAGGAAGATGAGAAAGAAGATTCAGGAAGAAAGCACAGTGTGGAGTTCCAGAAGAGAGAAGCGGAGGCTATCTTAGAAGAAAGAATGGCTGAGAATTTTCTGTGGCTTTCTGCCTTCCGACAAGGCCTGAGTATGCTCGAGGAGCTGATGGCTTCTTCACAGCGGAGTTTTGGGTTTGGACTTTGCTTGTTTTTGAAAACAGGAGGGGTGTGCACATGTTGGGAAGTTAAGAGAGGAAACCACCTCCAGCAAGAAGCGGAAGACAGGACAGAGAAGGGTCATGTCTGAAGCAGTTCTTAGAGGGCACAGGACTATATGCTAAGAAGGGTCATAGTCAATGTCACTGAACATTATGTATCAGAGTCATTTTTAGACTCTGTCACACATTGCTACCAACTCTTACAATCCTTAACAATGTAAATTTCTGTTCAGGTATTACTAATAGTTAATTGGTGCTCTGACAATTTAAAGAAACACAAAGCTGAGACTACAGCTTGTAAGCGGTGGCCCTTGGGTGCAAACCATGTCCACTTTACTCCAGAGCCCAGTGGGCCTTGCAAGGGCCCTTCGCCTTGGTCTGAGATCGGGTGAGAAGGGGAGAGGTTGTCTGGGGAGGGGAATATGTTTGTGGACTGTAAAGAAAGGATTGGGAAGTCGAGGTAATTCGGGCTTGTGGCTTGATCATTCCCAGGAAAATGGTGAAGGAGGCTGTTTGCTGAAGTTGAGGAAGGTGTGAATTCAATAAAGAAGTAGCTACCAAACAACAGCCCTGGCAAGAGAAGAAAGTAGCTGAGGATGGTCCTTTTGTAGACAGCCCTGCTCCTCCAGAAGGTCCCCCAGCGGCTGTAGGTGACCCTCAGCCACACTCCCGTAAGTCACCCCAAGATACTCACTAGTTCACTAAATTGGACGCTGGGGTAATTGAGACTTTGGCTTTTCTGCTGCATCCTCTCTGGCGTGAATAGATGTTGGTGTTCACGTCTCCCCGGGAAAGGTTATTCTCTGACACATGAAGAGAGGAAAAGTGGAGCAAAGGACCCTGGGAGACTGGAAGGCCGTAAGAGCAAGGGGTCATCAGTACGTGGCGTTGGCAGCTAGCAGTGATGCAGGTGTGCGAATGCAGGAACCAAGCAGGTTGCAGGTGGGTGATGGGAGCTACGTGGCTCCAGCTCCCAAAACCATGACCCAAGCAGGGGTGTCTTGGGGGCAACACATGGACCCTGAAGAATGGTGGTTAGTTTAAAGAAAAACAGATCATTTCACAGTCTCAAAGTATCTTCTTCCAATTATGTATCAATCACTAAGTGGGAGACAATAATTTTACAGCATAGAAACCCAGCACACATCACCTTACCGAAGTGGCCTCAAAATGCTGGTTTTCCTAATTACACAGTGCCGTACTTGGGATGGAACCCGGGGCCTTCATACTGAATACATCCCCAGTCCGTTTTTGTTTTTATTTTTTGAGACAGGGTCTCACTCTCTGATCCAAGCTGGTCCTGAACTCACTATGTAGGCCAGGCTGTTCTTAAACTCGTGGTAATCCTCCTGCCTCAGCTTCCGAAGTGCTGGGATTACAGGCGTGTGCTGCCGTGCCTGGCTTATATGGCGCTGGGGAACCAGAGTTGGGCCTTGAGATTCACTTCAACTGCTGTCCTATTCCTCCAGCGTCGCCCGCCTTTTATGAAATTTTGAGACAGGGTCTCACTAGGTCACTAAATTGCCCAGGCCAGACTCCAATTGATGCTCATCCCGCCTCAGCCTCCCAGAGTGCCGAGATTACAGGCCGGGGCCAACATATCGGACTCAAAAAGCTGCTTTATGGAGAAGAGCCTGACAAGGCCGCTGGCTCAGCGTCTGGCAAAGAACAAGGGAAGAGCTGGGGGCCGGCGTGGGTTTCGCGGTAACACAGGTGCCTCTCCAAAGGCTGCGATCCCCGCCAGTCTACAGCCGGCAGCGCTCCCCACCGCAGTCCCACGTCGGCGCAAACGTCATCTGGGCCGCGTGTCACTGGTCTCAGAGTGGCCCTTGGTAGGCGCGACAGTCTGATGAGCGTCCAGGCGTGGTGGCAGCTCCGGGCCCGGTCGCCGCCCTCCTCCGTGACCTCCTGCGGGGCTGGCCTCCACGCACCTGGTGTCGTGCATGGGCACACGCATGTGGGGCGTCCTTGGTCGTGCAGCGAGGAGAACAGGCTGCTTGTCCTACCCTGGCAGGGCTGCGGAGTCTGGGAGCTCCTTCAGGCAATGCCGGGGCTCTCCACCTGCACCCCGGCACCTTGCGCCTGCACCTGTCCAGGCGCGCTGGAATGGCTTGCTGAGAGCCCGCGCTCCTGAGCGCGTCTTTTCTGGAAGGAGCAGCAGTGCCCTCTAGCGGGAGAGCTTTGAAAGTCCCTGAGGTCCGGGCTACTTGGATTTGGGTGGAAGAAATCGAACGTCGGGGGCCAGAACTCTGCACCACTACTTGCCCCACCCCGCGACGCGGAGAAGAGGGAGGGGAGAGGAAGGCTGGCGCAGACTCAGAGTCAGGTCTGACCCAGCCCGCAGCCAGGGCGCAGGGAGGTCTCCTGCCGCAGCACTGTCCCCTGCGTCCTCCACTCCCCCAAGCAGAATCGAACCATCCACTCTCCATTCTGCAGGGGAAACGAGAAAAGGAAAGGGACATGGAGGAGCCGGGCAGCTTCGCCTATCGGTCGGCAGAGCCACTATTTCTAAAAGGGATTTTGTGGGGACGGTAAAGATTTATGGAAAACTAAAGAGAGATGGGGGTGGGGGAGATACGAACAGAGGGCCAAGGCCAGTACTTACGACGAGTCTCAAGACCCAGAAATGTTACCAGACTAGGGGGATTGAAATATGATGTTAAACTTCCTAATTTAGAGCTTCAAAAAGAAAAAACCAAGAAAGGTCGATCAGGCCTTCAATAATCAAGAACAAGAGACAAAGGGAAGGAGAAGAAATAGCAAAGGAAAGGAAAGGAAGTTACAATGGGGTGCGGCGGAGGGGAGGGGTGGCTGAGCAGTAGAGTGTATGGTTAGCACGCCTGGGTCCTGGGTTCAATCCTTCCCCATCCCTCTCAACCGGGGGCGGGGGTGGGTATTAGAGAATGTATTTACTATAGACAGTAACAAGCCTACATTTACTTCTAAGACACATGGCTAACACCAAATATTTAATGAAACCCATCTCTCATTTACTGTGTCATCTGCTAGAATAGCCGCTGGATCCTTTGAGTGTCCTGCCAGTACCATGTGGTCCATGTCACGGGCTTTCTCCTGTTCTTTGGGAATCAAGGCCAAGTCCACATTCAGCCGGTCCACCCTGGAGGCCACTCTCACATCTCCACTAGCACTGGATGAGGCAATAGTACAGATCCTCCGCTCAGCTATGTTCCCTAATCTGCTTCAGGACAGCTGGCTCTCCATACACACTGTCCCCTGGGATACCAAAAAGCTCTGAATCTGAGAAGCACGTGCATGCATGGTGATAACACAATCTGCACCCACTACAGGCAGCATATTAGTGACCAGTTCAGCTGAGATCAGGCCCAGCACTCACCCTTCTTATGCAGCTGGGCATAAGGGATGCACAGAGTGACTTTGGTCAGCTGGCTATCTGAAGCGATCTTGTAGGCATTAATCATAACCGAAAGCTCCATTAGATCATTAATTTCACCACAACCTCTGTGTAGACACTTTCCTGATGTACACTTCCATCACTTTCCACACAGGTTCTCCTGATTGCTAAATTTCTTAGATGCCACTTTGATTAAACCCAGCTCCAGGAGGTCAGCAATTTTCTGGAATAAATCCTTGCTAAGGTTTGGACAGTCCAGACTGTCCCCCCAAGCCTCATGAATTTGGCTATTGTGAGTTAACTATGGATTTTGAGTGCTGTTGGGAGGTGGGCCTGGTAGGGTGTGGCAGACTACTGGGAGTGTGGCAGATCACTGAGGGTGTGGCCGGGTCGGATGTGGACACTGTCCCACTTCTGTCTATGGTCTTGATTCTTCCTTTTGTGATGCCATCCGCAGATTCTCCACCAGACCCTTCTCCTCATTTCCAGTTGTTCATGAGTGGGCCAAGACCTCCTGAAACTATTGGCTAAAATAAATCTTTCTTTCCTTGTATTGTGGATGCTAGATATTATGTCCCAGCTATGAGAAAGTCACCAAGATAGTCCCTGTGGGAGCTACCCTGGAAGGTTTTGATGTTCAGCATCTTGGGCAACCACCCTAGACTGCTGTGGAGATGGGAACTTAAGTCACCCACATGCTCAACGTCAGACCCTTGTGTTGTTGCTGTGTTACTCGGCGTTGCTACTGCCTTGAACAGAGATCAAGGTTAGGGTGGTTATGCAACATTCAACAACTGCCTTGTAGGCCTCTGTGTCCAAAAAAAGGACAGGATAGATTTGGAGGAAGTGTAATCATGTACAAAATTATAGGAGACTGTGATAATTCTAGAAGGGGACACAAGAACTTGTAAGGAGCAGATGTTTTGGGAGAAGGCTACTGGGAGCTTGGCAAGAAGTGTTAAAAACCTGATGCAGTCAGGTCTGTCAATTTTATAGCATGGTTTACCTGCTTTTTAATAAATTTCTCCCATACTTTTTTGGTGTGGGACAGTGGGAAGGGACTGATATTTTTTCCCAAAGTTATTTTATTAGCATCAGTGTGGTGCATACTAATTACATCCCACACGAAGGATTGCTGAGTATACGTGTGTATCTTGATCATCTTTCCTTTCATCCCCTTCCTGTCTCCCCTCCCCACATCCACATGTTCAGTAAAAGGCAAAATATTTATATGATCTGAAGAGAAACCCGAGTATACATCCACATTTAAAAAAATACTTTGAGTGCATTTTTAAAGAATTCTCCCTTATTTCTTTTTTTAAAAACTTCAACAGTTTTATGAAGCCAGAGAAACTGGCTATAGAGTAGACCATTTTCCCAGACTGCAAGTTAATTTAAATTTTAAAATGCTAGAAAAATCTACCATTAACACAATAAATAAAAGATTTTTAAAAATTATGAATCCTGGGGTGGTAGGGAGAAGAATGAGAAGCAAATATCATTAGGATGACTACGTATATGCACCATTATTATTATGAATTGTTATTATGAGTTATTATGTTCTAAAAACACATACTGATAAAAATAATTATTATGGAGGAAAAACCAGCTTAAATAAACCACTTTGGTGAAGATGGACCTTATTTGTGTTGTTTAAGGTTATTTTCTGCAAATGCATATCACTTATTGACACTGGACCAGATGCTCTACTCTTGTGGGGAGAGGGGACTGCTGTCTGGGTCCTGCCATGTGACATGGGCCCCCCAGCAGGTGTCTCCCTAAAGATCTGCAAGGTCTGGCTTTGACTCGTTGCTGAGTACCCACCCTCCCCTTCCCACCCACTCAGATTAGTGACCCGGACCCTGAGGGGTATCAGGAGGTCACAGGGGCCAGAGTTCACTTGCCACCAGCATTCTGTCCAGCTTGGGGAGCCACCCTGGGGTCTCCCCTGGGCCTATGGGTGGAGACCAGCTATGACTGTAGTCTCACAGTCATACTTGGGCACCTTTTTCCTCAGTGACACATGGGCTATTGACATCTGTCCACAGAGTAGGTCCTCCTGAGGGTGGGGACCAGCCCCCCACCCGACCTCGAACCATACACAGCCAGGGCAGGATGGCACTGCCTTTACTTTCCCACAGAGGGGACTAGAATTTTTTTTTTTGGGGGGGGGAATTGAGAAAGTTGGAAAGGAAGGAGTGGAGGGGTGGCTGAGAAGGGGGAGGCTGTTTCCAGAAGAGAGATAGGGAGTGGGGGAGAGAGGAGACCAGAGGGTCGTCAGAGAGTCAAGGAAGGCTTTAGGGGGCCAGAGGGAGGGTGAGGCTGAGGGCGGACCAGGAGGTGGGGGAGACTGGGGAGCAACCAGCTGCACGTTCACATGGAGTTGGGGATCCCAGGAGTCAGGAGAAAGTCTCAGGGATTATTCCAATATTGTGAGGAAACGAGGGTTCGGCCTGGCCAGGTTTGCTCCGCCCTGGGAGCGGGGCGTGGGGCCAAGGTCTGTGTGGAGGAAGGCGACCACCCAGGGCCAACAGGCAGGGACAGAGCTTGCTTGGGTGGTCAGAGTCCTGGAGGTGAACCAGAGAGGTCATCTGAGAAGTGAGGCCGGGGCCTCCGCGATCAAGGAGCACATACTGATGATGTCAGATGGGCCAGCTTCTGGTACACAGAGAAGCCCACTGGGGAGAGGTGAGGTTGGCAAGTGAGGGCTTAGTCGCGTGTTGTGGGACACCGTGGCCAGTAAAAACGAGGCCCCTAAAATTTCGGCTCATGTAAATCCTCTGGCGAGCTTGTTAAAATTCAGGCTCAGCTTCTGGCTTGAGACTCTGCCTTTTTTCTCCCCAGGGCCCAGCCTGCCCGCCCGGGTTGCGGCTGAGGGCCAGGCTCAGAGGAGCAGGATTGCCGAGTGTGTGCTGGTACATTGAGCTAACGTGACAGGATGCGTGGCAGGAGGCCTATTTTGGTGTAAAAATGTGTGTGCTTCACACACGCAAACACATACACAGAGAAATAAAAAGATGAGAAATAATCCACGCATTATATTTTTCTATAGGAGACGGGGTTGCAGGTGATCTTCATTTCCTACTTCTTTTTTCTATTTCCTTTAATAAACACACATTCCTATTATAAGAAAAAGATTCCCTCAAGACAGTCCATGTGGGGGGCTGGAGGCAGAGCACTAAAAAGCACTTGGTAAGGCACTTCCTGCATACATGCAAGGCCCTGGGTTTGATCTCCCAGCGCCTCATAAGCTGGGCATGATGGTGCACACTTGGGAAGCTGAGGCAGGAGTTTGCTGTGAGTTCAGGACCAGCCAGGTAGCGCTACACAGTGAGTTTAGGACCATCCTGGACTACAGAGAGAGACCTGTCTTGAAAAATAAAACCCAACCAAATAAAAACCACATAGATATCATTTATTTTAAAGAGAAAAATTGGGTAGAGATTTCCAGATTTCCCTCCACTGTAATTAATGGTCCTCTCCTGTGTCCCCAGGTCCTGGGACACCTGCTTACACACAGCATGGGAAGGGCCTTCCGCTGGCTGGGCCGCCACCTGGGCTTACCTTTGGCCCTGCTGGAGGCTAGCAGAGACCTTCAACAAATGTGTGCTCTGTGAAATGGACTTCCACATGCAGGACAAAGTCCCACCGAGGTAAATTTGGTTAAAGCAAACTCCAGGAGGGTAAGCTGAAGTGTGCTGCAAAAGTGTCCTCAGGGGCTGCTATGTCCATGGTGTTGCACAGGCACATTTAAGCCTGGCCACCTCATGTCACACAGAGTGGCTAATCTATACGACAGCTCCCCTACTCATCACGGCCTTGCTCCTCAGGGCAGGGTGTGCAACCTCAGAGAGTCAGACAACCCAAGGCCAACAGCTCCCAAGAGACAGAGCTCTGTCTTTTTTCCTCACTATTTTTATTAATATACATATGCGATACATAGTCTTTACAATGAATTTGGATATTTCATGCACATATGTATCATATCAACTTTACAATCCCTTCCCATTTTTGACCTTTCCACCCCTTCCTTATCCCTTCCCCCAACTCTGGCTATCACTTCATGTGGTTCTATAGAATGTCTGTGTTCTGGGTTTTCCACGTCAGAGAGACTATACAGTACTTAACATATTAATCTTCCACACCTAAGTCATTTCACTTAAGTCACTGCTCTAACTCAGCTTCTTATTCCTCGAAGGGGTCTCAGTAGTCAAATCTTGATGCCTCTTCTCTGAATCCAACCAATCCCTCTACTGGGATATTTATCAAAAGTTTTTTTTTCTATATTTTATTATGTCTTTGTTGCTATTCTTAAACCTGGTCTTCTTACCCACCAGTTCACATTAGAAAATAACTACAAGCATGTAGTTCAAAAGACCAGTAAATTTGAGAAAAGAGCGCTGTCTTATCTTTCCCAAATGCCTGGATGTGAAGACTGTTCTTTTTTTCTGTTCTTTCATTCTTTTCTTCTTCCTTCCTTTCTTCCCCCCACCTCTCTCTCCCTCCCACTCTCTCTCTTCCTTCCCTTCTTTCCTTCCTTCCTTCTTTCTTTCTTTCTTTCTTTCCAGGGATGGGAATCTAACCCAGGGCCTTTGTGCCTGAGGAGTGTGCGCCCCTAAACTACGTCCCCCTACACCCCAATCTCTTAAACACTGGGTGGTGCTGTGTCTCGTGAGAACGCTAGATGAAGATTGAGCAGCGTCAGTGAGAACACTACAGTTTAGCTCACATTCCAGGCTGGGAGAGGGATGCGAGTTCTGTGGAGTAAAGTTGGGCACATAGGAGCTGTGGTGTGGATGATGGCAGAGGTGACAAAAAAGGGTTGACAATGTGCACAAGAAACTGATGGCCTAATCAGTGGCATTTACCTGGGAGTCCTTGAGGTGTTTTCTTCCTCCTCTGGGCTTCTCCAAGAAACACCTTATTACATTTTCTTCTGTCTTTGGAAATATTATTTATTTATTTACTTGGGACAGAGTTTCACTCTGTAGTCCAGTCTGGTTCTTAACTCATTATGCAGCCCAGGCTGGCTTCAAACACATGGCAATCCTCCTGCCTGAGCCTCCTAAGTGATGAGATTACAAGTGCACAACACCATGCCCAGCCAATTTTTATGAGGCGCTGGAGAATCCAATCCAAGGTTTTGTGAATGGCGGGCAAGCACTTAACCCTCAGCCCCTTCAAATGTATTTAGTCTATCAAAAATTGCCTTTGCTAACTAATAATTGGTTTTCTCACTTGTTATTAACCAGAGTCATTTATAATTTGTTAGAGCTTTTAATCAATGTGAAGTGTAAACATAACCACTTTGAGCAGGTTCAATTCTATGCAAAAGAGAAATGTTTGGCATTTTAGTTTACCTTGCTTCTTTATAAGAGATAAATATTTAATTGTTCTTAAGGCTTTTGAGACAATGAAATAGGCCTTTAGATCTCAAGAATTTATCCTAAAGAAAGGGTATAAGTAGCAGAAGAAAAAAATATATTTATAATAATGTTTTCTGCATTATTTGTGATGAGTTAAACATCAGAAACACCTTAAATATTCATCTGTAAATAAATTAGGGCACATTTGCATGTTTTCACCATGGTATATTTTGCATCCATAAAATTATATTCAGACTTAGAGTAGAGAAAAAGATTTCCTTAATGGGGAACCAGACCCAGAAGCCATTAAGGAAAAACTGACAGATTTGACATCATAAATATTAAAAAGGCTTGTCCTTGAAAGATACCATAAACAAAGTAAAAGTACGAGTGGCAAACTGCAATGTAATATGCAAGAGGAACAATATTAAACTCATGTATTTTATTTTCCTTATAAATCACATCCTTGCAGCACGTCTCCTCCAAGGCTGAGCCAAAGGCTCTTTGTCCAAATGAAGAGGAGCAGGTTCTGCCTGCGACAGAGCGGACTCTGGGGAGACTGAGTCTCAACTCTGACTTCCTTACCCTCTTCATCAAGCCAGGAGTTTCCAAAGGGAGTCCTGGAGGTGTGTGTGTGTGGGGGGGGGGGGGGTGCTGGGCAAACTCGGTGACCGCTGTGCTACTACTGCTCCAGCTCCCAAGATGCTTCATTTCACATCTAAGAAATCCTTTCTGCACATGACGTAACATAATCACAGATTCCAAGGGTAAGAAATGGACATCTTTGGAGGGTCATTACTCTGCCTATGGCCCAAGCTGTGTCATAAACTAAGTATATGCTTCTCTCTCTCTCTCTCTCACTCTCTCTCTCTCTGTCTCTGAGACAGGGTCTCACTCTGTAGCCCAGATTGGTCTGAAACACACTATGGAGGCCAGGCTAGCCCTGGACTCACATCAATTCTCCTGCCTCAGTTTCCCTTATGCTGGGATTACAGGCATGTGCCACCATCCCCAGTTTATGTGGTGGTGGGGAATCGAACTCAGGGCCTTGTGCTTGGTACACAAGTCCTTTAACCACTGTGGTATTCTTGGCTTCTTTCTTTTGCTCTTGGTTGGTAATTTGTGTTCTCTTTCTCTTTTTAATTAACTGGTCTTATAAAAGACTTGTCACTTTTATTAATCTTTTCACAAAACCAAATTTGGTTGTCATCAGGGAGAATGCCCCATACAATCACAGTCTTTCTTCTGAAATTGGAGATATGTGCTCCAGCCTAGCGTCAGACCTGAAGACAATCTCTCCACATCGTGAGCTAGTTGGGTACAGTGCCAACTAGCTCATGTTAGTTGGTAGGGCTGTCTAAATTTATACATTTCTTGAAATTTTTTTTGTCTAATCAGTTAGTGTGAGAAAGATTTTACCATCTTCAACTATAATCAAGGATTTGTCAGTTTTTAGTTTCAGTTCTGTCAAGTTTTGCTTCAGGTATTTTAAAGTTCTGTTATTTGGTATGTACATATTCAGGGTGCCCATGTCTTCCTGATGATTTTACTCTCCTATTAATAAAATATGTTTCTTATCATCCCTGCTCCTATGACATTATTGTAGACACACTCACTATTTAAAATGATTTTTATGTTGAATAGAGATGCGATAACATCTTTTCCTCCCTTTTAGATTCAACTTGTGTCTATTTCTTTAAAGTTTATTCTCAGGCACACTGCTGGCTCTAGATTTTTTTTTTAATATTCAGCCTGATGGTCCTCTGTATTTTAATTGAAATATTCTATCTTAACCCATTTAATTTAATATTTTATATGGTTAAATAGTTAAGGTAAATTTACCTTCTTGTTATGTGTATTTTTGTCCCATATGGCTTGGGTCCCTTTATTCTTTTTTCCTGCCTTCTTGTGGGTTAATCAAATACTGATTGTAATTATTACTATTCTTGATATAATTTTTGGTCACCTTAAGGATTACAATACATATTCAGAAACAATCTTCTATAATTATACCACTTGCTGTAAGATGTGGTGATGTTATATTAGCATAATTTATTTATCTCCACGTCCCTTATGCTATCTTGTCATTCTCTACTTCTACATATTGGATAACACCCACAATTTAAGGGTGTTATTTTGCTGTAAGCAGCAGGTGTTTCTTTTTTTTTTTAATTAGTATAAGAAAATGATGGACTTATATTTACCCACAGGTCACGTCCTATCACCTAAGCTCGTCTACATTGCTACAAATGACAAGATTTCTTTTTATGAGTGAATAATATTCTATCGTGTACACGCACCACCTTTTCTTTTCCCATCTTCCTCTGGTGGCCCGCAGCAGCTGGCCCACATCCCAGCTGTTCTGAGTGCCGTACTGCAGCTCCGCAGGCAAGGCGTTCTCTGGTCTATTGTTTATTTGTAAATGTTCCTGCTTTGCGTTTGATGTCATGGGGCATTTTCACAGAATACAAAACTACGAGTTGTCAGTCTCTTTAGGTATTTAACGATGTCTCCTTTGCCTATCATGTGAACTCGGTGGCCACCAGACCACTCTTCCGACCACAGCTCGCCTTTGCTTTGCGTGAGAAGTCAAACTTCAGTCAGCATTGCTTCATCTGGAATGTCTCTCCTCTGGCTACTTTCAAGATTTCCTCTGCTTTTTAGCAATGGACTATTGTGAGCCTCGGTATGGTTTTTCCTCTTCCTTTTGTTCTTTTTCCCCACTTTGTTTGGGTTCACAACCCCACGGGCCTGTACCTTGGCGTTTTCCCTAATATTGGAAAACGTTGGCCATCATTTTTTCGTGTACTTTTTTCTCTGCTCAAGTCTGTCTTCTCCTTCCTTTCTGAGATCTCTGCTTTAACTGTGTTAATCATGGACAGTGGATTGTTACGGACGGCGAGCAGTCACGGCCGTGACATCTGACCCCTCAGGAACAGGAGCTAAGGAGAAATAAAATCACACCCTTGCTCGGCTCACGTTCGTGTGGCCCGCACGCTGGACAGCTGTATATCCAAATAAAGTCGTCTCCCTAAGGAAGGCAGGGGGAGAGACTTCTGTTACAGCTCTGATGGGGTAACCGATCCCAGATTCCCACCACCACCTCCGTAAACAACTATAAAACCAGACAAAATATATGAGGTAACTGATCTCAGGCATGGAACAACAGGCAGCGCCAGACTGGGACCCTCGAGAGATGGGAACCATATGTGTCAGATTCCACGCAGGCCCTGGCCTTTTCCTGGGGGCCCTGGTGCTCACACGCAGCCCAGCATCCTTGCAAAGCTGAAGATGCGGATCGTAGAGTCCGGGGACACTGAGGCGGCTGGAATTTGCAAGGCAACGTGATAGAAGAAGATGCCGCGTGAGGACCCGATGCTATCAGTATGCGCGGAGGACCCGGCTGGGCATGCGCAGACAAGGCACGCTGAGGTCCAGAAGTCCGCGGTGGGCTGACAGCCGGCTGGGAAGGCCAGAAGTTGCACGGGAAATGTCGGGAAATGTAAGAAAGTGTTCTAGCTAGTTCACAGTCAGGAGCAGGAACAAGGCCCGCGGTCTGCGGCTGAGGAAGGACCTGGCTGCAAGGACAGAGGAGCAGAGATGAGAGCTGAGCCGGTGTGAAGTCCCGCCCCCCGTCCGCGCCCTCCTATTAGGTTCCAATGCTCCTGCGGATTGGCAGGAGGCGGGGCTTCGCTGCTGCCCGGCTCCCGCCACTGCGCGCCATTTCAAAGCTCTCCTCAGGGGGCTGGAGGAAGGACACAGCCGTCAGAGCGCTCGAAGCCCTGAGTTCAGTTCCCCAATGCCACATAAGCCGGGCTTGGTGGTGCATGCCTGTAATCCCAGCACGCGGGAGGCCGAGGCAGGAGGATGGCTGTGAGTCCGAGGCCAGCCTGGGCTACACAGTGAGTTCAGGACCAGCCTGGACTAGAGAGGGAGACCCTGTCTCAAAAACAAAAACACAACAAAAACCTCTCCTCCAATCCCCTTCTGGGCAACAAGAACCCCCCCCCCCATCCGCCCCCACGCGCCTCCTCCACCCCAGCCACCCAGTTTAGTCTTCTACTAAACCGTCAAAAATGGCGGGGAACACAGGCCTAGAAGTTGTAAAAGGCAAATGTCGTTGCGCATTTTAGGTGTCAATTTGAGCGGATTAAGGAACGCCTAGAAACCCATCAAAGCATTATGTTGGGGTGTGTCTGTGAAGATGTTTCTGGAGAAGATTAGTGTTTGAGCTTGAGTGCAGCGGGTGGGGAAGACCCACCCTCGGTGTGGGTGGGCACCGTCAGCTGGCTGGGGGCCCGGAGGGAACAAGAACAGACAAAAGACAAATATGCCTGTTTAGTCTATCTGCCGTCGCTGCACCATTCTTTGTCCTCCATCTTCGGACGTGAGAAAGGCTCCCGGACTTCTGCCGTGGTTCGGGACTTCAGGATTTAGCCCAGCCTGCCCCCTACCCCTATTCTCAGATCTTAGGCCTTAGGTCTTGGACTGAGAGCTATGCCACTGGCTTCTTATAAGACCATCAGGCCTGGACTGAACCACACAGCTGGTGGAACAGGATCTCTAGGCTACAGATGGCTACAGATGTCCTGGGACTCCTGAGCCACCATAATCACCTAAGCCAATTCCCCTAGTAAATCCTATCTGCATCTAATCCTATTGTCTCCGTCTCTCTGACTAATGCAACAGAGGAACAGATAAGCCCGGGAGAGCCTCCCCACAAGAATGCAGTCCCGGTGATACTTTAGTGATACTTTATTTTAGCACAACGAGACCTGTCTCAGAATTCTGACTCCTGGAATTTTAAGACAATAAATCTGGGTTGTCTTAAGTCATAGAATTTGTGGTAATTTGTTGCAGCAACAATAAGAAGCTCATACATCTAGCAATTCCTCTTCAAGGTATTTACCAAAGATAAATGAAAAAAAAGTATGGAATCTATAAGAATACTTGTACCTAAATATTTATGACACCTTTATTTCATAAGTAAAAAATTAAAAATAATCCAAATCTCCATCCACAGGCAAATGCATCACGAGCTGTGGTAAACTTGTACAATGAAATCTCAACTATATTATGTAGAATGAAGTAAACTGGACCCACATCAGTACACAATGCACTGTCCCATTCATATTCAGGAAGGGGCAAGACTAATTTGCGGTGATAGAAATTGGACAATGATAACCTGTGGGGTATGGACACGACAGACTTTCTGAGGTGATAAAAATTGTCTACATCTTGATTAGTGTATTGGTTTTATGGCTGCCATTCACCAAAAGCTTAAGATCTTTGTGTTTCAGCATTTAAAAGTTTTTAAATGAAAGAACTAAAAAGATTATTAATAAAGAACGAGCTAAACACAGTGGCACATGCTTGAAACCCCAGCAATGTGAGTGACTGAGGCAGGAAGATTGCAAGTTCAAGTCGCACTTAGGCAACTTAGCAAGACTGCCTCAAAAACAAAAAGAAAGAAAGAAAAAGAAGAGATATTGAAAGAACAACTTACAGTCTGCCATGTAATCTAAGTATCCTTTATTTTTCATTGAATATAATCAGCTCCTTTGTTGATGAATCCCCAAATCCTACTGCCATAACATAACAATATTTCTTGTTCACGTGAAGCCCCATATGAGTGCTCAGGACCCATAGCCGTTCTTAGATGCTGCTCTAAGATTCTGTCTTTGCCTCCACTGTCTCCACAACATGGCTTCCAGAGTCTTCCTCGGTTTCTGCTGAAGTCAGCAGGGAGGTAGTAGAGCCAAGAGAGTGTGGGGCGGGGGTTGGGGGGAATTTGAGGAACATAGCATATCGCTCATTCTTTTGGCTTGCATTTAGTGACGTGGCTATGCCTAATTGAAAGGGAGGATGGGAACTGTAGTCTAGTTAGGAGTCCTAGAAGTTGATGAAAAGAAGTTGATGCTGTCTGTCTCTGTCACGTTAACTCATCAATCTTTTAGTGCCCATCCCCAGGGGATTGGCTCCAAGACTCCTTTTTGCCCATTAATACCAAATCTTTAGGTGCTCAAGTTCCTTTAATAAAATCTTGTAGTATTTGCATATAATCTACATATATCCTCCTCTATATCATATTTATTTATTTTTATGTGATCAAACCCAGAGCCTTGTACATTTCAGACAAGCCCTCTAATCATAGCCTAGCCCCTCCCGTATACTTCAATTCATCTTTAAATGACTTGTAGGACCTAATATTATGCAAGTGCTATGCAAACAGTGTTGTTATATTGTTTAGGGAATGAAAACAAAAAAATACTGTACACTTTCAGTATTGACATGATTTATTTTTCCTCAAGTATTTTCAGCCCAATCTTGGTTGAAGCCACAGATGCTAGAAGCCTGATATGGAGAACCAACTACATGTAATTAAAATCTTATATAAATTATCACATATTAAATGCTTTGCAATCATCAGCAACTATTTTAACTTCACATTTAATTTTCAAAAACTTTTTGAGGCACATTAGCAGTTTAATTCCTGTTTCACAAGTGAGGAAACTGGGGATTAGAAGGAAATGACTTGTCTCTGGCCCACTGCTGGTAAGAGGTGGTAAGAGCTTGAACCCGGGCAGCTGTACTTCAGAGCAGGTGGTTATTACAACTAGTTTGTGCATACTATTCTGAATGCTTAGATGAGCTAAATTTTACTTAGCTATTTTCATATTGTTAAAGACTGACATTGTATATTGATTAGGGCTCTGCAATTATGCCCTTCTAAACATCTGAGAGCCAGCCCGCACGTGTCGATTGATTCCTGAGGATTAATTCTTTATTTTTTAAAATTTGCTAAAGGAGGCTGAAAAGAGGCTGTTTTCTCTCTGAATTATGTACTGCATACAAATGGCCTAATTATTGACAAGACATTCATCACTGGATGTTAAATGCCTGGGTTCAGTTCTCAGTTTGCAAATTAGTCTCTATAAAATATTCATCTGCTTTTGTTGGTACTTGAGCCCCAAAGATACTTGAGCAGACAGCTAAGACTTCATCTTATGCAACACAGAAACAGAATTTTTATTGGGGAAAAAAAACCTGAACTCACAGTTTATCTGGTCCAATTCCTTAGCTCAGGAAGACAGATAGTTCTAAAAACAGTTGGACAAAAATAGAAATTTTATAAACTGAATCACATTTTTTTTATTTAGGAGGCAAACTTGTTCCCAAAGAGAATCTATGATAAATGTTTCAGTGAGTGAAAATTTAGCTTGGGAGCAATTAACAGCCATTAAAGCAAGATGCGGGAAGGGTACAAACTGCAAGCTGACAAATTGGACCTTAAAAGTGCAGGTTGGCACCACATCATAGCCAACATTTACCGAGCGCTTACCGCACACCAAGCATGGTGTGCAGCGCTCTGCCGGCTCCATGGGGTAGATACTGTTCCTATCCATTTTGTACAGATGAGGAAACAACCTTAGTGAGGGTAAATGAGGATGCACTGCTTTTAATAGCAGAAACCCACTCACGGAAAAATAGCTCTCAAAATGCCATTAACTTCATTTACAGTTTCTAGATTTTGTTTGACAGGGTTGGCAGCAGAAAGGGCATCCCACTCAGCTAGTTGATTCCAAAATTCTAAAAGTCTTTGAGTATCTCTGTTGAAAATGACGAAATTTTTACTAGTGTGAAAATCTGCTTCTCTTGAAAGCTGGTGTGTGTATGTGGGGTTGGGGGTGGTGGATTGAGTGACTGGTGGCCTTTTGAGACTGGAGGACCCCCCTGGCAGTCTATTGTCCGGTGTTCACTCCCTGCCACTTGCTCCTTCACTATTTCAAAGTCCTCCCCCCAGGTGCCTGCGGTTCCCTCCCTCCTGCCTTTTCTCCTTTCTCTCCTCCCACAGCTTCCCCCATGCCTCTTCCCAGGCCCAGTCTTCCCTGCCTGCCTCTGTCTGTCACTGTCATTAAAACCACCACTTTTGGGTCTCTTGAAAAGGAGAGCAGACTTCCGACAGGTTTCACCTGTTTAAATGTGACTTCCTCCCCAGAGCTCAACCCTACCAAGGGTCACAGGGAGGTTTCACATAGAATGGGAATGTGTCTCATGAGCGATTTACCCTTCAGACTTGATGCCCCTGAGGTGAGCTCCTGCTTGCAGGGATCTGGGGAGGTAGATTCTGGGATGAAGGAGATGTGTGTATCCTTAGTTTTCCAACGGGCATACCACCGAGCTCAGGGCAGCCAGACACTGTATAGCAGCTTGGCTTTAGGATAATGTTGTACCTTTGAGCCCCATGGCTTCTGTCTGATGGCCCTCCCTGGATTGCAGCAACCTAAAGAGATTCCCAGAAGAGCAGATTACAGTGACTACAGCAGAGGTGGCATAGAAGCTGCCTTGGCTCTGAGCCTCCCTTCACCCATCACTGATTGAGGAACCTTTGAGAAGGCAAAGTGTGCAGCCCTGCTCGGGCCACAAGAACATCGGCTCGTGGGCCCAGGGCTGTCTCGGCTCGGGGAGCCAATGGACTGCCCTCACCTGTGACCCTCATCTCCTCAAAAAGGGAAGATACATAGACACGTGCTGCTCACGCAAGAGATAGAGAACGGACGTGAGCACGTGGAGGAGTTCTGGGACCTGGAGTCTGACCCCGACAGTTTTGTGGTCTTGGCCAAACTGAAGTCTTCAGGCTACCTCGCCGGATCTTTGGTTCTGTTCAGCTTTTAATTATAGAATTAAAACAGCCAAGATGTGTGGAGGAGTCTGACACATACATTAGATGAATCTGAGTGTGGGCCCTGCTGGAGGTCTGCGCTCATCTGGCCCATCAGAATGCCTCTTTAAGGAATGTGTCACCTCATAGGAAATTGGCTAACAACAGTATAGTGGTGGCCTCATAGGAGCAGGGACGGGTTTTTGTTTTGGGAATTGAACTCAGGGAGTGCTGAGCTACATTTCCAGACATTTTTATTTTTTTATTTTGAGACGGGGTCCTCCTCTGTTACTCGGGCTGGAGTAGGACTTATGATCTTCCCTGCCTCAGTCTCCCCAATAGCTGACATAATAAGCATGTGCAACTATACCAGGCCAAGTAAAACATTTTTGAGACACTTCAAATGGGGGCTAAGAATTACACCCTTGCCTATGCACAGTGGCGTGCTGGAAATGTCTAACAAATTGCTCTGGTCGTGGCGTTGGTGGCGATGAGCTGGTGCCCACAGCTCTGGACACCACAGGGGCACAAGGGCATAGAAGCTTAAAACGCTGAGCCTAAACTTACCTCCTTCTCCCTCATTTAGATGGGAACTAAGTCACAGGGAGCACCAAGGTTCACTCTCAGGAACACAGCCCAGCTGTGGCACGATCGAGACTGAGCCCAAGCTGTTACGTGTGGAGGGGTCCTAGTTCATGTCAGGCCTCTGACCAGCTATGGAACCCGAGGCAAGCGAACACAGCCTCTGAGCCAGGTTCTTTGTGAGGTGAGGATAGTATTGACCCCTTCTCAAGATAGCATTGTGGCCTGGCTGCAAAACAGCCTCCCTGAGTGATGCTTTGAAAACCTTTACACCTTCATCTAATGTGTAATGTATTCTTAAAGGGGAAAAAGAAATTCTGGCTCCCTCGACTTGTCATTAATTACGCCACTTAACCCACTCTTGGATGTACAAAGACTTTCTTTACTAGGCCACGAGATGGATAGAAATCAATTCCCTCTTCCTCTCCCCTAGTTTCTGGAGTTTAATGCCTTCTCCCTACTTTGTAACTGAGAGTTTCTCCACAAATAGATCCTTTACCATGAACAATAGATTCTTTACCAAGATGTGCCCTATACAGACAGCGCCTCCTGGTGGCCGGTAGTAGAGTTTCTCTGATTTTGCTTGCATACGTGGCAGGCCGGGCTTTCAGTGGGAAGTACCTAGATGTGCTAGCTGGGGCCTTGTAAGGCAGGAAGGAGGGTGCTGTGGGACAGGTTGTGCTGCTGGGTCTGTGATAGTCTCCAGTTGTGCATGGTTCAAACATGCTGGCACTAAGAGGTGGGGTGGGGGTCAAGTGACAAAGACTGACTGATGTCACTTGGCTGGGTAACTTTTTCTCCTTGGTTGTTTAGCGCTTCTTAGGAGATCCTTGTGGCAGTGTTAACACACAACAGGACAATCCTCACACTTCGGCCAACTCCCAAACACCCATACACATCCTCTACCCCAGCCACTGTCCATGAGACAGTTTTATTTTAACTTCAAAGAAAGATGACAACAGTTCCCTTTCCACACAAAGGGGTGATTAGATGCACCAGCTGAAACTCTGCACATTTCTTGAAGAATCTTCTCTCTGGTTTTTCAAGGCCACCCCTGAGCAAGGCTGTAGCACAGCTGGGACATTTTCAGTTCCCCTGTACATATGGAGCAGATCCATCTGCCAGCCAAACCCAGGGTTTCTCTCCTTCATTAAGGTGGTGGGATAAAAACTCAGCTTGTCGTGCCACAGGCCTGGGGTGACAGGGCTAGGGGCCAGACAGCTTGCCTGTGACTTCTGGGCCACTCATGTGTAGTCCTCTTGGTGCCATTCCCACTATTGTGGGTTGTTGCCAGCTTGTTTGGCCTTCCTGGTGGATATTTCTGACAAGACCCAGCCCCTGACATCTCTGGGGGAGAGGGGTCTCAGTATGTGCTGGCCGCAAACTCTACTGGCATCTTCTCTCACCATTAATACCTTTCAGGCTGTCTTAGTATCTTTCCTGTTTCTGGGACAGAAGACCAAGTATCCGCAATTTAAGGGTGGAAAGATTGGTTTTAGTTCACAGTTTTGGCAGGTCTCACATAGTCCATTCCTTGGCAGCTGGCAATGATGGAAGCACGAGGCAGAGGCAGGAGAGCCGCCTGCAGCATTGCAGACAGAAGGCAAGTGAGGCAGGAGCCAAAGGAAACGAGGAATGAGTTGAATCTGGAGACTCAGGCAAGGCCAGCCCCAGGAAGGGGCTGTAACAAGGTTTCTTCTTCCTTTCTTTACTTAGTACAAGCTGCAAGTCATGCTTTCCAAACCCAGGTGGCCCTCCCTTATTTCCTGGCCCACAAGTCAACAGCACACGCCTGAAAGCTCCGTCCTGGGTGCCTCCCAATCTCAAGAAGTGGACCCAATCCCTCCATATCAAACCCCACGCATCAGCCCCTTCCAGCCAGGCCCTGCCTCCAACAGCACATGGTTCCACAATTACCCCGCTGCATCCAAACATAGGAGGCTTTTGGGGACATTTGAGATCCAAACTGCAGCACAGGTCTGTGTACTGGGTCATGGAGTTCAGGTGACATGGATGCCTGCATCTCCGGATGTCACAGGGCTGCTTAGAAACATCACAGGAGTGCAGGCAGAGCAGGAGCTTTCCTTTCCTTTTCAGCTGAAGTGCTTGCAAACGCAAATGGAACATGCTAAATTTAAGAGAGAAAGAACAAAATAAAGAAAGAAGAAAAGAAGTTGCTCTTTGCTGAACCCGCCTGCGTTGTCTTTGATTTTTTATTTACGGTGCTTTCTGACTAACGAGTTCCTTCAGGCAGAGGCAGAATTCCAGCTCCTCTATCTTCTAACTTGTGATCCCGGGCAAGCCACATCCCTTGCGTGAGCCTCAGTGTCCACCTCTGGAAAATGGGGACAATAGCATAGCCCCCAGGACAATGGCATGGGGAGGAAGCACGCAGCCCCCGGTGCGGGTTTGCATGTGATCAGCCTCCTTACATGTCGCTATCATTCTCCCCCATGACCCTCTGACAAAAGATCCCTCCGCCCTCATTCTCAGCACTCAGTAAATCTGTGCTAATGTGTTAGTGGTATCGATGAGTGCATGTAATTCTTGGTACATGTGGCAAACATGTGTGTTTTTTAATGGGATTTTTTTTTACAATGACTCTAATGATGTGTGGATTGTCTGGGGGCTTTGAGGGCTGTTCTCTCAAGTTGTAAACTCACCACTGCTTGGCTCCACATTCTCCTGCGTGTCTTCAGCCTATCTCCTTCAGAGCCCAGGGTCCGCCATGGCCGGCTCCTGGCACATCCTGGAAGTCCAGGGTGTCAGGGTGTGTGGATATGGCGCCACCTCCTTGCCCACCTTAGCCGGCTCTGAGCCCTTCTCCAACATGAGGAGGAAGCGCCCGTGCCCTGAGCTTTGCATTTCAGCATCTAGCCCAGAGCTTTGGCTTAATGATGCTCAATGTGGTAGTGCTTTGCTAATTGAGTAGGAAAAAAAAAAAAAAAAAAAAAGCAATTGGATGATGGCCTTTTGAGGGCAGTGCTGCAGTGCCCTCTAGTGTACTTTCTCTGAACTTCTCAAGGCTTGTGGTTGGGTTGGCCTTGGGCAATGGAGTTCGGAAGCGGGCCTGACAGCCATGCCAGGCTTGCCTATGCTGGTGCTTACTCTTATGTCTTGCAGAGCAGAGCCTAGTAGCTGCTGAGACGGTGCGAGGTGAGTCTGGGGTCAGGCTGGGAAGGAACTGATGTGGGGAGACCAGACTTTTCTTTCTCACCATTCTTCCATCATCAGGAAGGAAGAATGTCTGCGTGCCTGATACTTTTATGAGTAGCTTGTTAAAAAAAAAAGGAGGAGAGCAAAATAAGGAGAAAAGAAACTTGATTAATCCATCAAAGCAGAAATGAGAGAAGTGCAGCAACCAGGAAAAGTGCAACAGGAAGTACAGTGTGGGAGATCTCAACCCTGGCTGGTCTTCCCACTGCCCATGGGGCTCTGGAAACACTACATCTACTTGCAGAGATCCCAAGGGCAAGGCCCAGGATTTGGTGTTATTTAAAGATGTTATTTAAAGAACTTCCAGGAAGTTCCCAAGGGATTAAGGTGTGGACTTCTGGTTAATCAAGAAAGTGAATCTTAAGAGTCCTGTCTTGGAACCCCACTTCTGTCACTTGACAGATGTGTGACCATGGCACCTACTTATTTTGTCTCATAAATATGTAAGAAGAAAACAGGCTGGGAGGAGATGGAGAGAGAGAGGGAGAGGCATCTTGAGCAGCATGCCTGGCCATAGGGGATACTAAGGTGAAGGCAGGGCTGTCTTTGCAAATGGTGCATCCTACCAGCTCACCCAGGGCCAGCAGTGTAGTCATGGACACCCCCTCACGTCGGTTTCCATTTCTGGAGCATCAGCTCTTGGGGTTTGTTGCAGAAGGAGCCAAGACCACACCTTTAATGTAGGGAACAAAATAAATGCTGACACAAGCACTACAGGGAGAGTTTCCCAGCCAACTCATGAGACGGGCATTGTGAGAACTCCCATTACAGAGAAGAAAGTAGTCGCGAAGCAAGTCTAAGGCCACCTGAAGCTAAGGACTGGACTGGCATTAGAATGCAAACCTGTCTCACCCAAAAAGCTTGGGATTAGTCTTGTGCACCCACAGCTCAGCTTAAGAAATAAGATCTTATTGGCCATGGGCATCTCTGTATTCCCTCTGCTATTCCTTCTGATTCACCGTTCTCCCCTGCAACCACTGTCTTGAATGTGCTGCTTATTACTTTGTGCATGTTTATGTGCTTGCCTTAGTTACATTTTTGTTGCTATGACTCAATACCTGACACCCACAACTTAGGGAGGAAAGATTTATTGTAACTTACAGTTTCAGAAGGTCTTAGACCATTCACAGGTGGGTGGCTGGAAAACGATGGAAGCAGATGGCAGGGCTGGAGTGGGGGCAGGGCCAGAGCCAGAGCTCCAGGGGCAGAGACCCTCACAACACAGTGTGGTACAGAGACTGGGAGGAAGGGCAGAACCAGCACACGCCCCTCCAGGTCAAGTCCAAGCCCCGCCCCTTCCAGCCAGGCCCCGCCTCCCAACCCTACACAGTATCCAGAGGACCATGAGGCTTTTGGGGGACACTCCAGATCCAAACCACAACAGTGCTCTACTAGACCCTATTTTGTATTTCGAACTTTTTATAGATGGCACTATAGTAAAGAAATCGCCTTCTTGCAACTTGATCTTTTTTCTCCAAATTTTTTAAGCATTTATTCAAATTGAAACATGTATCTTTAATAGAAGTATTGTCACTGTGTGTGTGTGTGTGTGTGTGTGGTCCTGGGGATTGAACCAAGGGACTCATACACACTAGGCAAGCACTTAGCCATTGAACTGCAACTCAGGCTCTATTGTCACAATTTTTAAATGACTCTTTTGCTGGACCTCCAGGTTGTTCCCAGTTTCTCACGGTCACGGATAATATTGCCATGCATGGTTTTGTTCAGGTATCCTTCTGCACATGGATGGGTTTCACAAAGGCAGAGACACCGGAGTGGCCCTGGGAGCACTGCACTCTTCAGCTCTGCTGTGCAGCCTCACCTGCTAACTGCACACCAGTTGGTTTCACCCACACTCGATGTCACCAAACTTCACGTGTACAAGCTTGTGTTCTTTATATTGTGCTTAATAGCCTTTTGTGAGAAAAAACAATGGAAGAATAGTTGTACTAGGAACCACATGTAAGCTGTGTTCTGGGCAATTAAATCCTCAGCAAAGTCTGGAGGTCGCCAAGGCAAGCTGTGCCATTATTAATTCTGAACATCCTGCCACTAAACATGGAGGGAAAGGCATGTAGTAAGAGAGGAATTTGGAAAGGCTTGCTGGCCATCTCCACCGACAATCTGCTCGAAGGCATCATCCTTTCAACTTGACCTCGTGTCTGAGGGAAGAAGCCGAGAGTCCAGACTCCTACATTTGCCTTAGGTGCTTGCAGCGGGTGCCAGCTGGCATCTCATGGACTCCTCCAAGCATTCAGATTTGAAAGATAATTGATATGAATCTCCCCTGGACAAGGATCAGCTCAGCTCGATGTCTTATTATACATGCTCTGTTCTGGTCCACACAGATATGAGTGAGAGCCAGAGCGCCGTGTTATGCAAGTCGCAGGGGATGCATTGCCATTGTTGCTGCAGAAACAAGGCTCAAGATGGAAGCGGGAGCTCTCAGAACCCTTCAGAGAAAGAGCTGATGGCAACCTAGAAACCCTTCCCATAGGGTCTGGCTTCATGACTGTGGGGTCCTGGCCATGCTTTCTGATCACTGCATGATGCAGCCAGCCCCTGGGACAGGTGGGGCAGGGCAACCTGGAGGGCGCTCCCCCTCCCAGCCTTCTCTAGCTCAAAATCGTTCCAGGCCACCAGACAGAGCTCCCTGCCAGTGCTTTCACTAGAACAGTTCCTGGATGAGCTTTGTGAGTTGCAGCCAAGCTCTTGTGACACCTTCTGGAATAACAAAGGGATCTTTTGTGGGCACCTGGCTCCAGCCGACAGTGTGTGGTAGCTAGACTCCCTGTGGCATGTTACTTTCTAGACAGTCCCCCAGTCTTACCCATTGAGTTCAAGACAGTCTGGGCTTTTACACAGATAATTGGGCCATTTGATCAACCTGAAGTGGTAGGTCAGAGAGGCCTCCCCACATCACGACGTCCAGGAGAAATGACAGGACACAATGGAAGGTCTGTGGGGGAGGCTGCTCAGGGCATCAGCATTTAGTGGCTCAGTGGTGCCTGTCATCTTGGAGTGACAGCCTTCGGCTCAGCCTCACGTTCCTGTGACAAAGGCCTCTCCTTAGAAGTAAGTCCACTCAAGATTTCCAGCTGAGCAACTTTGGAAACCCAGGCTCTCACTTTGAAGGGCAAACCCTGGAGGATTACTCCTGCCGTCAAAGAGTTTGCAGACTCCTCTGCAGGTCACCACCTCCAGAAGTCTTTGGTGAGTTGCTCTTCCTGGTGTCAAGGTTTCACATGCCTGTTGAACCCTGTTGTTTCTAGGCCTACTGCATTATCCAGAGAGAGAGAGAGAGAGAGAGAGAGAGAGAGAGAGAGAGAGAGAGAGAGGGAAGATGCACATGCCCACGTGTCTGTCACAGCCCCGTGCTCTCCCACGGTCAATGACACTACTGTACTACTTTTGGTATTCCCCTTCATGCTCTAGGAGTGCAATGAAAGTGTGTTAAGTGAAGAAAGGAGTTGGTCTTTTTCTTAGAGGGGGCTAGTCCTGGAAGCAGGCTGGGTAGAGGAACCAAAATGATATTGTAAAGTCGTTTTGCCTTCTGCATTTCTTTTTGTTTCATTTCTGTTACCACGGATGGACTTCTTTGTATGTGGGGAAGATGCCCAATTCCCAACTGACAGCGTTTCAGCTCTAGAAATGAGAACAGCCCGTTACCATGACTCCTTGATTATCTCTGTGGCCACTGGGTAGGGTACAATGACTTGTCTGCTTCTCCTCTGGAATGACATGACAGGCTCTGACTGGCCTACCTTGGGCCTTCCCACCTATGGCTGGGGATTAGGTTGTGACTGGCAACTCCACCATGTGGAGTCAAGGAAGGACAGGCCACCAAAGGAACTGGGGAAGGAGAAAGTCTCCTGAGGGCAGATAAGAGCAGTCCCCTGTGCTACCTCCTAGGGGTCACATCATAGGTGTTATTGTCATCTCTGTTTCCAAGTGAGGAAACCAAGGTTTAGGGGGATATGACTAGCTGGAGCTGGCAGTGATCAGGACCCAATATTTGCCGTACCTGTCTGTTTTCAAAATCACATTCCTAATCACTATTCCATCAGGGATGGGTGACTGGTTGGGACAGCTCGCTTGATCACAGATAGTCATTCAACAGAGTAACAAAGTGGTTAAGAGTTTGGGGATCAGTTAGGAGGTGACTGAAGTCAGACAGGCGAGAAAGGAAGAATCAGCACGTGCCAAGGCTCAGCTAAGAGGACAGGACGACACAGACAACTAAGTGGACGACAGATGCCAAGGCAGCAGGAAAAGAAATGTCATAGGGCTAAAATTCTATCTTGGTTGGGAACCAACAGGCTGCATGAAGGGAGGATTGAGTCTCCACAGACGTCTGTTTGGGGACATCTGGTGGCTGGCACTGTCCTTGACTGGGATGCAAAATCCAGGAGAAGGGAGCAGGGTACAGATGGGCACAGATAAGTGTCATTTGGGATGTGCTGGGTTTGAGGTGCCTGAAGGAGACCCAGATGGAGATGCTTAAGAGCCACTGCATATCCAAGGTGAGGATCATGGCACAGAGCTGAGGGTGCAGCGGGGGACTCACAAGGGTCCAGAACCTGGGGGTCACAGCATTTGAGGCAGGTGAGATCAGAGCACTTTCTGGTCTTTGCAATTCTGTGGAAGAACATCAGCCACGAGTCTCATGGGTTACCATGCATGCCTCCATATGTTTCCCGCCTTACTTTCTCTTCTTTCTCTTCCACCCTGCCTTGCCTGAGCACCAATATCCAGCGTGTTTCCTCCACACAGCTCTCCTGACCACCCAAGAGACCTTTATAACTCCTCACCTTTTGCCACCACAGCACTTTCTGCATTCTGAGTCCTTGGTCATTCCTGTAATTGCTTTCCCTGCTGGACTGGAAGCACCATGAAGACAGGGACCATGTCTATCTTGGTTATTGCTGTGACCTCGTAGAAGGTGGGGAAGCTCCCCTCCTGACCCATTCCCTGTCCTACCTTTGCCAGAGCTGCTGATTTACTTGGTCAGTGCCTAGGAGTCACGGCATGTTGAATCTCACCCACACTCCTGTGGCCCTTTACTTCCTTCATTGGTGTCACTGGGTCGGAGGACAACCTGGCTGCGCTCTTGCTGTTGGCAGCTTCTCACTCCTTCTTGCCATAGCGTGCCAGGGCATTTGGCAAGGCTCACTGGGGCCCAGTGACCTGGTAAGGCTCAGATCTGGGCTGTAAGGCTGAGGCAGATGCCCACTCCGCCAAAACAGCCTGCTCATGGGGAGTTCTACACTCAGCCTAGCTTGTAACAAGTGGCACTTAGGTTTCTCAATTATTTCTAGAACTTTATGGAAAGAGGGATGAACAAAGGCCAAAGTTTGGCCAGTCCTGAGTCTTCTGGTCAGACTCCATCTATAATAATAGACCCTTTATCTTGTTGGGTTCTTGCTAGGTGAATGTGGGAGAGAAGAAGGGAGGAAAGGCATGAACCAGAGCTGGCATCTACTCTACATTGATGCCCATTTGGGAGGACTTGCCCCCGGAGGATCTTGTCTTAGCTCAGTTCTGTGCAAATCCAAGGCCTTGCCCTGGTGTACACAATCCACACACTGTGATGATGGCTGTGTTTTGACAGTTCCTAGACTTAATCCTGGTGCACTTTGAAGGCTTCTCTGTCAATCTGCCGTCCAAGCTGTGACGTGAACTCCGGCACCTGAGTGAGTGGGAGGTGGAAGGTCTGACAGCCTGTTAGATACTCAGCATTTCTTGGTCTGTGAGTGATTCCATATCTAATGAAAAGTCCCTTACACTGTCTGCATGGGTGTTCACAGCATCCTACATGGTCTGTGACACAACTCCTTGTTTCACAAAAGGGGACATTGACTCCCGAGAAAGTCTCAATTTGGCCCAGTGTTCAGCACAAGTAATAATTAACATGAATAGTAAACGGAGCTACTGTTTCTTGAAGACCCTCTATGTGCTAGGAACTCTACTGGGCTTTTCCATGTGTCTCTCTTTAGTTCTCACAACTGTCTCCTGAGATTGGTGTTATTGTATTTCAAATGGGCAACTGGAGGTCAGAGAGATGAAGCACTTGCTAGTGAGGGGTGAGTGGATCTTCCATTCTTCTGTCTCTGGAGACTTTCCCCCCTCACTGTACCACCGTTTTCCTTCCTGCTGGTAACTTCTCACTCTGATTCACTGGGCTGGCAGGAACTCAAGCCAAGAAGGAGAAAGCTGTAAGGCCTGGCCCCAGGGTGGGAGCTTCAAAAAGCAGGCAAAAGAAACAGCCTCACCCTACCATGTGTGCCAGCACATGGGTCAGATCTGTGCTGTTTCTAGCTCTGCTGGAAACAGTATCCAGAATAAAAGTAACCAGACTCCCCCCTGGGCAGATGCTGGGGAGTGAGAAGGGGTAGAGAGGGTGGGCTCCCTGGATGACCTTCTAGTGCCTGAGGCAGGTGTGGAAAGGCCTGGAGCTCTGCAAGTTCAAGGGGAACTCCAGGAGGCGTCCTTTTGCAGGACGCTGGGCCGTACCTTGGAGGTTCCCCTGATCCTGGGGGTCCCAAGTGTTCTCTCTAGGGCTCTTTCTATAGCAGCCATAAGGAAGGAGAGAAAGGAAATACAGACTCAAGATTTCCTATGGTGAATCCCTTTAGAAGGAGTGAAACTGGCTTGTGCCTCTGCTGGAGGCCTTACAGCGCGTAAGGGAATTCTTATCTCCCTCCTAACATAGCTGGACAAGGTGGCCCCTTACTACTGGCCCTGCTTCCTCCTTCTAGACTGGCCTCCTGGCCCCTACATGTGTTTTATGACCAGCACTTCTTCCTTCTTCTCCTTCCCTCCCCCAAACATTAGAACCAACCAAGGAGTTTTAAATGCACCTGTACTCAGGCCCTGGCCCAGACTATAATTTCTGAGTGTGTGTGTATACTTCCTTTTCAAACCTCCCCTGGTGATTCCAATATGTTTTCAGGGCTGAGAGCTGTCCCTTCTAGGATCTTCTGGCCAACTCCTCTGGTTTTCCAGGCCTCAGCACCGTGTCTACTTCCGGCGAAGCCTTCCACATGTCCCCTCTGCCAGAGGTGTCTTTGCCAGTTGGATTGGGTGCCCTGTCTACATCTGTGCCCCTGTGGTGCCTGGTGTTTGTCCTGTGATGCTTGGCACTCTCTTGGCTCCCCTGTGACCATGGTCTCTTCCAGGACTGGAGTCTTATCTACTCATTCACCACTGTACTCCTTCACCTGGCATAAGATAACCATTCAATACATGGGCTGAACTGCTAAGTACTAAATTAGCGATCTGTCTTCCTAAAACTTTTCTCTAGTCTCTGGTATTCCCGCCTTCCTAATTAAAAATGAAAGTTCAAGTCTTATCTGTTTCTTACCATTTCCCAAACGGCTGAGGGTCTCAGTCCTTAACTAGTACCTTTGGCTCCCTCCGGGTCTTCCCAGTCCTCCTGAGCAGGGCCTGGCTTTCTGTTCCTGCCAACGTTACTGTTTCCTCAAATAGCTACTAGAAAAGGAAGCTGGGCTTCTGCACATGAAGAGGTGGACTGCAGACAGGAGCTGTGTGCAGGCAGGCTCAAAGGCCCTGCAGCACTCCTCTTGCCAGGGGAGGTTACAAGGGCCTCTGTCCAAGAGAACAGAGGCATTTAGCCAATACTCCTCTCTTTCCTCTTCCACCCTTCCTCAAGGAAAGTCAAAACCGAACCCTTGTTGACGCACCAGCTGTGTCAGAGAGTGCACCCGCCACAGAGTGACTTCAAGAGGGGAGAGGGGATGACCCATGTTGGGTCGGAAGAAGATAAAGGCAAGACGCTGCCAACAAGATAATTCAGTCATTTGGAACAGTTGAGAGCCTCACTCGGACTCAACAACCCAAGGCAGTTTATGACAGCACCAGTGGAGGAAGAAAGAGGCCTGTACCTTCCGCACCTCCTTTGAATGGGCACTTAGGAAGTGGGAGGAAGAGCTGGGAACCCACGGGCATCCTTCTCCCAGCAACTGCCCAGGACTTGGAGGGAAGCCAGGCTGCTTGCCTCCTGGGGCTTGGGAATGTGCCCGGGAATAAAGAAGCTGCAGTCTGTCTCCAGTCATCATGAGGAGGTGTTGACTGGTGCCCCTCAGTGCTGAGAAAAGAGATGGCGGCTGTGAAATTCGTGCTGGGTGTGGATAAATAGTCTTTGTTGGGACTCTGGCGCCACTGAATTTCCTTCTCTGAGGTCAGTTTCCTCACCTGAAAATGAGGGGCTTTTGAGCTGAGTATCGGACTCTGCTCCCGCTTTTCCCTCTGAGGCTGGTGTTAAAACAGAAACAGGAGAGAAAAGACCAGGAGTGACTCAAGAGAAAGATAGGGCTTCTCATCCAGGTGTGGTGTGTACATCTGTAATCCCAACTATGCAGGAGGCTGAGACAGGAGGACCACCAGTTTGAGGTCAGCTTGAGTAACAAGTCTCCATCTCCAAATAATAAATAAATAAATAAATAAATAAATAGAGCTTGGGATATAGTTCCGTGGTTAAGTACTTGCCTACCATGCAGAGGCCCTGCATTCTATTCCCAGTACTGCACTTAAAAAAGAAGATGGAGAAGACGAAGAAGAAGGAGGAGGAGGAGGAGGAGGAGGAGGAGGAGGAGGAGGAGAGGAGGAGGAGGAAGAAGAGGAGGAGGAAGAGGAGAAGGAAAGAAAGAAAGAAAGAAAAAGAAAGAAAGAGAACTAAGCTCCCTGTCTACAAGAAGTACTATTTGAGTTTTAGACTACGGATCAAAAAAGCTTTGAACAGATTCACCCAAGCTTGCACAGGTAGCAACCCTGGGAAGGTATGTAGATTTAACTTCATGCACCAGCTTTGAAAGATCTGCAAGGACTGTCTGCAGCATGGTGTGCACAAGAGTCCACGAGCAGCCAGTCACGTCTGCCGCAGGCTTGGAAAGTGGTTGGGTGCAGCTACTGATGTGTCTAGTTGTTACTGAGAGAGGCTATTCATGCAGGTCATTGTGCTGGAAGTTCAGTTGTAAATAAGACAAGCTCCTGTCCCCAGGAAGGTCGCATTCTAGACAACACACCTATAAACAAATAACTAAGTAATACAGTCCCAACCAGTGCTAAGTAGAATAAGAAAAATAAAATAGTGTGATGGGATAGACAGCACTTGTGGCGGGGAGTGTGTGAGGGGGTTGGGTTGATCAGGGAGGTGACTTTTACGCTGAGACCGAATGCCGAGAAGAAAACATTCTTGTAAGGTGCTGGAAGAAGAGCATCTAAGCAGAGAGAACAGTAAGAACAAAACCCAGAAGTGGGATCTGCAAGAGCCAGCAAGATCAGAGCTGCAACTCCTGGGAAAAGGAGGGGGGAGGGGTCCATGGAGGAGGAGGGAGCCGTGAGGAAGCCAGCACGTGCCCATCTGACCAGCCTCTCAGACTCAGCTGCTTCCAAACGACACCCCTAGTCTTGTCCATGCCACCTTGCCACAACTGACTCCATCCCCTCCAAGTCTTTCTCTTCCTTCTCACCACCAACCCTATTGCTCAGACCCTGCGTTTCAACCTCAGCCATGCCACACCAACTCCTGCCTGGGCTCTCCTTGCCTTCACCCAGGTCCCCAGCAGAAGACCAAAAAGCATCATCAAACCGATCCCAAGGTCACTTTCTAGCCCAGAGCTCTCTTCCTCTCTAGTTTTTCCTTTCTATGACTGTCCCAACCCCACACACCAAGAACACATATTTCATTATCTTTTAAAAAGAATCTAGAATCGGTCACAGTCACAGGAGCATGAATCCCTAATTCAATTCCCACACATCCCTCTAGGTGTCCCCAAACTGACAATGCTTGCAGAGTGGATCTGGGCATGGAACATTAATTATCATTGAGACCGTGTGTCAGGCCCCTGCAGTGCTAGCTGGCCCTGCAGCCCGAGGATCATAATAGCTCTGTGAGGGAGGTGTGAGTCTCATCCCACTTTCTTTCATGTGGATACGTGGGCTCAGAAAGGTCAGCCTCTCATAAATCCCACAGCGGATGAATGGCTCAGCCTGATTTGGACTCTGGTCCCTCTGATGCTAAAGACCAAGCTCTTGATTTTGCGTCAACCTTTCTCCTAGACTCAGATGGTCAAAGGATGTTGGGCTCAGAAAGAGATGTCTTGAGCTCAGCTTGGAGGTTTCTCTTTCATTCCAAAATCCAGGGTCAGAGCCTGCTCCCTGGGTTCCTTGGAACCTCCTCAGCCGGGAAAGAGAAGACAGTTAGGCTCTTCTGCCCAAAGAAATGAAGGTATCCCAGCCCTTTAACAGGCCTGGCTTTCAAGCCCTATCCCTCCTCTTTCTCCCCCTCCTCTTCCCCCATGTCGCCAGGTCACCTTGCACCAGGCTGTTGCAGCTGCATCTGGGTGCTCTCGGCCTGTTGACCTCTTGATCAGGAAGCATTCCCGTGGGAACCATAATGCCAACATCCGGTGAGGACAGGCCCTCCATTACCTGCTGGACCTCCTGCCTCTGCCGTCGGGTACAAGAACAAAGGAGCTTGGTGCCTGCCGCCTGGCAGGCTGTGTTTGCCCAGGGTGAGGCCCAGCCTGGCACAGATGCTGAGCAAACAGGAGTGCCAGCCTCACAGATTCGCCTTGCAAGAAGCTGGGTTTAGGTGGGAGGTGTTACAGTCAGGCCACCTGCTGAAACATCACCCTGCTCAACCCCAACCAACGTGGCTGGGAAGCGGGGCTCCAGGGCAAGCAGGTCCCTCTCTGGCCTCAGGCTTTCCAGTTTTACAATCGGGAGTTGGAGAAGATGATCTCCAAGATCCCTTCTGTGGTCTAGAGCCTTGCATGTTGTTTCTGGAAGCCTTAGGGCTAGAGAACAGGTCTGGGAAGCACAAATGCCTGGGCTGTGGGGGTGGAAACAGGAAACTATGTCACTTCCCTACCCCCACCCCAAGTGCAGGGAGGACTGACCTCTTTCAGAACAACGTCCTTGAGCACGAGATTTTTATTTTTATTTTTTTTTATTTTTTGAGACAAAGTTTTGCTCAGAGTTCAGGCTGGTCCTGAACTCACTATGCAGTCTGGGCTGGCCCTGAACACATTACGACCCTCCTGACTCAGTGTTGGGATTACAGGCATGTGTCACATCTGGCTTATGTGGTCCTAGAGAATTGAACTTAGGGACTTGAGCTTGCTGGGCAACTGCTTCCCTGTTTCTCCAGTGCCCAAGCACCAGATTTATGACTTCAGCTATCCTTCTAGAGTTTTGAAGACTAGAGTCCTAAGGGTATGTCATAATTGGAGGACTGAATGTGTCATCTTGCTTCTGGGCCATCTAGAATCCAGTTCTCACTCTCAGGGATCAGAAACTTGAGGGTGGCTGGGGGGCCACTGCTGGGACCCATGGAAGACACGTTTCTCTCACTTCTCTCCCATGCAAGGCTTCATGGTGATGGAGACTCTAGAATTCAGGGTGCACCAGAATCAACTTCTTGTTAAAAATGTAATTCTAGGGCTGGAAAAAATAGAAGGATGGTTAGAGCACTTGCCTAGCAAGCACAAAGGCCCTGAGTTTGATTCCCCAGCATCACATAAACTGGATATGGTGGTACGCATCCGTAATCCCAGAACTACGGAAGCAGAGGCAGAAGGATTACTTTGAGTTTGAAGCCAGTCTGGACTACATAGTGAGCTCAGGACCAGCTTGGACTACAGAGTGAGATCCTGTCTCAAAAAAAAAAAAAAAAAAAAAAAGCAATTCTAGCTAGGCATAGTGTCATTTCTGTAATCCCAGCAGGCAGGCTGAGGCTGGAGAACCACAAATTTGAGCCAGATGATCACAAATTTGAGCCCAACCTGGGCAATGTAGTGAGATCTTATGTCAAGGATGATAAAAATTTTAAATAAGGCTGGGAATATAGCTCAGTGAGAATTCCCCATTCTAGGGGGTGGGGTAGTCGAATGCCGAACTCCATCCATGCCCTAGAGATTCTAAGTCCTAACATCTAAGGTGGGGAAAGGTAGCTCAGGACTGAGTTTTGAAAAAGCACCTAGGGCCTTCTTCAGTCCCTGATGAAATGGAATGGGCATGTTTAAAAGCTACACAGTCCTTGCTTCAAATCTCATCTGTGCCTCTTTTTAGCTGTGCAATTTTAATTGGGAAAGCCACCAAGTCTTTCTAAATTCAGTTTTGTCTGTAAAAAGAGGCTATAATATTACTCACCTCTGAATAAGTGGGAGCTATTGTTTCAGAGCGTTTATTACACTTTGTAAATGTTTGTTGAACGAACTAGGCAGAGGTCCGTTTGCCAAACTAGCAACCTGGTGTTCTCTTTGATGTTGCTGGCAGCTGCATCTCTCTCCACCACCCAATCACAATGTCCTGCAAACAAACTCTGCGTGCTAAGTATACCTTAAACTTGCCTCTTTTGACCCTCCTCACAATCACCACCCTAGTCCAAGCCACTGTCTCCTCCTCCTGGCCTTTACATAATGTCCCTGCTTCAATCCTAGCTCTCAGAAGGCCTTCCATGAACCCAGAGAAAGATTCTCTGGTACCCACATCTGCTTCACAGCCCCGTTTCATCCTCTCCCAGCTCTAATTACACCCAAGCTATTCTGAACTTCCATCAGATTCTTCCGATGAATCAGTTTCTCTTGCCTCTAGGTCTTCACACAAAGTGGATTATTTTTTTTTTTTTCTGACTGAAACAGCCGCTCCCCACATCCTTCTGTTGCTACTCGTCTTTCCTATTCCCACTTAAGTGTCATTTCCTCACGGTTGAACATTAGCCGTGCCCCTTGTGCTCTGAGGAGCTCTGTTCTTCCTCCACAGCCACAGTCTACTGTGATGACTTAATACCTGCCTCCACCACTCACCTGCTACTACAATCAGTAAAGTCTCACCCATTGTTGTGTTGCCGGCAGTGACTAGAGTCTTTGACACATCACGGATACTCAAAAGTATTTGATGAATGACTGATTACGTGCGCGGCTGAATGAACGAATGAATAAATTATTAAGAAGGACGTGGTCACCGGGTCTCCGTGGCGGGCACGCCCTCGCTAGTGTCTAAACCGCATCTGGGGTCTGGACGTGACTGGGAGAAAAGAGCCACTTGAGGCGTCCTGGGCCCTTGCGGGCCACAAGGGGGCGCCTCCGGCTCGTTCTATCTGTTTGACACCTCACCGGACTGAAGTTGGTTACTAATGGCCAATGGGTGACAGGGGGCGGGGTTCTTTCTCTGATGGACAGTATCGCTCCGCCCAATCTAATTCATCTTTTCTCTGTCCCCGCCCACGCCCGCCGAGGGTGGGCCCGAAGGAGGTGCCGCCAACCCAACTCCAGCTGGGCGCTCGCGAAGCCGGCCCCGCCGTCCGGGCGGTCCGTGAGTGGGCGGCCGCGCACTGGGGGCGGGGCCGTGGCGGTGACGGGCAGGCGGGCGTTCCCGCCCCTCTCGCCCAGAGCGGCCGCGCCGGCGGTGGAGACAGCAGTAGTGAGTACGTGAGCAGCGCGGCGACATCCCAGCTCGGACCCCGGACGGAGCGCGCGCCCGGAGCCTCGGATCCCAGGCGGGCCCGCGGCGGGCTGCCGGATTACTGTGCACCCCCAGTCAGAGCCACCTGCACCCTCACGCCTCGCGGAGCTCTCCTGCACAGAGCCGTCCTGCGCTCCGGACCCTCCTGGACCGGTCCGTCCAGATTCCCACGGAACCGACAAGCTTGGATCCCCAGGATCGCCAGGCTCGGGGAGCCGCCTGCCTGGATTGCAGTCCCCCCTTTTCCGGATCTCCTGGGACCGTACGCCAGCCTTCCCCTGATCCTGCCGAGCGGACCCTCCCTTGGGAGCCCGCAGCCCCGCCGGCGCGGCCCGGCCCGGCGCGGCCCGGCTGGGCTCCCGGAGCTGCCCTGGCCATGGCCAGAGCCCGTCCGCCGCCGCCGCCGGGGCTGCTGCCGACGCTCCCGCCGGTGCTGCTGCTGCTGCTGCTGCTCTCGGCCCGCTGCCGGGCGCTGGAAGGTGAGCGGCGTCGGGCCGCCCGGTCAGGCGCGGGGGCGCGGGCGCGCGCGGGCGGCGTGGTCCGTGCCGGCTGAGCGCGCGTCGGGGGAGGCTTGGCTGCCCGCGCCCACTCCGGGGCTGGAGGATGGGGAGGAGGGCGCGCGAGCCGCCCCGGAGGCTGCGAGCCGGCTGCGTGGCCGGGGGGCCGGGGGATCGCGAGCAGCTGGACTCGGGATAAGCGTCCTCAAAACTCACGATGGCTCCACTGTGGTCTTTTGTGGGGAGTACCCCGCACTCCAGGCCTTCGACACCGCGGGGAGGCAAGGGCGTGTGGGCGACCCCTCAGAAAAGGCGGGGCCCAGGCTGTGGCGGCGGGGGTTCCCCAGATGCGGGGGGCGGCGCTGGTTAGGAGCTCGTTGTGCCTAACTGTGCGCGTGTGTGCGCACCCCGCTTAGTCAGGGAGGGCTGCGCGGGATAGAGAGGCGGGGACCTGTTATTGTGGTTGGTTTCCCAAACGCCAGGTACACACGGGGTGCAGGGTGCGGTGTGCGCCGGCCTTTCCCCCTTCCCCGAGGCGCCCCCACCACGGCAGGATAGGCAGGACACTATCCGCGCTTGTGTTTTTTGAGCTCCTGAAGCAGGATTTGGCCCAGGTACCACCGGAGGGAGGCTGGGTCCGACGCATTAGCTGGTGGGAGATGACCCAGCTTCTCCATGGTTGGGTGAAACCGCGAGGTAGCTCCATACTTGGGTGGACAGCCCAAGTGGCGTTGGCTCTGGCAGGAGAGTTCACACCCATGCCACTTGACACCAGCTTGGTGAGGACAGAGGTACCAGCATTGGCCACACACAACAGGCAGATGCACTCATACACTTCTTTGCCAGCATATGTGGAGCCTGACATAGGAAAGCCTTCCTTAACGTGGTGGGAGGATATCACAGGAATTGGGGGAACATTGAAACACGAGGTAGTACATAAGTTTGGCATCTTTAACAGATCTAGTCACTTTCTTAGTTTAGGAACAAAAACATGAATGTAGCTTGGTTTGTTTCGAGTTCACAGTCAGTAAACTTACAGGCTGGAAGAACACATCTTTAAATGCAGTTTAGAGAGAAGGCCTCCAGTGGGAAAGGGTTCCTGTGATCTCCCACCCCCTTTGTCTCTGAGCCCACTGTGCTGACAGATCGATTCACACGGGTGGACACATGCAAATTCAGGCAGACACGCTGAGGTTGCACCCACATGCGTGTGATAGGATCGCAGGCGTGAGAAACCAGTGTGGGGCTTTGTTGTTGATTGCCTTAAGGGTGTGAGCCAGGGAGCCTGTTTGGCTTCCCAGGTCTCTGGCTTAGCCCAGGAGAGCAGACCTGACACATGGGCAGTCGGACACACGCTAGGGAGCTGTGTGTTCCCTGTGTGTGTCAGGTCCCGTGGTCCTGGGCGTGGTGGGTACTGGTGTGGAGAGTGGAGTGGGCGTATGGGTTTGGGTCAAGTGACCAAGGGCTACCTGAAAAGACTCACCTCTTCCTCCTCCTGTTTCTTTTTTTGCTTCCTCCTTTTGGTCCCTCAGAATCTCCCAGACCCGCTGAGGCAGGCTTCTACCAGGGAAGGGTGCCCAGGCTCCATAGTCCAAGCAGCTCTGGGACCCAGAGACAGATGACCTGTAGTAAGCAGTACAGGAAGAGGGCACCAGGACCATTTGCTCCCCACCCCCTTCTCGTCCCTCAGCGGTGACGTGGGAGCCAGGACTGGTCCCAGGCTAGAGCCAGACTGGTGTGGGCTGCCTTGGGAAGCAGCCGTACCAGTGAGTGTGGCTTTCACTAGTGGCTTCATGTTTGTAACGCCTCAGACCCTGATCCTCAGTCGGCATGTGACAGCCGAGGAAGAGACGAACATGCCAGCCATATACCCACCCGTCTCCAGTTCTCTGCACTGTGAGAGGGTAACAGTACCAACCTCGCTGGGTGGTTGCGAGGATTGAATCTGACGATGTGTAAGGTGCTTAGTACCTAGTCACCATTCAAGGATTCCCCATTGTTATTATTATTACCATCATTTCGCTAGGGTCTGCCTCTGGGGGGGGGCGGTATGTGACATGTAACTGATGTGTGTCTTTATGTTGCTGGAGCTGATTAGAGGATAAGAGGGCAGGTTGGGGGGCTGGAGGAATAGCACAGTGTTCAGAGCACTTGCCTAGCAAGCATGAGGCCCTGAGTTCATAATACCTGGGTGTGGTGGCCCATGCCTATAACCCAGCACTTGGGAGACTGAGGCAGGAGGATTGCTGTGAGTTTGAATCCAGCCTGAGCTACATAGTGAGTTCAGGATCAGTATGAACTACAGAGCAAGACCATGTCTCAGGAAAAAAAAAAAGAGAGAGAGAGAGAAGGAAAGTTGACCTGGAGAGGTGGGGGACTGATCTCCCTGCAGGTCCAAGAAGGGGAGGGATAGAAAAAGAGCTGGCTCAGTGGGCTCCTGCATAGACCCTCACCTGTCTCCTTGGACTTGAGGTGTTGTCTGGGGTGCTACTTCCAGGTCATAGGTCATGTCCAGAGGTTAGGGCTATGGGGATCCCTGGTATTTACCGTCTCCCCACTTTAGTGGTGGGGATCAAGCTTTCTCCATCCGACCTGCTGTGTGGCTTTGTCAGGATTTGGATTACCCTGGATCTTTTGGCTCTCCGCAGCTGGGCCTGTTACCTTTAGGACTAGAGTCTCTGAGCTATAGGTGCTGCCTCTCACGGACCCTCTATTTAACTGTTGTCCGACACCTGGCTCTTTCTTCTGTGATTCCATGCACACTTGGAGCTCGCCAAGACTCTACGCTCAAGGTCTCATCGGTTTTCTATGTGGCTGGAGTCAAGGCCTTTGCTTGCCCTCCCTAGTTGAAAAGGCATCCATCCTCCTCTTGTCTTCTGATTGGTTTCTTCTCTCTCCCCTTACAAATTGTCCTGCATTTTTACCCACAGACAGAGGGAAAGAAGGCCACCTTGTCACCCACTCTTCTTTTGAGTAATATTCCCTAGTGTCCCCAGGACAAGATTATTCTCCCCTTCAAGACCATGAATGAGTGAAGGAGTTGGGGGCTGACAGGGCAAGATGAGCAAGGATGGAGCCTGGCATACGGAGAGGTGCCTGAGCTCTTACACTTGAGAGAGAATGGTTGGGTCCCAGCTGGGAACAGACTCTTGTGGAAAAGGAAACAGTTACCAGATACTAAGCGGTGGGGCCTGCACATCCCTCTCCAGGCAAGCCATGCTGGCGGACGAGGCACTGCAGTGGAACCTGTTCCTGAGGGGAAAGGCAGGGTGTGAGTCCATCTGCTGCACGGGCGCAGCAGGAGTGACCACGGAGAACCAAGCACTGACCAAGAGGGGACAACGGCTCAGAGTTTGGGGGGCTTGATTGAGTTGTTTCTGCCGTTCACCCCCATCTCCACTCCATTCATGTTTGCTATGGGCTTGCATATTAGAGCTGAGGGGTAGCAGCAGGTATTGGGGAGATCCAGGTTGCTTACCACTGTCTTTCCCATAGTCAGAGCTGCTGCCACAGCCACAGCCATCACTGTGCCTGCAGCGGCTGGGAGCTAAAGCCCAGGCTGCCGTGGGCAAGGCCTCCGCCACCGGCCCTCCACTAATTAAACAGCTCCAAGAGGCTGAATCACCAGGCCTGCATAGTTTGAAAATTGTAGCCCTGCCTGTTGTGCTGAGTCAAACTGGTTTGTCGGGATTGGGTAGACTGGGGTGGGGGTGCTCTACAGCTGGGCACCTGATGGGGTGGAGAGGCCTCCTGGCCTAAGGGCTACCTTCGAGCCAGCTCTCCCATGGCCTTCTGCTTCCAGCCCTGGCCAGGCTCGCTGTGGCCAGCATCCCAGGGCGGGCTGGGAGGGCTCACAGGAGGCTGCTGGCAGGGCCGGCGCTGGGGTAGGGGTGTGGATGAGCACTGAGGCCTTTGGGCTCCCTGCCCTGTGTTCTTCCCCTTCTCCTCCCTCTCAGGTTTATTTAATTATAAATCCCCATGATCTGAGGAGAAGAATGAAAAATAAAATATGTTCTTTGTTCTGAGATGCTCCCCTCCCTAATGTCCAAGATGTGGGGGCCAAGGGCCTTGGCAGGGGAGGGGGAGGTGGCCCTGGCAAGTTAGACTCTAGGTCCTGAGCTCCTCCAGACCCCTTTTTCCCGGACTGTCCACGCTGGGTGTGCAGGCTGGTACACACATGTGTACACGTACTGCTAGTGGGGAGAGTGGAAGAAGTGGTAGCAAATGGAGCCAGGTCCCCCACTTGGTGGTAAGATAGGGGCTCCATGGCAGATGGCAGCTTAGGGGTGGCATGTTTTTTTCTCCCTCTCTTCACAAGCAGGGCTTCAGGGTGCTCCTTCCTGTCCCGGCTCTGATTCCCTCTTCTGCCTCTGCATACTCTGCTGGCCCTTTCTTGGAACATGACTTTCTTGCTGCCTCAGTGACCCTGATCTGGCATGTAGGGTGGAGCTTTCCTGCTTCTGTCTCCAGTTGTCTATTTGTTTTCTTGGGTCTCAGTGGTAACCTGCATCAGGATGGGGTTCTCTTGGGTAACTTGAGACCTACAGATGCTAGGGGGTCTTGCAGTTCCATGAAATTGTATGGGCCAGATCATACCAGGCTCAACCAGCACCCATGTACCATGGTGGCCCAACAAGGCCCTTACAGTAGGGTGCTCATAATATCCTCTTCTTGCCTGGTCCACAATGTGCTGTGAACAGGAGTTTTGCCCAAAGTTCCTGAATCTAAATCTCTTCATGGTGCTATCCCTTCCCAAAGGTCTCAGGCGCTCTTGAGACAATGCCATTGTGCTGGCAGGGAAGTGGCTTGCTGCTTGGGCAGGGGTGGTAATTCCTGGGGAGGCTGCACCCAGCCACACCTAGAATCATCTTCATGCCCCTGCCCCACCCTCAACCTCGTGACCTGACTGACAGCTCCTGTCTGAGCCAGGACAACAGGAAGCAGGAATGGAGATTGCTCCTTCCTAGTGCCCATAGCCAAAGCTGCTCAAACTCCTCTGCTTGGCGAGAGTGGCCTGTGTTGCTGCCCTGCCTTAGCAGGAGGTACTACAAAGTTGGGAGCAGGAGGGGGAGTACCGTCGTGTCCCACTGCATTCGCTGCAGATATCCTGGAGAAAGAACATGCTCACGTTGTGTGTGCATTACATGTGTGTGGAGGATGCACCTTTGAAGGCTTTGTACCCGGACCTTGGTACTTATACCTTGTCTCTGTGCTCCTGCGGGGGGCTGTGTCATGAGTGCCATTGGGCACCTGATTTTAGTTTTTCTGCAGCTGAGTGAGAGCTTGTCCCCGTGTCTGTTCAGGAAAACTGGCATTTGTGTTTGCACTTTATATTCAAGACTGTGTGCCTGGTGGCTGGTGGTAGTGGGTGCAGCTGGGCACGTGAAGAGGATAGCAACTGTATGGCATGACCTTCCTCCTACCTGTGTCTCCATAGGCACATGCCCATAGAAAGCTGTGAGGATGAGTCTGGCGAGGGCAAGCCAGATCTCTGTGTAGAAAAGACTGTCCAGAAGAGTGACTCTGGAGGGCTAATCTGTGGGTGCCACGCGTGTCTGTGCATCTGAACAAGGCAGTCTGGCTGTGTGCGGAGCTGTGTGCATGTGTGCAGTGGCTGTGGCTTTGTGTGTTTTTGTCCACCATACATGTTGACTTGTTGCTCTCTAGTTTCTCAGTGGGGAACAAGTCCAGCTACTGAGAACTGGGCACCGTGTGTGCAGCCATGTGTTTGTGCCCAGGTGAGGGCTGCGCAGCTGCTGCCACATGGCTGTTCCGTGTAGCCCTGTGGACACCTGGAAGATGAGTATTAGAGTGTCAAAGTCTCTGTTCCAGAAAGCCTCCTGGGCCAGTGGCCTGGTGACTTCTGGGGGCCTCCTCTCTCACCTGTGCCCGGGGGAGGCTGTCCTCTCTCACCTCCTCTGACCGCTGGTGGAGGAAGCAGACTGGGGTACAGTCGCAGCTGGGAGGGTTTGGAGGTTGCTCTCGTCTTTCTTTATCCCTTAGTCCCTGTGTCTCATATCCTTTGCTCTAGAATGCGCGCGTACACACATGCGCACGCGCGCGCGCGCACACACACACACACACACACACACAGACACACACACACACACACACACACACACACAGAGAGAGAGAAAGAGAGAGAGAGAGAGAGAGAGAGAGAGAGAGAGAGAGAGAGAGGTGTCTCTCCCTCCCAATGCCCTGGACAGATGGGTCTGTGACACCCAGCTCGAGTCCTTCTAAGGCCCGGCACAGGCACTGGGGCCCACGGAGGTCCCGGCCTCCTCTCCTGCACTTAGGCAGGCTGGAGGGAGGTCTGTTCCCTCCCCCAAAGAAGTGGGGGAAACGAGAGCGCCCCCCCTTCCACGGGGTGACCGGAGCCCTTCCTCAGGCACACAGGACTCCGAATCCAAGTCCTCTCCTCATTAATGGGAAAAATGTGCCGAGATTGAGCGATGGCCAAGGCTGCGCGATGGCCAAGGGCCGATCCCCTCCTCCGTTCCCCTCTCCCTCCCTCGATCCCCCCAAATTAAACAGAAATGAAGAGCCTCCTTGCCTGCCTCCCCCTGCCCCGCCTGGCCGTCCCCTCCCTCCTGCGCTCCTCCCCGGCCAGCGCGGGGCTTGTTTTAAACTGTGGAGGAATCTGGCTGGAGGGGGAGGGGGCTGAATATTTGGGTTTAAACAGTTCCAGATGGGTTTGGCGCAGGCCGAGCAGAAGGAAGTGCAGGAGGCGGGAGGCGGCGTGAGGAGCGGTGGGAGCCCTCGCCGGCTCGGGCAGCGGGCAGCGGGTGGACAAGCCGGCAGACTGGCCCGGCGGTGAGCTCGGCTCGCCTGCTCCCAGGGACAGGAATGCCCCGCTGCCGGCTGGGGAAGGGGCCACTTGGCAAGCTCCCTCCCCGTCTCTGTCTCTCGGGCCGCCTGGTCGGTCGCTCCATCTCACTGTCTCACTGGCTTTGTAGCCCGCCGCCAGCCATCTCTGCTGCCTGGTCCCAGCCAGCCGGCTCAGGACGTCCCCCCAGCTCAGGCCCACCCTGAGCCCTGCTCCGCCTGCCGTCTCTGGACCCCTGCTCTGCCCTTTCTTACTTCCCTTGAGGACCCTCCTGCCAGTGTCTGTGCCTCTCAGCCCAGCCCTGGCAGAGCTAGCGGCTGCCGCAGCAGGAGGAGGGACTGCCCTCCTTGGGGTGAACGGCTGCTGCCCACCCTGCTCCAGCACCTCTAGTGGGGCCGGGGCTACTGCTGCCCCGTCCGCCTCTGTGTCCTTTAAGGCCTTCATCTGGAGCCTGTGGAGTCTGAGTCTTTTCCCTAAGCTATCCTGAGGTGACCGTGGATATGGAGGCCTCCAGAAATTCTGAGGTGGCCCTGCCCCTTCTGGCGGGGAGTTAAAAGGAGAACTAGTGGCTGCCCTGTTCCCCAGGCTGTAAGAAAGGGGGGGTTGTCTCCTTTTCCTGATCTGATGTTGGGGTCATACTGTCTTTCGAGAGTGGAGTTTTCCAGCTAGGCCCAAAACCATGTTCTTAGCGGAGTGAGTTTATGTCAGAAACACTTAACGGGGCTCTGCTATGACCGAGGAAGGGGGAAACAGGCCAGACGTGACAGCTCGGAACACAGAGTAGATGCTCCGACCAAGCCTCTGGCACTAAGGCACAGAGGAAGACATGTAACTCAAGAGAGCTTCCGCACTGGGGTATGCATGCGTTTTCTCGGCTTTTTTCTTGACGCTAATTTGCAGGCAGTGTGTCGTAGAAGGGACACAAGGGGTTAGAGTCAGGTAGGCCCAAATTTCAGCTACCTTTCAGTCCTTAGCCCTAGACTCAGCAAACTCAACAATAAGCAACATATTTACGTTCCATGAGCATCCGTGTTCTGTAAAAGGGACCTACCAACAGTGCTGTCTTCCCAGGATTGTGGGAAGGGTTGAACTAGGAGCTGGTTTGGGACATTGGAATTACAGAATATTACTGCACGTTCCTTGCAGGTGGCTGAGTGGGAGGCTGGGTGGGAGCTGTCTCTGGCCTGCCACTGCCGTCTTCTTCCCCTGGGCAGTGTGTGGGGCTGAGCTTTTGTGCTGGGAATGGAGTCAGGGGAGGCCAGGGCTGCAGGGTCTGAAGCACATAGCCCTTTGTTCCGGGATAAAGGCCCTGCCGGCCCCTTTGTGTGGAGATTAGCAGAGTCTGTAGGTGTGTGAACGGCCTCTGCTCCTGCCTCATTAACCCAGGCCCAGGGTCAGCCGCAGACACTCACCCCCAGCCTGTAGGACCTGATGTCTCTGGGGTTGTGACATCTCTGGGGATTGGCTACAGGGTCTCTAGAGTCAGAGACCTGGTGGCCTTAGGAATCTGGGAGGAGGGGGTCCTGGCAGGGGTGGGTCACTCATGTCCAGCCTTTCCAGAGTGACTTCTCTCTCCTCTCCTAAGATGGGCTCTGACCTTTTTCTTTTCTTGTTCCCCAGAGACTCTCATGGATACAAAAGTGGTGACATCTGAATTGGCATGGACGTCTCATCCAGAAAGTGGGGTAAGTCTACCCCATGATCAGCGACACTAAGTGCCCTGCTACCTCCCAGTGTCCATGTCCCCTCCCTTGCAGGGCCTGGAGCGGGGCTGCTTCTGCCCTCACCTGTCAGGCTCACCTCTTGTGAGTGCACCCCCACCCTCTTCATTTGTCACCTTTTTGGTCTGATTGTCCTTCCCAGGAATGTGCATCCCTCACTCCTCTGTCTGCCCCGGCCTCCTCAGTACCTAGGTCTGTGATCCAATCCCCCTTAACTGCCTCTTAGCTTATCTTCAGTCTGTTCCCATCCCCACCCCCACCTGATAGTCCATGTTCCTCCTTCCTGGGTCCCTGGAAAGAGTACTGGCTTAGGAACCAGGAAACCCTGGCTCCTGATCTCTAACTTGCTATGCAACCCCCAGCAAAGCAATTTATTCTGCCGGGACTCCATTTCTTGACTGTTAAGTTCCTAGAGTCCTGGGCTTGGGGCATAGCTCAGTGGTAGAGCCCTTACCTAGCATGTGTCGGGTGCTGGCCCTGCGGTCATGAGGCCCAGTTGTGACTTGGGCGAGTCTCTCCTGTGAGCCTGGGCTTCCCTGTCTCTAAAATGTGAAGAACAGATCTACTTCCTGGTACAGTTCTCGTGAAGATTAGATGAGGTGGTAGTGGGGCTAGCCAGTATTTATCGAATACTTGAACTCTGTCAGGCAGTGTGACCAGCCCATTCTGTGTCTTAGTCTGGATTTAATATCTCACAGCCTCACTTAATTCCAATCAGCCCCATTTTATACACGATGAAACTGAGGTCCTAGGTGAAAAATGTAGCTAATACTCACATAGTACTAACCAAGCTCTCAGCTCTGTTCCAAGAGCTTTATGCACTTAAAGTCATTCATTCAGTACACATCTTTATTTTCTCCATGCTGTATTTGGGGAAACTGAGGCACAAGCTGGGTAGGTGGCTTATTCAAAGCCACACAACAAGTGGCAGGTGCAGATTTGAGTCTGTGTAGGCCATGTCCTCAGCCACTCACCACAGAAGCGTCTCTGTGGACTTGACCCCAGATCCAGGTGTGTGGGGAGGACGTGCAAATGGGGGTGCTCACACCTTGTCTTTGTGGCTTGGCTCATGTGCAGTGGGAGGAGGTGAGCGGCTACGACGAGGCCATGAACCCCATCCGCACCTACCAAGTGTGCAACGTTCAGGAGTCCAGCCAGAACAATTGGCTCCGCACCGGCTTCATCCGGCGGCGGGAAGTGCAGCGGGTCTACGTGGAGCTCAAGTTCACCGTGCGCGACTGCAACAGCATTCCCAACATCCCTGGGTCCTGCAAGGAAACCTTCAACCTCTTCTACTACGAGGCAGACAGCGATGTGGCCTCGGCCTCCTCGCCGTTCTGGATGGAGAACCCCTATGTGAAAGTGGACACCATCGCGCCCGATGAGAGCTTCTCCCGGCCTGACACGGGTCGGGTCAACACCAAGGTGCGCAGCTTCGGGCCGCTTTCCAAAGCCGGCTTCTACTTGGCCTTCCAGGACCAGGGTGCCTGCATGTCGCTCATCTCCGTGCGCGCCTTCTACAAGAAGTGTGCATCCACCACTGCAGGCTTCGCGCTCTTCCCCGAGACCCTCACGGGGGCGGAGCCCACCTCACTGGTCATCGCCCCTGGCACCTGCATCCCTAACGCTGTGGAGGTGTCGGTTCCGCTCAAGCTCTACTGCAATGGCGACGGGGAGTGGATGGTGCCTGTGGGTGCCTGTACCTGTGCCACCGGCCACGAGCCGGCTGCCAAGGAGTCCCAGTGCCGCCGTGAGTGGGGGCAGGTGTGGGGATGGACCGTGGCGTGGGAGGTCTGGCCACGGCCATCTAATGTTGTGGCTGGGCTTCCAGTGTGACTAGGAGGTCTGGCTTCAGGTGTGGGGTGGATGGATAAAGGCGAAGGCGGGCGTGGGCGTCAGGTTCGGGGAATGGGATGCAGGCAAGGAGGGAGATGGGAGAGAAAATTAGGAGAGACATAAAGATGAGAAGAAAAAATGATGTGGGGGTCAGGGGGAGCTCAGTGGTAAAGCACTTGCCTAGCATGCACGAGGCGATTGGTTCTATTCCCAGTACTGGGAAGAGAGAGAAAGAGAAAATTTAAGAGAGGACTAGAGACATGGAGAATGCTTGACACCTCAAGAACCCAGGCACAGTCGTGGAAAGCCAGCAGCAGCCTGCTTTGCTGTTCTCGCAGGAACGAAGCTTCACCCTGGGTGTCCTAGCTGGGCCCCAGAGCTGACAGGACAGCGCTGCAGGCCCCTGTTGCTTGGCCCTTAGCCTTAGGGTGCATGTACGCCCTGAGAAGCAGTGTATGTGAATGCCATAGTTGTTAGGGCCTAGGCCCTGAAGTCCTGAATCCTGACTTTGTATGTCGCTTAACCACCTTTGGGACCTTGGGCAAGATACTTAACTCTTTGAACCTTGGTCTTCTGGAGATTCTTTCTTAGTGCAGTGAGGTGGAAGTGAGCGTTCTGTGCCCTTGGGACAGTGGCTGGTTTCAGTAAGTGCAGGCACCATGGAAGGGCTGCCCCTGGGCTTAGGCACGGTGGGGTACATAGAGGACAGGGATAGTACCCATGAGTGGGGGAGAGGGCTTGCCATGACTTGTAAGACAGTGTACCAGGCTGCCCACTCCTGTGGGGCTCTCTCATTTGAACCCATGACAACCTTGTAGAGTCCAGCCATCTCCCTCTTTTGGTTATAAGTTTCTGTACCCAAGGCCTTGTAGCGGGGAATGTGGGAGCTGGCGCGGAAGCCCTGTCTAGAGCTGTAGCATGCAGGACAAGGTGCTGAGGGCCTGCCTTCCAGTCTGTCTGCCTCAGTCTCTTCCCTGGGGCTTGCAGCTTACCTCCAGGGGTGGGAGATGGCTCTTACCACTGGTATGAAGGACATGGGTACATCGACCAGGCTGTGAGGTCTGCGATTGGGTTACCTTACCTGGTCCCTCTCCACTTCTTTATGGGAACCTGCTGGACACTTCCTCTTCTGAAATGAAGGAATGGGGTGGGGGTGATGAGCCTGACAGCCTGAAGAGGGGCTAACACTCTGCAGGTCCCTGGCAGGAAATGCTTGCTGGTTGCCATAGCAACCGGGCCGGCCTGGCCTCTGTCCCCTCCCCCACTGGCTCAAAGGACTAGGATGGAATATCACCTTCAGAGGGAAGATGCACACCCCTACTCTGGGCTTTGCATGGTGCGGATGGCTCCTCTCTAGAAATCCTCATGTAGAGAGGCTGACGATATACTTTGTTGTGTCCAGGACAGTCTTAGATTATGACCACTATTCTAATATTCCTAGAGCTCCCTTTCTCTCAGAGTATTCCAATTTAAATAGTAAATCATATGGCCACTGACACGTGAACTCTTCAGAGCCCATGTTCAGGGGTTGAGTGTCCATGGCAGGGGAAGAAGTGGGGAGAAGGGGTATTGAGACTGTGGACTGTAGGCTTGCTTTGAGACAGTCCCACTTGGAAGCTTTGAGGCCCCTGAACTCCAGGTGACCCCAGCCTTCCTGCCTACTTTCTTCTCCCCTTTTCTTACCCCTCTGTAGCCCCCCACCCTGCCTGTGGCAAAAGGAGCTACTGTCTGGCTCCTGGTGAATGGGGCAGAGGTTGCTGGGACGCTTCTGCTGGGTCTTTACTGCCTGGCTGTGGCAGGGAGGTCTTCAGGGTCCTCCAGAGTAATTTTCCCAGAACTTCAGGGAGGGCGGAGCATCTTGGTAGAGTACGTGGAATGGAAGACCAGCAGGGGTCTCGTCCCTTCCCACCTCTTCCTCCTCCTCTCTGAGCCCTGCCTCAACAAGTCCAGGCTATCCAGGTGATGGGGCTGACGTCTTAGTTCATGAGGCCCTCGGGTGGGGGCGAGAGGGCCAGGGGCGGGAGGAATCTGCTGACGTGGGGTTTCCATGGGGCAAAAAGGGCCTTTTGTAGCTGCAGCCAGAGTTGGGCAATCCCTCGTTGCCCCCACAGTCTAGGAGGTGGAGGGCCGAGACCTAGGCTGGGCAAAGGCCAAGTTCTCACGGCGGTGTGGAGGCTTGGCATCTGCAGGCAAAGGATGTGAGCGCCGGCCATCCTCTCCTTCCCTGCAGCCTGTCCTCCTGGGACCTACAAGGCGAAGCAGGGAGAAGGGCCATGCCTTCCCTGCCCCCAAAACAGTCGCACCACCATGCCAGCTGCCAGCATCTGTACCTGCCACAACAACTTCTACCGCGCAGACTCGGACTCTGCAGACAGTGACTGTACCAGTGAGTAGACATATTTCTTCCACTGTCCCTTGGAGTGCTTTCTGTCCTAGAAGCTACAGGGGAGGGCCTAAGCAGGCACCCAGCTGAACCCCATCCTCTAGATGGGGAAATGGGCTCAGGAAGGTTCAATGATGTGCACAAGACAGCATAGCCGGGAGGTGAGCGCCCTTCAGCCAGAAACCAGGTCAGCTGGTTGCCCCTTCCACCAACATTTAGCAAATGCCTACCAGCTACTAGCCAGGCATTAGGAAATTGACGCTGGTCTGCTAGTCCCCTGCTGCTCCCTCTGCATAGAGTTGCTCCTCTCTAGGCCCACCCAACTCTAACCCTGGAGGAGTCCTCACATTCCCAGGGCATTGTGTGTCCCTCTTCTCCCTCCTCTGGCCTTTGGTGTACCAAGAATTGTCTGTCCCAGGTGCCAGAGATATGGAAAGTGAGATACAGTCACAATGGCAGAGGCATTCATAACCAGCAAGAGAAACAGATGCCACCACAGACAGTGGTCATATGATCTACTAAGAGCTGGGCTAGAAGACCTCCCAGGAATTGTATAGTGGGAGTACAGAGGATTGGGGGGATGGATCCAGGAAGGCTTCTAGCAGGAGCTGACATTCTGAATTGGGTCTGAAGATGAATAGGAATCTTCCCAGTGAAGTGTGGAAGATATTAATATTTTCCTTATTAAATCAAGGGTAGGACAAGTGTCCAGGCTTTCTACCCCAGAACCTCAGCTCATTTCATTTTTCTCTGTGTCCCTGTAGCGGTGCCGTCTCCACCTCTGGGCGTGATCTCCAATGTAAATGAGACCTCACTGATCCTTGAGTGGAGTGAGCCCCGCGATCTCGGTGGCCGAGATGACCTCCTGTATAATGTCATCTGCAAGAAGTGCCATGGGGGCCCTGGGACTGGGGAACCCTCCACCTGCTCACGCTGTGATGACAATGTGGAATTTGTGCCTCGGCAGCTGGGCCTGACAGAGCGTCGGGTCCACATCAGCCATCTTTTGGCCCACACACGCTACACTTTTGAGGTGCAGGCAGTGAACGGTGTCTCGGGCAAGAGCCCCCTGCCGCCTCGCTATGCAGCTGTGAACATCACCACCAACCAGGCTGGTGAGGAACAAAGCTGAGGTTGTCCAGGACCTCCAAGGGGCCTCTAGGAGTTCTAGGGGACTCAGGGCTTTGGGCAGCATACTCAGGCCCAGGGAACCCCATGATGATCCCCCTGTTCTTTCCTAGCCCCATCTGAAGTGCCTACACTGCACCTCCACAGCAGCTCGGGGAGCAGCCTGACCCTGTCCTGGGCTCCCCCAGAGCGACCCAACGGAGTCATCCTGGACTATGAGATGAAGTACTTTGAGAAGGTCAGAGCCTCAGCGGGCAAGAGGCACCCTTGGGTTGAGCTGGGCCGAAAGATAACCCCCAGATAATGTTGAGGGCCCTGGGAGTAAGTCTCCTGTGCCCAGGGGGCCATCGGGGGGCCTGGGTATGGAGCCAGTTGGCCTGAGACCCACCCACTTAAGGAGGCTTCCTTCCTCTTGGCATTGCAGAGTGAGGGCATCGCCTCCACTGTGACCAGCCAGAAGAACTCTGTACAGCTAGATGGGCTGCGGCCCGATGCGCGCTACATAGTCCAAGTCCGTGCTCGCACCGTAGCTGGTTATGGGCAGTACAGCCACCCGGCTGAGTTTGAGACCACAAGCGAGAGAGGTGTGTGACCCCCACCCCCGCGCCTGTCCCTACCCTGGCTCGTCCTCTTTGTCCCTCCACTCACCAGCCCCTTCTCTGTCTCCAGGCTCCAGTGCCCAGCAGCTCCAGGAGCAGCTTCCCCTCATTGTGGGCTCTGCTACGGCTGGGCTTGTCTTCGTGGTGGCTGTGGTGGTCATTGCTGTTGTCTGCCTCAGGTACCCCAGGCCCATGGCGGCCCCCTGGGCTGATGAGAGCTTCCCTGTAGCCTCTGTAGAGTGTTCTTGCTGTACAGGTAGCCTTCTACCTCTCTAACCCGAGCCGCAGCCTTCCTGGGCTCAGGCCGTCCCGTGTCCCTTGCTCTGGGCCCTAGGGGATGGAGTCCCTGACCTGAGACCCAGCGGTGGCTGTGACCACCAGCCGTGGCACTAGGCCTTCCCTTGTGTACTCTCTGCTTGTCTGTGAGCTGGGGGCCCCAGATGAAGGACACTGTGGGACTTGTCTCACGCCTGCCTCTGCCCTGCCCCTCCAGGAAGCAGCGGCACAGCGTGGACTCAGAGTACACGGAGAAGCTGCAGCAATACAGTGAGTGTCTCGTCCCTTCCTCTTGAGCCCTGCAGCCCCTGTAGGGCTTAGAGGCCCTTTTCCCTGCCTAGACCTTTAGTTCTTATAAACATTCCTGGATGCTCATCTTGTACTTCCAGTCAGGTGCCATTACCTGACCCTTACGCCAGGTACCCTGAGCCCCTGCTAGGCCAGAGTCCAAGAGATCTGACTCCTGTCCCCAAAGCAGTCAGTCCTATGAGAAGGCAAGATGTGCAGACACACACAGGAAACAATTAGATAACAATTAAGTGTTAAGCTGGGTGTTCCTGTGGCAAAGGACAGGAAGAGTTCAGAGAAGAGGAAGGCTTCCTGGAGAAGGTGGCAGGATGAACAAGATTCAAGAGGTAGGGGCAACATTCCTGACTGGAGGAACCTTTGGAAGGGAGTGGGTGAGGTGAGGAGAGTGCCCAGCTGTGGGGGCAGTGAGAAGATCGGCTTGGCAGCGCTGGGAAGCCAGTGTGGGGAGTACGGCCAGCACTTAGGGTCGTGAAAGGCGGGCAGGGTTTGGACTTGACTCCACCGCAAGGTAATTGGGAAGGCTCTCAAGCTGCGGAGGAAGACAATAGACGAATTGTTTCTGGAAAATGCCAGGTAGCTTGGTGGGAAAAGTCCAGCGTCAGAGAGCCTGGCTGGGAGTCTATTGTAATAGTCTGAGTGTTGAAGGCCTGGGCAGTGGGAACAAGAGGAATGACGGATGTGAGAAAGGCCTGGACATGACCAGAGTGGTGAGGAGGAAAACTAGGAGAATCCTGGTCTCGCAGTGAGGGGTCAAGGTGCCAGGACAGAGCACGGGCAGGCAGGCAAGGCCGTGGCCCTCACAGCTGGCTTGGAATCTGCTTGGGACAGGGACCCTGCACCCAAGGAGGCTAGAGGAGGTCCTTCTCTATCTCTGTCCTGAAGGCGTTGTCAGCCTCTCAAGTCACCTCTTTTCCCTCCAGTTGCTCCTGGAATGAAGGTTTATATTGACCCTTTCACCTATGAGGACCCGAATGAGGCTGTGCGGGAGTTCGCCAAGGAAATCGATGTGTCCTGTGTTAAGATTGAGGAGGTCATCGGAGCTGGTGAGTCTCCTGTGGCACAGTGAAAACACGAAGCTCAAGTGGGCTGGGTGTTAGGGGTGACCCCAGAAATTGCTTATGACTTGTGCTCTGTGTCCTGCAGGCGAGTTTGGGGAAGTGTGCCGGGGTCGGTTGAAACAGCCCGGCCGGCGGGAGGTGTTTGTGGCCATCAAGACGCTGAAGGTGGGCTACACTGAGCGGCAGAGGCGGGACTTCCTAAGTGAGGCTTCCATCATGGGTCAGTTTGACCATCCCAACATAATCCGTCTGGAGGGTGTGGTCACCAAGAGCCGGCCAGTTATGATTCTCACGGAGTTCATGGAGAACTGTGCCCTGGACTCCTTCCTCCGGGTAAGAGCCTGCCCCAGGCCCCCTCTCTCTGCCTCAGAGAGCCAGGTTGGGGACCACCCCCTCCCATAAGTGAGAGAGATACCATTCAAAGTCCACAAATGTATACTGAGGTGGGTTGGGACTGGGAAGTTGCTGGGCTTCCAGAGCCAGGGCCATCAGAGCTCCGGTCCTGACTCTGTTCCTACTGCCTCAGGCAGCTTGCTCAGTCCAAGTCTTAGATGCCTGGTGCTCAAGGGGACTAACTGGGATTTTGCACGCAAGGTGCTCGACACATAGTAGGACAGCTTACGACTGCACATGCAGTGCGTTCTGGACGTGATTGCAGAACAGATGAGACAGGGAGACAGGGTCTCTGAGGACCCGGAGAGGGCAGGCAGGGAAGGAGCCAATGGCCTACTTGAGGCTGCTTGTTGCTTCCAGCTCAACGATGGGCAGTTCACCGTCATCCAGCTGGTGGGCATGCTGCGGGGCATTGCTGCCGGCATGAAGTACCTGTCTGAGATGAACTACGTGCATCGTGACCTGGCTGCTCGCAACATCCTTGTCAACAGCAACCTGGTCTGCAAAGTCTCTGACTTCGGCCTCTCCCGCTTCCTGGAGGATGACCCCTCTGATCCCACCTATACCAGCTCTCTGGTACAGAAAGCAGCTGGGAGGGGGGCTGGGCTGGAGCCAACCAGGCAAGGGCTCAGGGCTGGGGGCAGCCCGGAATCACAGAATGAAGGTTGTCGCCCCCCCCAACCAGGGTGGGAAGATCCCCATCCGCTGGACTGCCCCAGAGGCCATAGCCTATCGGAAGTTCACCTCTGCTAGTGACGTCTGGAGCTACGGAATTGTCATGTGGGAGGTCATGAGCTATGGCGAGCGACCCTACTGGGACATGAGCAACCAGGATGTGAGTGGGTTCAAGCCAGAGTGGTCGGGTGGATGGGTGCTGGCTGGGGAGTGGGGTGGTGGCTCACTCCAGGTTTCTCCATTTTTGGCCCAGGTCATCAATGCTGTGGAACAGGATTACCGGCTGCCACCACCCATGGACTGCCCTACAGCACTGCACCAGCTCATGCTGGACTGCTGGGTAAGGGACCGGAACCTCAGGCCCAAATTCTCCCAGATCGTCAACACCCTAGACAAGCTCATCCGTAATGCAGCCAGCCTCAAGGTCATCGCCAGTGCTCAGTCTGGGTCAGTACCTCCACTGCCATCAAGCCAGCAGTCCTGTCCCTACACGTCCTGCCCTCAGGACTCACCAGGTCCCTCTCTTCTCCCATAGCATGTCACAGCCCCTACTGGACCGCACGGTCCCAGACTATACAACATTCACGACAGTAGGTGACTGGCTAGATGCCATCAAGATGGGAAGGTACAAGGAGAGTTTCATCAGTGCAGGCTTTGCATCCTTTGACCTCGTGGCACAGATGACTGCAGAGTAAGTGTACCTCTGGTTTGGAGGGGAGGAGCCGAGGGGCCCTGGGCTGGGGGCAGGGTGACAGGGAAAGAGGGAAGGGACTCACCCGACACTTGCTGCATCTGCAGAGACCTGCTGCGGATCGGCGTTACCCTGGCAGGCCACCAGAAGAAGATCCTCAGCAGCATCCAGGACATGCGGCTGCAGATGAACCAGACGCTGCCTGTGCAGGTCTGACACCAGCTCCCACCGGGGGTGTCCGCAGTGACTGCGCAGGGACTCTGACCAGCCGGCTGGACTTTTGGATGCCTGGCCCTAGGCTGTGGCCAGAAGATGGAAGTTTGGGGAGAGCCCAAGCTGGGACTTCTCCAGGCCTCTGCTCTCTCCCCAGGAAGTGTGCCCGAAGCCTCTTCATATTGAAGATGGATTAGGAGAGAGAGTGATGATCTCTCCCCAGCTGCCTCGGGGCCCAGGCCTTCCTGTGCTCCAGTGGGGCATCCCCACAACCTCAGACTTGGCTATTCGTCAGTGCTGGAGGTCCTGGCAGGGCCAAGTGGAGGCAAAGCCTGGGTTCCACAGGGCCCAGCCCTGGCAGGGGTCTGGCCCCCCCCAGGTAGGCAGAGAGTAGTCCCTCCCTCAGGAACTGGAGGAGGGGACTCCAGGAATGGGGAAATGTGACACCCTATCCCAAAGCCAGCTGGCACCTCCAGTTTGCACAGGGACTTGTTCTAGGGGCTGAGGGCCCTGCCCCCACCCCCGCCCTTGGTGCTGTTATAAAAAGGGCAGGCAGGGGCAGGCTGAGGAGCAGCCCTTGCCTCCCAAGAGACTGACTCTCAGAGCCAGAGATGGGATGTGTGTGTGTGTGTGAGTGTGTGTGTGTGTGAGTGTGTGTGTGTGTGTGTGTGTGTGTGTGTGTGTGTACGCACTGGCCTGCACAGAGAGCATGGGTGAGTGTGTAAAGCTCGGTCCTTTGCCCTGCAGCGGGGCCGGCTGGGCCAACAGCGGAATAAAGGCAATAAGATGATGCTCTTGTTCGTCCTCATTCATCCTCCCTTAAGATCGTCATCCCTGGCTGTCAACCCGTCCCAGCTCCCTGGGGTCCTTGGGAGACCAGAGTCAGGCCTAGTCAGGCTCAGTTTCCTTTCTGTGCTTCAGGCTTGTTGATTGAGCGTGCACCACCAGGCTTCTGAGAACAGCTGCAGTAGGCCTGGAGAGGGAGACACTCGGGAGCACCTTCCTCCTGATACGCAGGCCTTCTAGGGGCGGGGCAGGCACGCCAGTCTGGATAGTGCTTGAGTCCTTTCTCACCCGTTGTCACTGTGGGATGTGGCGGACAAGACCAAAGGGGAGGAGGACCCTGGTGTCGTGGGAGGTGGGGAGCAGCACCCCGGAGTATGGCTACCCTCGTGGAGCGCGTGCTACAGCCAGGCTGTGGGCTAAATTGCCTCTTTTGTACCTGGATTTTAGTGAATCTCAACACAACCCTACCAGGGAAGGAAGTGTTTTTATCTCTTGTTTACAGAGGAGAAAGGAGAGGTTAAGTAATTTACCCAAAGCCCCCACTCTTGGTCTGCCTGCAACCCTGAAAGTGTCCGGGGCGTGGGGAAAAATAAGAACCAGGAGAGGATTAGGAAACAGCCCCTGAAAATCAAAGGAAAAAGCATGGAGGAGCCCAGAGGCCCCTAGACCCACAGAGCGGAAAGACGAGACCAGTGAGGAGGGCCCGTGGCAGTCAGCAGTGCTGCAGCGTGGAACAGATTTGCATGTCTACCCTAAGTTACAGGGTCATGGGGCAGGACACGGGTGGGTGCTGTAGGCCTGGAGTTAGGGACACACACTTCCCCACACGTGTGTGGCGTTCTCACTCCTGGCCCATCTCCCCGGAGCCGCCTGGCAGTACAGAGCTCCCTAGGGGGGTGCTACATGAGGATGACAAGGCCACGGGCCTAAAAGGAAGCACAGCTGCCATTCCAGGGGTAGGGGACAAGGCCAGGGTGGCCCCCTGGGAAAGTTTGCAGGTTTGGTTTGTGGCCCAGGACTGCCTGGCTGTTGGTGGCGCAGCCTCGCAGCCTTCGCCAGGGGAGGGGAATGGGCAGGAACCCCTCCCCCATGCCTTTTTCCCTGGCTGGGGCCAGGGTGAGGTCGCTGTGGGTGCCAGGGATCTCCTCTGGGCCAAGGCGCCTGAGCTGTCAGCAGCAGGAGGTGTTGTGGGATGCCAGGGAGTGGGCACTGGGCTGAGCGGTGGCTGGTACACTCTGCTGTGCATTCCCCTGTCCTGTTGAGAGTTTAAGAAAGGGGAAGGAGTGTCCTCAGCTCCTTCTGGAGGCTCAGGAATGGAGGAGAGGTCTGTGGCCCACTTCACCTGAGGTGACCTCCTCACCATCCTAGCGCCGAAACGCTGGGGTGGGAACTCCACCCATGGAGGGGTGATGTCTCCCTCCCTTGGGTCTGCAGGGAGGATGGGATCATGGTCCCAGAGCTCCAAAAGAGCAGGTGGCCCAGGACCCCGAGGCTTGGCCAGCACACCCCAGCTGAGGATCTTGGGGAGGGGGTCGGGGGTAGAGTTGGGGGTGGCTCATTGGGCGTGCCCTGTGCAGCGTACCTAAGTACCTGCCTCCTCGTGTGTCCAGATGCTTTATCCCGGAAGCACACCCTCTTCCACCCATGTACCCACAGAAATAGAGGTGAGAAACAGACAGCCAAGTCTCAACCTCCCTGGTTCCCCAGGTCCTACACTCTTCAGACCCTCCTGCAAGCGCCTCCACCCCGCCCCCGCCCCATCCCGGCTCACATACTTAAGGGTTTCCCCTTGACTGAGATTGGGGAAGGGAAGCAGAGAGGGAGGGAGAAAAGCCCTCTCCTTTATGGAAGGCAGCTCCCCCCCACATCCCCTGTGTTCCTACCTGAGCTCCTAACCCAGGTAAGGTGCGTCTCCTCCAGAGGGATGGGATGTGTTCAGATCCCTGCGCAAAATTGCAAGAGGAGGTTGGGGCCATGTTTAGTCAGAAGAAGAAAGAAGACACCCCGGGAGGAGTCTGGCTTTTCTCTTCAAGATAAGGAGTGTGACAGGGGATAAGATTTAAGCCTGTCTCATCTTGGTTAATTACAGACTTTGGGGCAGAAAATTAGATCTCCCAAGTTACTGCTTAAAAGAGGAAGCCAGTGAGAAAAAGGGGGGTGTGGACGTGGGGGGAGATACAACTCTCCCTCCTCCACCTCATTCCACCTGAGATTTAAGCCTGGGTGGCCAGACCCTGGACTAGAACCTGCGAGATCTGGGGTGGCTGGGTAGTGCAGCGGGAAGGGCATCCCACGTCAGGTCGAGGCAGCCCCAGGTTGAAAGCCCAGCTCTTTTCCTTCTCGCTGGCGACCCTGGCAGGCTGACCCTGCTGTCTTAAGGCCTTCATCCACAAAAAGGTATACTAACCATTTCTGTCTCGCAACATTGTTACCAATGTCCAATGAGTTGATACATGTAAAGTATGTGTGTGCATGGTAGTAGTAAGTACTCAAAAATGTTAGCTATTTTTTTATTAGCATGAAATTTAAATAGGATATCAAAACAGATAGGAAAAAGCTGAACAATGCTTAGCATAGAGCAGGGACTGAATAAAGGAAGGGGAAATTGACCGGCCCGGTTCATGTATCTGGAAGGGCAAGGTCAGGGACTCCCTCTGGAAGGGAGAGGCTGAGGTGGCTAAAGGGCCATCCCCTCGGGATAGCAGACATAAATATTGCTGCAGGGTTAGCCTTGGCCCTGGCCCAGCTCCTGGGAGCAGGGCTGCTGAGGCCCGCGTGTTTTGAAGCCCATGAGACTGCAGAAGCTTGTTCAGCGCAAGTGGCTGAGGGAATAAGTGCGAACATTCATGCACTTATCCATCAACTGTTTAGGGGACTTCTACCGTGTGCCAGGCACAGTACTGGGCCCAAGTGATACTGCGAGGAGCAATATCAGCTGAGGCTTCAAAGATGTCTAACAGGAGAGTGCTGTGATTCAAATAATCCTAAAAAGAATTGCATATAATTACAATCAATGTAAATGTTACAGAAAGGTTGAGAGCACTGCGGGTCCTCAGCCTTGAGCAGGGCTGGGGGCTTCTTATCTAATGCCCAGCAGAGGGAGCTGGGGTCCCCGTCACCACCAGGGTCTCTCAACCTTGTGGTGCCTGACCCTGAGCTTATCTTCCTCCATCCCCTGACTCGTTCATTTCTTCAACATGTCTTCATTGAGCCCTTCCATAAACCAGTGCCAGTGTAAGGAGCTCAGGATGCGAGGGTGAGCCAGCCGCAGCCCTGGCACTCTGAAGGTCTGCCCAGCTCAGAGAACACGGATACCTAACCCAACTGGTGGTGTGGTTCGCGCCACACCCTAAGTGTTGTAGGCAGGTAAGCAGTAGGTGCTATAACGGGAGGAACCCAGGCTGGAAATACTATCAGTGGACCCAATACTACCAAGTGGTCTAAGGAGACAATTCTTGAATTAGGCTGTAGAGCCTTGTGGGGGTTACTGAGAGGGGAGCAAGCAGCAGCATACACAGAAGCCCTAGGGGAGGTGAGAGCAGAGCAAGCCAAGAGTTCACGTACCAACTCAAAGGCTAAGGAGGACCAGGATCAGGGACATATGATACTGACCCATCTTTCCCATAACCCACCCCTCCCTGGGGCCGCTCACTCCTGACAGCCCACAGTGCGTCTGGGCATCTGCCCTTTCGCAGCTCTTCAGTCCATTGTGCTCCACAGGAGTCCTTGATTACCCCTCTGCTGCGTACAGGGACTCAGCTCTGCCCCTTCCCTCCTGCAGGGTGTGTTTGCACTGTGCATTTCCAAGTGTGCTGTGCTTTCTATGCCCTTTTCTATAGAGGAGTTCAGAGGTCAAGCAGTCTGTCCAAGGTCAAAAAGGTAGTCACTGGCAAAGCTCACACCCAGATCCAGCCCATTCTAGCCACAATTTTATGTTCTTCCCATTATGGCAGGATAACCTAGAAGGGGCCCAGGGGAACCCAAAAGTGCCAAGCCCAGATGGTTCATCCAGGCCCTTCCTGGGCCACTTCAAGGTGACACTCACCCCAGGTATGGGCTGTGCACACATGTTCAAGGGGTGCTTCAGTTTTCCACTTTAGAGGAAGAGGATGGAGTTGGGCAGTTGGGTGTTGATGGCACTTGTTAGAATCACAGCCCAGGAGTGGGATAAGGTCAGCTTGGGAGTGGAAACCTAGGGTTGACAGGCAAGTGGCTCTCTCTACTTCCACTTCTTTCTGTTTTCCTTTTCCCAGTAATTGTTCTCATCTCATGAAGCTGGAATGAAAAGAGACTCAGGATCTGGTAGAGATGTGCTGTGACAGCTGTGATATCAGTCCAGAGGTGGCTGCCCTGTCTTTGACTGCTTGGGGCTGGGAAGACCCCCTTCCCTACCTGGTCTTGGCCTGACAGAAGGGACCATAGGAAACAGATATCCTCTACCCCCCTTTCCTTCTCTGGGCACTGAACTTGGGGCTCCAACGTGTCAACAGAAACTTGAGGATACCAGAGCTGACTTCTCCCAGACACCACTGCCTTCTACCCTGCCATGTCTTCCCCACCATCCCGGCACCACTCCCAGTCAATTCTTTACAAACATACCCTCTACTTACTGTGAAGCTGCTTCTACCATGAAAGTCTTTTTATTCTCACTTCTTTATCCTTCGTGATCCTCAAGTCATAGACCTCTTCTGAGACTTTGCACCTGGCTGGGTTAGTCAGGTTTCTGTCACCATGACAAAATACGATACCAAGAATATCAACTAAAAGAAGGAAATATTTACATTGGCTCATGGTTTAAGAGGTTCCAGTCCATGGCATGTTGGCTTTGTTGTTTCTGGGCCTAAGGTGGGTCAAAAACATCATGGCTGAGAAGGCCTGGTGAAGCAGAGCTGCTTACTTCATGGCAGCCAGGAAGCAGAGAAAGAAAGCTTGTCTGGAAGGAAAGAACCCAGGAACACTATGTACTCTTCAAGGACATGTCCCTGGTGACTCCTTTCATTCACTTATGTCATACATCCTAATAAGACTATTCAGCCAAGACACTGGTCAGTAGATCAATCCACTTGGTAAAATTAGAGCCCACATGACCCAATCACTACCCAAAAACTCATGAGCTAGCAACCAAGCCTTTAAAGACAATGAGCCTTTTAGGGGCACATTTTGAATCATAACCATGACACTGACTGACCAGATTATTGGCTTCAGCCTCTTGGTCTTCACACCCAGATGTTGAACCTCTTGCCCCAGTGACCTCCTGCTCCATTCTCCGCTGGCCTCCTGATGGCACATTGGGCTGTACTTGGATCCTGGCCATTGCTTGGCCATCTCCTCTAGGATTGTGGTTCTGATAACCCAGGCTTACAACCTCTTTCTTTCTCCCAGTTTTGAAAATCTCTGTTCTCCAAGCTCCTCCCTCTCCCTACCTGGGAGCCTACTGGGATGTGCTTCTCTCCCTGCCTAGTGTGGATTGGGCGGACATTCCCACCGTGACCTCTTCGAGCAATCCTTTTCTTGCTTTGCTGGTTTCCAGTAACAGTCCCCCACAGCAGCTGGTAGAGATTTTCCTATACTAATCAGGCCCTCAATCACACCTTCTTCTATTCTCAGCAAAGTTTTTCACTTTCTACTTTACCGGAATAATGCATCCTCTCAATAAACTCTCACCATGCCCTTTCTGGCAGGCACTGAGTCTTTGGCAACGGAGATAAGCAGCCCACAGTCCAGTGGAGGAGGACAGGGACAGGGTGATATATGGGTTTTCTAGGTGTCACTGGTGGATTTTGAGATCAGTGGCATCATGAGAACAGTGTTCTGGGGAACAAGGCAGTTGTGGGACATACTGGAGTATGCAGAGATGGTGCAGGAAGCAGGTGAGGACACCACGTGCTAGGTGAAGGGTAATAAGGCCTTGGTTGGGAATGGGGTGAGGAGGAGGAGCTGCAGAGGTGACAGGTGTGATGTATCTTGCAGAGACAAATGGCAACATGCTTAATGATGAAAGCATGTGGGAGGGAAGAGGTAGATGTCTGAGTCTGAGTGATATGGGGTATACATTTGCGAGTACGAAAAGTGCAGACGAAGGAACAGTAGACGTGGAGACAAACTATGACCTCAGTTAAGGCTTCCAAGAAGTGATACCCAGTGAGCCTGTGTAGGTCTGGAGCTCAGGGTGGGGTCCGAGCTGGAGTCATCAGGCACAGCATGTGGGCCAGGGAGGAAACTCAGACAGACAGGATTGCTCGGGAGAGTTGTAGAGAGAAGAGTGAGGCTGAGTTGGGCACGATGGCTCCTGACTGCTCCTAAGCCATCACTCCTGCCCCACTGAGACCTCTTACCATGTTTCTTTGGAAACGTTCCTGTTCGTCTTCTCCACTTTGATGCGCTGTCCTCCAGAGAGGCCTGTGTTGTTACAAACCATCTTCCCTGGAATGATATGCCAGGATCTGGCATAAAATAGAAGCTCAGAAGTGCCTGGGGTTTGGGCGGGTGATAATGATAAGGTGCTGTCTGCTTACTCCGTGCCAGGCATCTCCCTAAGTATTTGCATTTGGTAATCCATGTAATCTTCAGAACAACTTTGTGAGGTAGGTGCTTTACTCCTTTCATTTTACAGATGGGAAAAACTCAGCTAAGTTAAGTAATTTGTTGATGGTCATAGAAGTAGTAAGTGGCAGAACCAAGATCTGAACCCAGGTGGCCTAGCTCCAGAACTGATGCTTTTTACTTCCACACAAGTCTGTTTCTCAAAAATCTTAGAATCTAAGAACTACAACTGTGACTACTGACATGGAATGTTTATTGAGCCAGACACAGCGCTAAGAACTTTATTGATTATTTCTCTTTCATCTTCGGTACTGGCCATTGACCCAGGGCCTTACCCATGCTAGGAAAGCATCCTTTCAGTGAGTTACAACACATCTCTAACCCAGCTATTTTATTTAATATAAATGAGTTAATAGATGACTGAATTGATGCATGTGGGGATATGGTGTCTGGATGAGTATTTGAATAAAATATGTATGAGTTGATGTATTGTATGTATGGACAAGCAGATGAATGAGTAGAAGAGAAGGGAAATGGACAGATAGAGAGAAGGACACACAGGTGAGTGCGTGGATGTATGAACGACAAATAGTGAGTGGAGGTAGGAGTGGATGAAGGGTAGTTGAATGAACTGACAAAAGGTGAATGAACATACAAACAAGCAACATATGGATGAGAGAATTCATGGGCGGATGGGTGGGTGGTACAGGAATACACAAAGAAAATGATTGTGTAGAAGAATGAATGCGGAATGGGAAGATGAGTGGATATAGGCATCAATGAGAAGATAAACAGAAAAATGGGTAAATGAATGGGTGGATGAGTAAGTCGGTGGGTGGATGGAAAGGTGCATGGATGGTGGGATGGATGAGTGGATAGACCATGGGCATAGAGATAAAGGGCCAGATGGATGGAGGACCAGCCAGGTGGTGAGACGGCAGGAGGACTAGGTAACTAGAGGCTGTGTCGATGAGCGAATGGGTAAGGGGTTGGAAGATGGATGTGGGGAATGATGGAGGAATTACTGGTTAGATAGCTGGATGGATAAAAGAGTGATTTTCTATATTTAGGGCCATAAAAGAAAATAAGAAAAAGCCACAAATTATAGTCCCTAGTCCTTTCTTCCTAGATATATCTATGCCTTTTCTTAGCTATTTCTTCCACATTGGTACGTAGAATGTGCCTTGTCTTATCCTCCTATCCCTAACACACATGCACAATATATACACACACGTATGTGCATGCAAACACAGGGGGAGAGGCAGAGAGAGAGAGAGAGACAGAGACAGAGGAGAAAACCAGGCACTGAACATTGGTCCCCACTCCTCCCACACAGAGACACCCTAGAGAGGTTTTTAGCCAATCCAATTTCTTTCTTGCTCTCCTGCCTTGATGTCCATAGAATGTGCTTGCAGAAAACCAGCCCAGGAAGAAGGCAAGTAGTGGTTTGTCCTCAGTACTAATCCTGGCCCACAAGACCTGAGCAGATGCCAGGATTAGATCAGAGTGGGAAAATAATAGGCACTCCAGAAAGTGGTAAGAGCGCAGAATTAGGGGAAGCGTGTTTTGTGGGTCTGGCAGGAAAGACAAATCTCTTCCCAGCTACAGCATTTGGGCAGGATGGTAAGAATGAGGCCGCGCTGAGGTAGAAGCCTGGAGAAGAAGCAGCAATCCCCACTCCACAGTCTGTAAAACCAACCCAATTGCAGGTCCTTGGTTCAATGCTACTACATGGGCGCTGTGTGACCTTGGAATACTCACTTAGCCTTTGTGACTTTTCTCATCTATGAAACGAACAACGAACATCCATCTTACATGGTTGCCAGAAGAATGAAACAGGATATTGCAAAGAAAGTATAAAATTGTTTCAAGAAATAATAAAACATTAGATTCCACGGATAAACTAAGGATGTACCCCTCTGTGTCTGTTTAGAAAGAGATGTGGGCCTGAGAGTATTATAACATCACGGTTCTAGGGTCCCCATGGCCTCTGGGTGCCAGCACAGCCCTTTAGGGGGCTCTCCTAGAGGAGTTGCTTTCTGTTTCCTGACCTCACAGGCTCAGGTCTATGGAGACTCCCCAAGGTCTGGGCAGGAGAAAAAAGCATCAGGGCACAGATTGGGTGGAAACTAGCCTTGGAACCCCTGCTCCAGCCAACCCTCCCCTACTGGACCAGGCTCCCAGAGGGCTGGGCACCCAGCTCCAGGCTACACAGAAAGGAGCTGCTTGTTGTGGGGGGTGAATCACAAGGCCCCCAGAATGGCCTGGGAGGAAAGAGGAAGGGAGGGCTCCTCCCCTGCCAGGAGCAGGCTCCTGACACAGCTGGACCTCACTGCTGAGCCTGGGGACTACTGACCCGCAAGCTGGGACCTGCGCCTTTTCCCTCCCCCATGGGGGCTTGCTTCACCTCTCTGTCCCACTTTTATCTTCATCGTGTCAACATGGTGTAGATGGAGGGACAGAGGCTGGGAGCTTGTTTTGGGTCCCACAGACGTCTGCATATTGAATAACTGGGCTTTTGACTCAGCGGGAAGCAATTTCTTCTCTTCAGCTGGGCTTGTACTGGCCTTGACTTCTTATGTAGATTCATCCCGGAGCGACTCTGCAAAGATGACCTATTTATTACCCCATTTTATGGATAAGCCAAGTAAGGTTTAGGGAAGTAACTTCCCGAAAGTCATGGGTCTGGTAAAAATTAGAGCTTGGATTTGAGCCCAGGGTGTGTCTGATCTCAACTAGAGTGGTACCTTAGGGAAGGGTCCTCAAGACAGGTGCCGCACGGTGTCCTACTGAGGAGGTCAGAGGCCTGGGAGGGTGAGGCACTGTTCTGTTTTGCTCAGTGCCAGGGCTTCCACTCCACCTGCAGTTCTACACCAGGAGCTCTGGCACTGTGCACGCTAAATGACGGTGCTGAATGGTGCCAACAAGGCCAGACCCAGTCCCAGCCCCCACCCGAGGCTCAGGAAATGACACACCTGAGCTGCAGACCTGATTGTTGGCTCCTTCTCCAAGATTGCCTCCCAGGGGAGGAGTTTGCCCCAGTGGTTGATGGTTGCTTAGCGGCCCTAGGAGAGAGGGAGGCCAGGCCTCCTGGGCTGAGGGAGTATCCTCGGCTTGGCCTTAGCCCCTGTAGTGCAGTGTCTGGGCACACTGGCCTGAGGGCCTCTGGGCCTTGGTTCTTGTCTTGCTGTGTGATCTTAGATAACATACTGAATATCTCTGGGCCTCCTACTCCTCTTTTGCAAAGAACTGGAGACACCATTTTCAGCCTATCTTCTGAGCAGAGGGACAGTAAAAGGCATGGAGGGGTGGTGTGTCTGACTCGGGAAAGATTTGGAACTCTGTACGGTCTGTCCATGGGTAAGAATTGTTAGCAAGCATGAGACAGCACCCCGGGGCTCCCTGTAATTTCTTTCACAAGTCTGTGCATAGAGGCAGCCCTCTCTGACGTCCTTGTACAGGTTTCCTGCTCGGGGGCATGGAGCACGTGCTAAGGGACTGGGGAGGGAGGATGGCTAGAGGGATGGTGATGAGCTCTAAGTCGGTGGCTAAACTCTACTGTGGACACAGCTGGGTGCCGAATTCAGCTCTAGACATCATCTGCTTTTGTCACAGGTAGGGTGACTTAGGCACTGGAGGGGACAGCCACCTGAACTCCAGCGCCCACATTCTCAGGGCCCTTGCGGCCAGCCCGTGGAGACTTTCTTTTGGGGCTGCCTGAGGAGAGCAGCGAGGAGGCCTGAAGCGCCTACAGGGAAAGGAGAACAGGCAGTGTCTCTTTGGTACTGTGTGTGGGTCGCTCCTTCTTCCACACTAGCCTTGGCCAAGGGACAGGGCGGCTGGGGGAGGGGAGGGCAGAGCTTTACAAAGGAGGAGGCAGGAATTCTGGTTGGAAATCATTCAAATGAGGCTATGAAACCAGAACCCTGCCTCAGAACAAATTGGCCAGATTTGGCCTGGGGCCGGGGGACAAGGAGAGTGGAGGAGGTTGGGGCCTGGCTGAGGCAGGGAGGAATTGGACCGGAGTCCAACGTGTGGCCCTAAAAGGAGGCCAGGCTTGGGACATGATGGGTAACAGTCATGCCTGTTCCTCCTTCTGGACTCCCTGTGGCTGCCTGCCAGAGGAGGAAAGCCACCCATCTGGCCTGTCCCAAAGGGAAGGGGTCTGGTCTATCACTGACTGAGGCTAGACTACCCAGCTTCGATTCGCCACCCCTCTGTCCCTGCTCCTGTTCCTGCTCTATGTTTGTTCCAGAAGTTTCCCCATCTTACCAAGTGTTCATCCAAATACCCATTTTGTTAAGTCTCGTGTTCTGTGCTAACCTCAGGGGATACGAGGGTGAGCTCAGGTGGGGGACTAGATGAGGAATGGGTGACATCTGAGGCTTTGAGATAGGTCTTTAAAAAATGAGCTTTTAGCTGGGCTTGGTGATACAGCCCTGTAATCCCAGCATTCTGGGACTGCAAGGGCAGGATTGCAAGTTTGAGCCCAGCCTGGGCAACTTAGTGACTTAGCAAGACCATGTCTCAAAATCAAAATTAAAAAAAAAAAATGGGCTGGATGCAATGCAAAGTCCCTGGGCCTGGTCCCCAGTACAAAAAATAAAAAAATAAAAATAAAAAATTTTTAAAAAGAAAAAGACAAGAAGGAGGTGGGCTTCTATTCCTTGTTCTAACTGGAAAGGTTCCTGGTTGGCCTTTCACAGGGCCAAGCTGCCCTGGAGAATTTTGGAGGATGCCTCTCCGCCCTAGACAGAGCTGGGGACAGACTTAGGTCAGGAATGAGGGAGGGGTAGGCAACAGGGGGGTTCACAGAAGGGCCAGGCAGGAGCAGGCTTGGAGGGAAACGAGGCCTTCAGGGACCCATCAAAGGAGCTGCTGTGTGAGAGGCGACCTTGGAGGGGTCATGCGGGTTCACTTGCTGCCTGGAGAGGATGAAGCCCTTTGTGATGAGGGGTGGGGAAATGTCTAAAGGCTGGACCCAGGCAGAACAGCAAGGACAGGACAGAAGTCTCCTCGTCCAGGGCTAGCTTCCTGTCCAGCTGGCTTGGAGTCTCCTTAGGCAGAGCCCTAAGGAGATCTTTCTAGAGAGAAGTGCTGTCTGTCTGTTCATTGTGGTCTGGGTATCTGGGCCTCTTCTCCAGGAGAAAACAGGGATCCTGGCCACCCTGATCCCCCGCTTCTTTGATTCAACATTCAAATCCAAATCTCAGCGCCAGCTGAAGCAGGGTACAAGCCATGACTCACGTGTCCTGCCTCCCTGATCCTGGCTCGGGATCGCCTCGGCATCCTGTGCCTACACATTTCCCCATCAGGCAGGGTCTGCCTTGTTCCCTGACAAGCACTCCTACTTTCTGTCCCGCCCTAGCAGAGGGGGCCAGAGACGGAATGGGACCTCTTCCCACACTTCCCCAAGCCCGCAGACCATCCGGAGGAGACATTACTCCCCACTGCCTCCAGTGTGGGAGTCTCAGAGGCTTCCGGCATCTTCTCCTCTCCCCTCTGTGTAGACTCCCAGGGGTTTCTCTGACCTGCTCCTCAGAGTGAGGGTCTGGGCCATATTCAAACTCTTCACACCACCTACCCTGCCTCAGGAAGGTCTCAGGGTTCTTTGTGTTCCTGTTCCCCCCACGGGGCTTCCTAAGACCCCTGTGCCCTTCCCGGTGAAGTCCTTGAAGAAAGGTACCTTTCAAGGAACTAGGTGGTGGTCTCCTGGGCCGTGGGTGGGAGGCTTCTGGCCCTTCCTGGGGGATCAGACTAGGCCTGGACCTCTCCTCTCATCCTCTCAACTTGGGGGTGGTGTTGAGTGAGCTGGGGGGAAGGTGATGGGAGGGGCAGGAGAGGCGGGGGAACCGGTCCTGTGTTGTTCTTGGCTTGGAGCCCCCAGCCCCAGGGAAATCCTGACTCTGTGGAAAACTGAGCAGGCAGTCAGGCTTTTGGGGGAGGAGCTGGGGGAGGGGAAGAGGAGGAGAAGGAGGAGGGTCCAGGGCTCAGGGTAAGGTGGGGGTAGGGGCTCCTCTCATAAATCAATCCCACCAGCCTCTCAGGCCTGACAAAAACCAGAGACCCAGGGTCCCTTGGGGGCTGGGGCTGGAGAAGGGGCACAGATTCTGATAGGCTGTGGGGGAGGGAAGGCTGAACTGAGGGCCAGCATCTTGCTCAGAGGGCTCTGCCTGTAGCCCCCCAAAACAACAGGTGTGTGTAAGTGGGGGAGGGTCTGAGAAAACAATTTCACAACTACCAGAGGAACTGGGGTGGCTGTGACAGATTAATGGGGGAGGGGCCTCACAAGTCTGCGATTCAGAACACTTGTATTGCCCCAAATTCTGGCCTGGTGCAACCTCTGAGGAAATGCGTGACTTCAGACCAGGTATTCCACCTCTCCAGGCAGGCCCCAGTCTTCTCAGATGTGTGAGGGTGTGGTAGGTGGGGGAAGGCATGAGGCTGAGCGAACACAGAAGCCTCACCCCACTCCTCCGTCCTCTGGAGAGACACAGCAGGCCCCCTCAAAGGTTAGCTGAAGAAAGAACCCCACTCCGGAGGTGGCAAGGCACTAGCCCAGGTGCCACCATTTAATACCTGTGGCCGTAAACAGGTGCCAGAGCCTCTCAGATCCTCAGTTTGTATCTGTAAGATGGGTGTCATGAAGCCTCTCTGACAGGCCTGTCACGCCAGTGAGGGAAACCACGCATGTGAAGCACCTGGTGCCGATCCTTCTTGGCGGACGGCTGTCTGTATTTGGTGCTCACCTCTTGTTTGCAGGTCTTGGCCTTCCAGGGGTCACCTCTCTCTCCTTTGATTCTTAAGTACTGACCCAAGTCTAGTGATTCCATCTCCCAAACCAGCGAGTTGGAAAACCCTGAGCCTCAGAGTCTTTAAGCGAAATCTGCAGAAGGAATGTGGAGGTGACCAGGGAATGGGAGGCACTGGCCCAGGCCATTCCATGTCCCTTCTGTGAGTCTGAGCAAACCTACAGGGCTAAGCCTCACCTAGGACAGAGCCTGGGCAAGTTGCTGTCCTTGAAACCCCTCGTTGGTTTTTATTTCCCCAGGGGGCCTTGCCAACATCCAGAATTTCATATAATTGAAACTGAGGCAGTGCCAAGGGACCATATAGGGATAATGAAAACAGTGGCCTGGACCTTGCTGGGTCTAAAACAGGACAGACCTGCCGTGTTCGAAGGTATAGCCTCTCAGTGGGGAAGGATTTGTGAGGAGCCTAGAGGAACGGGGATGGCTAGCAGGCTCCCAAATCATCCCTATCCAAGTACATATATATATATATATATATATATATATATATATATATATATATATATATATATATATATATATATATATGTATATATATATATATATATATATGACAGGGTATTGCTCTGTAGTCCAGGCTGGTCCTGAATTCACTACATAGCCAAGACTGGCCTCAAATGCACATTAACCCTCCTGCCTCAGCCTCTCTAGTGCAGGGATTACAAGCATGTGCCACCATGCCCTGTTTATGTGGTGTCGGGGAATTGAACTCAGGGCCTTGTGTGTGCTAGGCAAGCACTCTCACTGCTGTGCTACTCATCCAGGCCCCAAATTTATGTTGTCCACTAGATGCCAGCCCCTCAAGTGGCCTCAGAGCTGTGAAGTGCTGGGAATGTCTCAGCTAGCTGGGTCCCCTTATAGAAGAAGAAAGCCTCTTTGCAACCTCCACGGCAGGTAGGCACTCTGACACTGCTTGACTACTTCCAGAAACAGGGCCCTCATACTTGCCAAGTCAGTCGTGCCTAAGCTGGGCAGCCCAGATGACAGAAAAGTTCAAAGTGGACAATATACAAGAAGCGTTTATTGCTGGTCCTTTGTGGGAACCGGGAGGGCGTCAAGCAGCACAGCTGGGGATGTCTTCCCGAGGGAGGGAGGGAAGTGGGCAGGGCTGCCTGCTTAGGGTGAGGCCCGGGATCCTGGGGCAAAGGCTCAGGCCTGGAAGGAAGTGATGGAGTGATGAGGTTTGAGTATCTGCTTGGCCAATAATTGACTGTGTGGCTTTAAGTAATCCCTCCCCTCTTTGTGCCACAATTCCCACAGTTGTAGGAGCTGAGTATGGGACTTCTAAGGGCTCTGCTTCTAGCCATGGATACTTTTCTGAGAGTCTATGAATAGTGGGTGCAGAGAGATCAGAGCTTGGTCCACTGGGGCTGAGCTGGCTCAAGAGTGCTCAGAGAATGAGCCCTGTGTGGGATGAGACAAGGTTCCCTTTCATTTCTCTAGGCCTTGGCAACAGCCCCAGGCCCCAGGCTCTCCATCCTGCCAAGGTCAACCAGACCCTGACCTGGGGGGTACAACTGCCTGGGGCAATTGAGGTCAGAGCTGGGGACTTGGGAGGAGCCCAGGGCAACTGTTCAGATTCCTGTCATCCCAGCTAGAGTTAGGGTCTGAGCAACTGCAGCTCTGTGTGCCTTGTGTTCCTGAAAGTGACCCAGAGCTCCCTCCCCACAGTCCTCTACAGCCATGGTGGTCCCTGGAAAGACCTCCACTGGCCCTAGTGGCGTCAGACAGGCCTGGTATGGAATCCAGACCTGCTGATTACAAGCTGAGTAACCTTGAGCAAGTCACTGCTGCTTCTCATCTGGAGGACAGTGACTCCAATATTTGATTTGCATAGTTACGGTGAAAAGAAAGACGTGAGTGGACACTGTGCCTATAGCGCACTCTGCGAAGAGAGCCCATGATGACCGTCATCAGAAACCCAGCAAGGCAGAGAAGATGCAAAGGAACTGGGAAGAGACGACTCCTCCTGCTTGCTGCCTCCGTCCTCAGTCTCTTGGTCTGTTTGTCCGTCAGGGAATTGGGGGCTTCCAATTCTCAGGCCCTAAAATCTGCACAATTTAAAGTAGTCAAAACAAACCTTCCACTCGCTCTATTTATGCCAAAAGAGAGAACAAGCTCCTGGCCAGGCCTAATGGATTCCAGGTGTGCTCTGTGCCCTGCAGCGGCTGAGCCGGCCGCCATGGTGGTGGCTGTGACTTTGCCCTGCTGGCTGGGAAGGCTTAGCGAGGCCAGACCTCTCTAGCCTGGCTTCCAGCCTGTGCAAACTGTGGAGTTGGATCAGACCCCACCTAGACATTAGTCTTGTACTCAGAGATCCTAGGGTTCAAAGCCAGGAGATACTGTCCCCACCCCCAGCAGCAAGGGGGTCTCCCAGACTCCTGCTTTGACCTCAGGAGGTTCAGGGGCTGCCCAGACGATTTTCACAGACCTGTAAAACTCCCTCTCACGGGAGGTCGGCCGTGGGAGTGACCTCCCAGAGAGGCTCCGAGAACCAGGTGGGAGCCCAGAGGGCACAGTGAGGTTTCCTTTATTACCATAATATATTAATTATCGTGTTGTATAATCAGAGTGACAGCCGTCGCTTATTAATGGCAAATCACGGGCCAGGTACCGTATTTGGTGCTTTCCACCCGTGAGCTCATCAAGTCGTCACTGCCAGGCATGGTGATGAATGGTTAGCATGATGGCCAAGAACAGAGAGGGCCCTGGAGGCTCAGGGACAAGGAGCCTTGCGTGAAGTCACAAAGCAAGATTCAGGCTCAAGTGGGACTTGAGTTCCAGGCTGCCTGACCTCAATGCTCAGGTCTGCTCTCCAAACTGGGTGTCTGGCTCTACTCTGCTCAGAGTGTGACCCAGTCCTTCCCTAAAGGAAGTGAGTGTGTGCGTGTGAAAGGACCAGGTTAAGAGGGCAGAGCGTAGTGTGATTCTTCTGGGGAGTAAACAATGCCAGAGGCTTGAGCACCCATCAAACAGGCATGCAGCATGTCCTGCCCCCCCAAGTCTCTGCAGTCTCAAACCTCCGGCCACCTGCTACCTGGGTGAACACTGTCCCTTGCAACTTCTTTACCCCCGCGCCACCCCCACCCCCTGGACTGGACCAGCCCGCCCTTGCTGGAGATCATTGCTATGGGATCATTTTCTGATTTCTCCTCTTCCATCCAATCAGCTAGGCCCTCTAGACAGACCAGGAGGTTTCCCAGCAGGGGAGAACTGGAGACCCACCCTGGACCTTCAGAAGGTATGTGGGCACGTTAGCCTTGAGGGATTGCTTTGGGCCTTCTTTGGGGAAATTATCAGTATTGTTCACTTTCAGCATCTGTGTCTCAACAATCATCCCATAAATACAGGTTTTGCGTGTGCATGTTAGGGGTTGGGGTGGGGGGTCAGGGCCTGAGCCCAGGTACCACTGAGCTACATTCACAGCTTATCTTTTAATTTTTTGATTTTGAAACAGGGTCTCACTATGTTGCTAAATTGCCTAGGCTGGGTTTGAACTTGGGATCCTCCTGGCTCAGCTTCCCAGAGTGCTGGGATTATAGGCCTGTGCCACTCAGCCCAGCGCCCTACAGAAGTCTTATCAAGTTAGAATTTTGCAAAGCACCAGGTACTGCCCTGTATAACACTTAACAACGTCTGATTATAAACTTATTTGGTTACTTCTGCTTTCCACAGACTGCATGCTTTGAAAGGAGGCAGGGTAGGTGGAGGTGGTACCAGGGCTCAGGGCCTGAGCCAAGGTACCACTGGGCTACATCTGAGCCTTCCCAGTGCCCTGCACAGTGCTAACACAGTCGTAGTAGGTACCTGGCACATTTTGATGAATGTAGCCATAGATGAATGCGTGAAATAGAATCAGTAGGAAGCTGAGAAGGGGCGAGCGATGCTGGACCACAGAGGAGGCTGGGAAGGAGTATGACTGTCAAGCTCCTGGAGTCTATGTCCAAAGGGGGTGGTGTGGGAAGCATGTACCCTTGATGTCCCTCAAGATGCTAGGCATGGTTCTGGGGTGGAGAAGCTGCACAACAGGGCCCTTTCCCCTGCCAGGAGCTGAACTGTGGCCGCCTCCTGCAGACAGGAAACCCAAGGAAGCCCAAGGACTAGGCCCTCTCTTGTAAATCCAGACCCTCACAACTCAGGAGGGCCGCCAGCCAACTCCTCCAACCCCTCAAAAGGGAATTCTGGAAGAGCCTCAGTGTTTGGTCCACTTCGGGCAGGTCATGGAGAAAGGTTCTAATTCTTAAATTTGCAAGGTGGACCATTTCCCAGCTCGTGTCTCCACCCCTCTGTCTTCTAAAGCTGTTCAGTGCATGACCCTTTCTGCAACGCGCAGTCTACCAGTTCCTGCTCCGTAAACTCATATTCTGGGAGCGTGGAAACGGAAGTTTCTTGTAGTCAAAAGGGTCTGGGATCAAAACGAGCTCCGCCGTGTTTTAGAGAGGGATCTGGGGACCATTCGGCTTCTCCAAACCTTAGCGTCCTCACCTGTACAACTGAGGCAATGATCCTCACCTTCCAGCGTCACTGAAGGGTTAAAGAGGATCGAGTGAGCAAGACAGATCTAGGCTCTCATTCCTGTGGTCACCCAGGAGCTGTGTGATTTGAGGCAGGACTCGGTGTGTCTCTGGGTCTCAGCTTCCACATCTGTCAAACAAGAGGGTTGAGCCCCATGATCGAAGGCCCCTTCCAGCTAGAACTTGCCTGGTTCTATTCTGAGGAAAGAGCCCCACCTCTGGGGTGGGGGGACAGGAGGGGGGACTCAACATTCTTTCAGCTCAAATTCAACCCAGGCACATGCTTGCCCAGCCCCACCCCTCGCATTTAGCCTGAAGCTGTTGCCACACTAGCCACGCCCTTGGCACCAGGCTGTTTCCCCCCACACCACCCCACCCAGACCGATTTGCCAGGGCCACAGGTGGGTGGCAGAAGAAGAGGATGGGAGAGAAAAGGTGCCGTGGAGGAGTCCCAGGAGTGGGAGGTGGAAAGGGCGGGGCCTGGAGCCCAGCCGCCTTCCGGCTCTGCCCCTTCCTAGCCAGGTGCCCTTGGGCAAGGGACTTTAACCTTTTGGAAGCCCCTTTCCTCATTTATGAACAAATAACAGCAACGATTTTTAAAGCCTATGAGCATGCCGTGAGGATCGGACGAAAGAATACATGCCAAGTGCCTGGCACGAGGGTTTTGTCCTCTGGGGGAGGGAGGGACCCACTCCCTTCCGTCGGGCCTTGGGGAGATTCCACCTGTGCGGGCGCTTTGGCGACTTTGCGGGTCAGAGCGAGAAGAGCTGGTGGCCCGCACCTGGCAGCCAGCCGAGCCAGCTCGCCCGGGACGGCAGGCTGGGGTCTCGGGCCGGGAAGCTCTGGACCCGGCAGGCCCCCGCCCCCGCCCGCAGCGTCTTTGCCGCGTCCAAGCGCCTTTGATCTGCAACCTTCGGGGGGATTAAGAGCCCGCGATCCCCGCTCCCCGGGGTCCCCCTCTCCCCGCCACCCTCCCTCGGGCTGACCTCCCAGTCGGCGGCCCGGGCTGGGGGCTGCTCCGCCGCCGGTGGTCCCAGCCGCTTGGGCCGACGCGCCTCCGGGCAGGCCGCTTGGATTACAGGGGCAGCAGCCGCGGCGGGCGGCTTTGGGGGGGCCCGGGAGGCCGGGGCCCGGGGCCGGGGGCGGGGCGGGAGCGCCGGGGAGGGCTGCGGCGGGCGCCGCCCGGACATTTTGGCCGGGGAATCTATGTAAAGTGTTTAAAAAGAAAAACTCTCCGGAGGAGGACGTAACCTTTTCTTAACATCTGGGGCTCAATTAGCTAATGACAGCAAAGCCTTCTCCGGTGTCGCTGACCCCTGGGCGGCAGCCCGGCGTCCCCACCCCCAGTATTTATACAGCTGCGGCCCCTCGCTGGGCCGGGGGGCCGGGGGCTCGGCTGGGTTATCTCGACGGAGATCCGCCGCCCACCCCAAAGAGGAGAAGGCTAGGGCTCAGCGCCGGATCCCAGCCGCGGGCCCTCCGTGTCCGGGGCCCCTCGGTCGCCCTCTCCCGGCTCCACTCGCGGCCTCCGCCCTCCTCCCCGTCCTCCACTCATCCCTTTCTCCCTTTCTCCCACTTCCCCTCGTCTCCCGCCGCCCTCCATCCCCTCCTCTCTCCCACTCTGCGGTCCCTCTCTTCCGTGTCCCTCGCCTGTCCCTTCCTGTCGTCCCTGTCTCTCCGGGGCTCCCTCACTTTCTGGCACTCTCAATAGCACCCTTGTCCCCCCCACCCCCACCCCCCCTTCGCGGGCTCCTGTCATCTCTGTCTCTCCCGGCCTCGACCTTTAAGTGGCCGTCTGTCCCCCCCACCCGGTTGCCAGGCAGACACCCCCCGGGGAGCCCGCGCAGAGCTGGGCCAGCCCTGGGCCTGGCGCCCTACCTCACCCTGAGCCAAAGCAGTGCCCCAAGGCGGCACGAAGTGGCAGTGAGGAGCCTGGGGCTTGGAAGGAAGAGTTGGGGTTCCACCAGCTCCAGCAGGGAATCAAGCCTGTCAACCTGGGGAGGCCAGTCAGCTGGGCATCAGTCCCCTCCGCTAGAGAACGGGCATAATAGCAGTCATTAACTCTAGGGAAGCATGCTCCTCCTAAGGGGCCTCAGAGTAAGGTGTTCTTTCATTAGGGAATGTGCTGCTTGATTTCCTGAAGAAAATCTGGTAGTCTGTGGTTTTTAGTTTTCCAGGGTAGAACTGTGGTCCAAAATGTTACTTCCCACTCTTTCAAATACACCAAGGTGCTGATACACACTGAAGTTTTTTTTTTCTTAAATCAAAGCATAAATTTTTCTGACTCGTTTTAATTTGATTTTTTAAAGAAGGGGAAAAAATCCCTGCAACCATAGGCAACGTTTGTAAAACCGGGGAGGGCGGCACCCAGCTGACCCAGGGCAGCACCCTAGGCTTACTGCGGCGGGGGCTTGGCCAATCTTCACGGGAATGAAACGAAAGGGGTCCGTGACTCGGCGCCCCCCGCGGGGGGACCGAGGAGCCGTCCGCCCACGGCCACCGCTGTCTGCAGGCTGTCGCGGAGCCGGGGTTCGCCCCTCGGAGCCCAGGAGGGGAGCTCCACCCGCAGGTGAGGCGTCGAAGACAGCGACAGCTCGGAGGCCTTCGGGACAGCGGAGGCCACCGCCGCCACGTCCCGGCGACCCCGTAGGGCCCTCGAGGCCGCGGGGACCTTAACCCCCGCGCCCCGCCGGCTCCGCCCGGCCGGCGGCCACAGCGGATGGCGTCCCGGGAGTCTCGCTCTCATCCGACCTGGCCCCGGCGCGCGCTGAGGGGTCCCGCCGGCCGTCCCCTGTCCCTCCCCGGGGACCCCGGCCCGGCGTGAAACCGAGAAGGTGGCAGCAGAAACCGAGCCCGGCCTCCGCCGAGGGCGATGTCGCGCCCGCGCTCGGGCGGGGACGCGGTGGCCGCCCTCGCGGCAGGTGCCGGGGCGGGCCGGGCGGGGCTGGAGGCTGCGCGCACCCGCGGCCGGAAGTAAATACTAATTAGGGACGACGTATGCTAATCTGCACCTGGAGGGGCGGTCCTGGGCTGCGGGAGGGAGCGGGGCGCAGGGGAAGGAGTTGGGGAGCCCAAAACTTCCGGAAGCGGTAGATGGCCTGATAAAAGGGACAGCCGGGTCTGTAACCGCTCGCCCGCTGGGTGGCCTCGGGGCAGTACCCAGGGAAGTTGGGCAGCTTCGGTTTCCTCTTATGCAAGACAGAACTCGGGTCGAGTTCCTTCCCAGGCCCAGGCCCTCGGTCAGCAGAGAGATGGGCGGCCCAGGAGCCGCGGGAGGGCGGCCTGGCGGAGGTGTTGGTAGGAGTTGCAGATGCCAGGAAGAGATGGGATGAGTCTGGAAGAAGGCTCAGGGCCTGGGAGCCAGTTGAAAGCAAAGTTGGAGACGTCTCTGAGGGATGGGAAAGGGCCGGCACTCCCCAGACTAGCTTGCGCCTTGCTATCTATATACGCGGACCCCCTGAATTCCCGCTGTGCGTCCTGGTACGCCTCATTCATCCCATTTTAAGGGTGGAGGAAAAGGGGCTCAAAGTGGCGAGGAACCTTGCCTAGACCGCTCAGGTGGCGATGGAGGCGCAACATGAACTCTGCTGTGTCGGCACCCAAACGGAGGCTCCTTCTTCCACGATTTCTGACCCCGAGCCTGGGCTCTCCTTCCTCCCTCAGGTGTGTCCATCCTGGGGCAGTGACCCGTTCAACTGGAAGGAAGGGGCTGGGCGATCAACCCAGTGAGCCTGACTTGAACCTGGCAGGAAACCTCCACCCACTTGAGGTGACAAGGGAAAGGGTGGGCTTCCCCCCCCCCAATAGGATCAAGCCATATGGTTCTGCAACATGATATCCTGCTGTTAATATCTCCACGCATATTATACATCTCTCACTTAAAGTTGTACAGTACCCCTTTGAGTAAATGTCCATTTATTATTTATTACCATATCACTGGACATCTGCATTATTGCCAAAGCTTTGCAATCACATACAATGCCACAGTGAACATTATTGTAAGAATATCTTTATACAGATACAGCATTTCTAGATCAGATAAATGATATCAATGTATGATCATGTAAAATTCTTAGCACTAGACTTTTCTCCAAAGAGTTATGCCACTTCACGCTTCCTCCACTAACCTGTGAGTTACTAGCTCTCTTACATCCTTACCACTGTGTACTCTGTGTGTGTGTGTGTGTGTTTGTGTTGCCAATCTAGTGAATATTTCTTTTTCTTTTCTTTCTTTTTTTTTTGAGACAGGGTCTTGCTCTATATCCCAGTTGGTCCTGAACCCACTGATGTAGCCTGGGCTGGCCTTGCACTCAAGACAATCCTCCTGCTTCAGCCTTCTAAGTGCTGGGATTACAGGTGTGTGCCACCACCATGCCTTGCTTTATGTGGTGCTTGGTAATTGAACTTAGGGCCTTGCGTTTGCAAGGCAAGCACTGTAACCGCTGTGCCATTCCTCCAATCCCTTTCACTTTTGCTTTTATTTGTATGTCCTTGAGTCTCTGCAGTTCAGCCAAAGACACATTAAGCTGAAGAAAGTATTATCTGTGAAAAATCAAAAACTCAGCAGTGACTAGCAGGGACTTGGGGAGCTCCCAGGAAGAGCTTGCTGTTAGTAACTAGGTATATAGATATCAGATTTCCTTTCTCAGTCCTCCTCCTCCTCCTCCTCCTCCTCCTCCTCCTTCTTCTTCGGTTTCTGCTTCTTTTAATATATACGCACTACAAATTCATTTACATGTCGATTGCATACAGTTTGGGAAGGTGGAGCTCATACATACCAATTTTAGATAGCTTCCCCCTTCCCCATCCTATCCTCCACCCACCCCCCATTCTTAGACTCCAGGTGGCTCTAATGACCCCAGGAGCTTTTGGTGGTGAGGTCTGGAGACTTAGAATATCTTGGCAAGCAGCCAGTCACTTATTGGACAAATCCTGGCTTCACACAAGTTTCAGGGACATGTCAAAAAACTGCACAGGACAGAAGATAGCTGATTTCAGAGAGGGCCCAGGAGTGGGTTCGGCTTCCTGAAAGAGCCAGGCTTGAGGATGAGTGTCACAAGGCTATTCTGAGCACTAAATAATAACTGGGAAACCCATCCTCGGAGGAGGAGAGGGGTGGGAAAAGAATGGAACTTTAAATTTAGCAAAGGTGGGCTTAGGAGTGGGTGAGAGAGTGGCTGTGCAACCCACCCCGTATACACACCCACTCTGGCCCACTACTATCAACAGCTGGTAGTTTTGAGTGCTGTCAGTATAAGATATTGTTCTAAGTGTTTCGATTTATTCAGTAGCTTATCCTTGCAACAGTTCTATGAGCTAAGTGTAATGATCAGCCCATTTTGTACATGAGAGCATGGAGACACAGGTTTATGTGGCTTTTACCCAGAGTCACAGAGCTAGAGAGTGGCCCAGCTGGGGCTCTAATGGAGCTCCAGAGTCCTTCTTTTCAATCACCACACGTGTGGCTTTCCTTGACTTTCTTAGGCTGTTTAATAACTGCCATCGGTTGACAGTATACCAGATACATTGGTGGTTTGGGTTTCTGTTGTCACCATTGCTCATAACAAGCCTATGAAATAGAAGAGGCCACTGTTAATTTAGAGTTGAGAAGTGAGGATCAGCGAGACTGCATATCTGGGCAAAAGTTATCCAGATAAAAAGAAGCTGGGCCAGACTTTGAACTCAGATCTGTACACATCAGAAGCTCTCACCCCTTCCACATTACTACAGGGCCTCTGAAAACATAAGGAGATGAGCAGTGACAAAGGCACAGAATGACCACACACCCCGCCGCAGCCACCACTGCCTCATCTCTGCAAAGATGAGGTATGTCCCTGTGTGCTGGAGAGCCTCCCTCCCTCTCTCTCTCTGTATGGGGGAGACAACGGGTGCTATGTAGTGCTGGGGGATGCCCCTCCCCATCAGCTCTCTTTGGCAAAGTGGCAGTTTAAAAGGGAGCTCTGGGGACAATATTCCCTACCCCGAACCGAACCTGGAGCCTTTCTCTGTTCCACTCCAACCCCCCTTTTCACCTTCATCTTAGGCAAAGAGCAACTGGTCTCCTGGACAGAATTTGTTTTGAAGGGCTCCAGGTCACCATCTTGGGTGACCCATGGAGAACTGTCATTTCACTTTATAGGGTTGCCCGTTAAACAAAGAATTGCCCTTTCCAAGAGTAAGTGTTAAAAGCACAAATTGCCCTGACTTGGCAAGGCAGTAGAAAGGGTACTCCGAGTCATTCGCACGTTCCCGTGAATTGCTTTGTCAGCCCGGATAGGGTTTCTCCAGCTAGGCTATCTGCTTTCAGAGTTCCTAAGTTCTTGGAATATGTTTTACATTTGGATTGAAATTTCAATAATATTAAAACATTTTAGCAGTTATAAAGACATAACTCTCCGCAGTTAAACATTTTCATAGACTAGAACTTCAGTTCTTTGAGTTGGTGTTACTCAGCTAGGTCTCTGAACCTAGGGAATTCACAACTGTGAGAATTGATCTTTCCTCTTCTGCCATCTCTTCCTCCTTCTTCCTCTTCTTTTTTGCGTCCTGGGGATTGAACTTAGGGCCTTTGCACTGAACTACATCCCCAATCACTTTTTTTTTTTTTTTGAGACAAGTTCTTGATAACTTGCCCAGATTGGGTTTAAACTCATGGTCCTTCTGTCTCAGCCTCCCAGAGCACTGTGATTACTTGTGTGTGCCACCGCATCTGGCTGCTTCTCCTTTCAAGAAGGTTTTTATTACACAGATTTAAGAGGCACTAGACAGGTGTTAGGAGACACTAGACAGGTGTGGCTGTCACAATGGGCCTTGTCCTCTCCAGCACCTTGGATGGGTTGGCCTGTTGGCCACTGGGTGCCTGTTTCTTGGGACATAAAACTCACTCTCTGGTACTTTGCAGCCTTCTGTCTGCTAGGCCCGTGTGGCTGCGACCAAGGGTTGAGTAGGAGATGAAGAAGAAGGTGCTCAAAGCCCAGCTCGGGAGGCCAAGCCCAGCCCAGCTGTGAAGGCCCTGAACATGGCATTCCGGGCTCACAGTTCAGGTAAAGAAGCACTTCTGTGGCAGAGGGCAGATGAAGGTGACAGGAGTCTGGTGGAGGAAGGGGCTATTCTGCATGATGGGTAATGTTGGGCTTTAGGCACACCTGGATTTGTACAGGGCAGAGAACAAGGGTCTGCTACTGTAGGTAGATTGGATAGAGAAGCAGGTTGGGGGCTGTGTGCTTAGTGGGAGAGCCAGGTGTAGGACATGGACCAGAGTTGAAGAACCTCGGAGATCACCTTGGCCACCTCTTTGTGAGCCAGGGGAACATCATGAGGCCTGAACTGGTTAAAAGAAATTCTCAAAATCATATCGCCAGATGAGGCCACGCACATAGCAAGGAGGTGGGCTGAGATTTTTTTCAATCTGAGTTGAGTCCCCAGCCTCAGGAATGTTTGTGGGGGATCTAGCCCGAGCTGGCAACCTCTCCATTTCCCATCACATACTCTAGGAAGCTCACCATGAATTCCAGGGCTTCTGAAGCTCTTTGGCCCCCAAGCCTGGGGCATTTTAATTTGATTTCCACTCCATAAAGTAGCCACATCCTGGTGGAGATCAAAGTGGAGGGAGATCTTTTGCCCAGGCTCTAACTAGCGGAGGGGAGTATTTTCTCTGCTAAGAACCGTTTGGACATTTATGACATCATTCATGGGCCATACAGACTTATTAACTTAAAAATAGCCTGCTATATTTGGTAAAATCTTTAATTAACTCATCCCTAATGCCTTGGCTAGGCTGGACCAATTTCACGGGCTATACACCGCCGGCAGGCCGGATGTCCTCATCCCTGCCATAATCTTTAGGCTGCACTAGTGGAAGTCAGAATCGAGGCTGGAAGAAGGTATAACAGCTAGACCCTGCCCGAGGTCTCCCTGATTCCTACTAACACAACTTCTGATTGGGAACATGGTGGGTTCCAATAGCCTTCAGCTCCCAGTCTTAGGCATGAGCAGCCAGCTTTCATTTGGCCTGGTCTGGGACTCTTCTCCTTCCATTGGCTATGGGGGATTCTCAGGATGTGACCACACCTTCTGGTCTGTCTTTTTGGGGGCACAGTGGGGTTAATTACCCTAGGGCTAACAGGATGAGCAGGGCAAAAAGTGCCTTGGAGTCTTATGCCTGCTTTTCTCAGCAAAGATTTAGGAAGAAAGATCTAGAATGAGTGTCTACTATAGGTTTCCGAAAGGTTGCCTGTAAAACCTAGAGTTGCCATCTGCTCCAGTGTGCATGTGTCTTCACAAAGTTCATGTGTTGAAAACTTAAACTACAAATTCACACGTTGCTGTTGTTTGGATGTGGGGCCTTTGGGAAGGGATTAGGATTAGATGAATTCCTGAGAGCGGTGTTCTCATGGTGCCACTTGTGCGTTTAGAAGAAAAGGAAAGGAGACCTGAGCTGGCATGCTACTCCTTTGCCACATGAAGCTCTTTACCATGTTATGGTTCAGTAAGAAGGCCCTTATTGGATGTCAAGTAGATGCTACTAGTGTGCTCTTAAACTCCAGCCTCCAGAAATGTGAGAAGTGAATAAACCTGGACTCTATAAATTACTTGCTCTGTGGTGTTTTGTTATAGCAGTGAAAACCAGACTAAGATACCATGTCTAGTTTTGTTTCCCACTGCCGTGATCACCACCATACCACCCGACTGTCACATTGGCATTTCTATCACTAGCACAGTTCCCATCTGTTTTAGCTACTTTTTCGTTGCTGTGACTCAGTACCCAACATCTACAAATTTACAGAGGAAAGGTTTATTTTAGCTCACAGTTTCAGAAGGTCACAGTCCATTTAGGCTGGCAATGTAAGTACATGGCAGGGGTAGAGGTGGAGGTGGCTTCTCACGACATCACCAACAGGAAACCAAGTCAAGGCGAGTTGAGACTTGTCCTCCAAGGATGGCGGGAAGCCGCTTATATATCCTTCCAGGTCCATCCCAGTGATCAGCCCTTCCTGGATCCAGGTGTGGAAGGTGTGGTAAGCCTCCACTACATGCCTGTAATCCAATTTACATGCCTGTAATACACCCCTCAATACTAGGCCCCAATCTCCCGTGGTTCCATAGACAATCTATAACATTCAGATACATGAGACTCCACCACAACCACCGCCTCCAGCTCCCCAACCATCTTTGTATCTATCACCACTACCTCCCCGTCTTCACCAGCATGACTGTCTCCACCAGCATCACTACCTTCCCATTGGAACCATCTCTGCCACCACTACCACCATTGCAACCCCACCCCTGCCATCTCTACCTTCCTCTCCTTCTCTGCCACCACCACTCTTCTCATCATCCTCATTCTTTGGTCACCACCACCAACACAGTTACCCTGCCCACTCCAGCCTCTGCCCATTGTAACCAATCCATAGAACATAAAAAACTTCTACTTGGGTGGATCCTTCAACCCTCTTTCCATTTGCTCAGCTCCAGAAAGGCCAACGACAGTCCCCAGTTTACCCAATTTGTCTTTTGAGATTTCTTGTGGAAGATGAAATGACGTGACTTGCTCCTTAAGTGAAGGAAGATTATGTGACTCTTGCCGTTCCTGATTTGCCAGGCCCGTCTCCTGTCCTAGAAGGAAATTGGATTACTCTGACAGAATGTGTTCTTTGGAAGGCAGTGCGGGTTATTACCTAATTCCTTATGACCTAGTGTTTGCAGATTGATTTTTTGACGACGTGTCCCAGTAGTTTTCTATTATAGCAGCGCAGTTGATAGGCCCAGCACTTTCAGAGGCATCTGCTTTCTCCTGGGTTTAAAGAGATGCAGGGACAGACTGCCTGGGTCTCTCCCCTCTCTCATCTCCAGGCCCCTCACCAGCTCTCCATAAATCCCCTCAGAGTGAGAGCTAGTGATTTGACTCCAACTTGGGCCAATTCCTTAAGTATCTAAGCATGTAAGTCATCAGGGCCTGTGGGTGTGCATACACAAGTTCTTTCCTTATGCTCTTGGCTTCCTGCCTTCTCATGATTCCAAGTGGTACCTCTTTCAGATCACAGCTGACCTTTTTAGGCTAAGGAAAAATTAAAAGCCTCTGCTTTTTAGTGTCATTGCTTTATAGACATTCTATCTCCCTTGGCTAGAAATGAGCCAACAATCTTCTTATCCCCTTTCTTCGGCCTGGTATAGTCTTAAAATGTTTTTCTCATTCTTTTGCTGCCTGTGCAAGTTAGATCTGATTTCTTTTTCTGAACAACTCTTCTGATTTTATCTGCTCGGCCTTTTGTTATTTCTGTGTACCCCTCCTTCGTAACCTGGCCCGATTTCCACTTTATTTGGCACGCCTATTATCACTTTGGTTCTCTGGAAAGTTTTCCACATAACTAAAAAGGAATCTTGGGGTTCCTGTTGGCTACTTACCTGTCAGGAGAGCTTCATCATCTAGTTCTAGAATTGTTGCCTTCTGTGGAAATGTTCAGTTCTCCTTAGAGAGTGCCCATGGTTCCCAAATCAGCCTTGGTAAACTTGCATCTCGGTTCCCAGTGCCATGCAGAAGGCCTTTAAGTGAGCACCAACATCTGAATCTGGTTTGGATTCCTGCTTTTCTCCTGTTCTCTCATGTGAAGGCAGTTCTTTTCAATACTCCCTTGCATTCTCCAGTAATTTCGCGTGTCAGACTGAGTCAGCACCTGCTCCCTAGGACCTGAGCTCAGTTACTACAGAGGGGAAAGGACCAGCATGTGCCGGGGACACTGCCTTAGAGTGTTTGGCATCCTAAGGAGCTCTCACAGGTTCACTCTCTCCCTCCATTTTCTGCCTGTGGACCTGCCGGCTCTGGGCTCACAGGGTGGATGAGCCTGCCTGAATGTCAGATTGGTAGTGGTGTGGAGGAGTGGGGGCTTCCACTAGTCAGGTGCTGCAAGGTGTGCACAGGATGTGCGGGCAATCTTCTCTGCCTCTGAGCTGGCGGGGACTGCTGGAGGAGGCTGCTCCGGGAAAGCTGTGTTCAAGTGGAATCTTTAAGTAAAGAATGTGCTTGGCAAGGTGGGGAGGTAAAAGACCATTCCAGGCAGAGCAGACTGTGTGTGCCACCACAGAGAGAGCTGGCCACCTGGGGCGAACCAAGCCGCCACAGCTCATGAAGCCCACTGTCTTCCCAACCCTCCACTGGTCTAGGTGGATCATGTCAAGGTTGCTGCTAATGTCTCCCCAGGGTTTGCAGTATCCCCAGTGTCATCTGCTGTCAGGTGCCTCTTCCAAAAAGCCTTCTCCATCCAACCTGGGCAGTCCTGAGGGGGCTCAGAACCTAGTCCCTTCCCTGTGTTAATGGCTGTGACAGCATGGAGCACCCCATGAGTTCTTGCTGATCTGCCTGATGCAGGGCTGCTCTCTTCTACCTCAGGATCCAGAAGAGTATCTTCGATATTCTAAATTAAATTTCTTACACATAAAAAATGAGAAAACACAGATTAGCCAAGATGTTAAAATAGTTTCAAAATTCATGCACAATCCCCGTTATTCCATCAATCTTGTTGACATTTTCATATATCTCTTTCCTGATGCACATAATTTTCTTTAATAAAACATAAAGTCGGTGGCATGGGGGTCTTTGTAGATTCATTTTCTACTTCGTCCATGTTCCTTTGGAGCCCAGGGTAGAAAGTTTGAACAGTGGTTCTTTTGCCCACGTGCATTCTGGTCTATCCCGAGCCTCATCCTATTTGGTATTTTTGAAGCATTTAACACAACTGACCACGCCCCCTTCCTGACCTCCTTCCTTCCTCAGGCCTCTGTGGTCACGCCCTCCAGCCCAGTGGGCCTCTTAGAGTTTACCTTTCCCTCTCAGTTTCCAGGACTGGAATTTTTTTTCTTCTGATTAGCACTTAAAGGTTGGTCCTCCCCAGGGCTCTGTCATTGGCTCCCTCCTTTCCTGTCTCTTGCCGCCTCGTCACGCTCAGTTGGTTCCCTTTGGATGACCCATCTAGTTCCATACGTTTGAGCCCAAATGCCCTGGCCTGTGTCCCTCTCCTGAAATCTAGATCCACATATCCAACAGTCCAAAGAGCATCTCCACCAGAAGTTCAGTTTTTCCATAAGTGATCTCACTTTTCCTTCCCCTCCCTGGGCCTCCTCTGGGGGTCTCCGGCTCAGTGACCGCTGCCAGTCACCCAAGCCAGCAGCTAGGAGTTTTCTGGAGTTTTCTCTTTCCCTTCCACGTCTCTCACCACATCTAGACTCCTAAGCAACCTCATTCCTGACTGTCCCGGCACATTCCTCCGGCCCTGCGCCACTCTGCTCCCCTCTCCTCTGCCTTTGCTGGGCCACAGGAATCTTCCTCCTGGATTCTGACTTCACCCTTCACTACGGATCCTCCCTTCATGTTGTTGAATGGTTCACACACCACAAAGTGGTTTTAAAAATTGGGGTGTTATTTTATGTGACAAAACACACATATTTTAAGACTACAGTTTAATAAACTTTAATAAATACATTACATCCACATAGTCACCACTCCAAAGAAAATGCAAGGAGTTTCTGTCATCTCTGCACATTCCTTGTGACCCTTTCTGGTCAGTCCCTTGGCCCATGCGTGATCTCTCTGATTTCTTTCACAGATTACTTTTGCCTCTTCTCTAGAGTTTTACACGAATAGAATCCTGTAGTTTGTATTCTTTCACTCAGCAAAATGTGTCTGAGCTTTCTTCTTGTTGTCCCTATAGTCATTTAGAAGTGAGTATTGATTCGAGCTAACTCCTGTGAATACTTTTCGTTGCTTCCCCACCTCCGTGATCCAAATTCCAGACCCTGAATGATCTGGCCTCATCTCAAACACTGCCCACCTGTTAGCTTTAACCTTTAAGAATACAGGACCGTTTGTTCACTTGCACAGATGGAGCTCCTTGTAGGTTGAGCCCTGTGGCTGGAATCTCTGATCTCCAATGCAGTTTGCCTGGTGAACTCCTACTCACCTGGCAGCCCTCTGATCAGATCCTGTGTGGCTGTCTCTGGCCTGGTCCCACCCCGGGACAAAGAGTCTGTCAGCTCCTCTCTACGGGACTGTGTCCGTGATTCTGTTTACCATGGGCACCCCGCCCTTCCCTGATGGAACCCATTCTTTTCTGGTATGACGCCTGTGCCTCGCACATTATTTATCACTGTGCTCTATGTGTTTATGTATTTTTGTAAGCCCTTTGCTATGCTCAGAGGGATAGAGAGATTCATTCTGTTTCCAGAAATTCTTCCTGTGGAAGATAATCTTGTTGCCTACCTAAGAGCTATTCCCTGTAGTCCTTTTTGCTAACAGAACCTAATCTTGTTTAAGTAACCATGTGCTAGGAGACACCTTTGCCAGTTGAGGGGTGGTCTAATTTTGGCCAAGAAGACAGAAAAAAGACATTGGAGGGGGCTTCTGGGAAAGGTTTTTCTCCCTGAAAAGAGGAAAGGCCCCTTTCCTCTTGTTTGGTACTTCATCGCGTGAGGATATCATATTTTGGGTTGTAGTAGCCACCTTACAACCATGAGGCAAGAGCAAGAGACATTCAGACACGTCAATCCAGTCCTCGGGTACTAGTGAGGATCTAAACAAATCTCCCTACCTTCCACCTCTCTATTATGTGACACAGTACGTGAGTTTACTGCCTAAGACACAATTCAGCGGATTTTCTGGTATTTGCAGCTGAAGGAATTCTTAACTGATAACTTTGGTTAAGTAAACTTATTATTTTGAGATAATTATAGAGCCTGTGCAGTTTTATGAGATTATGAGTCACTAAATATCCAGATAATGGTGCAAGACAATTGTCCCTGTAAATGAATGTGTCACGTCCGTCTGGAGTGACCTCAGGTACTTTTCCCTTCTGTCTTTGTTTCTCAGTCTTCTGACCTTTCACCGTCCTTTACCAAAATGCACAGAGCTTCCTCTTCTGGGCTCCGACCCAGGCTCTCAGCTTGTCATCCCGTTTTCACCCACTAGAGATGGTGAGAGAGGGCGTTAGGGTCTAGATTATGTTCTTAGCAACCTATGTGAAAGACATTATACCAATAGAAAAATCAAGTCAGATTAGCAAAAACCCAGGTGAAGACCTCACTGTTAGTGACAGAGGAGTCCACAGCCAGGTCTTCCTAAGAGCACCCATGTCTTGCTTCAACACCTGGCCTCTCTTGATAGTAATGTTGAAGTCAGGCATGGGGTAGTGCCACAGGGCTTGGGGTGGCAGCTGTGAAAACGTCCTGCTCAGATCTCCTGCTGCAGAGAGTGTAACTGATGGAGCGCCCCAGCTTCTTAAACTGTATTTGTCATGGCTACATCTCACCAGACCCTGGCACAGATGGGGAGCCTGGCAGTGCCACTCCTGTGAGGTACTAGACCCCTATGAGAGATGGTGTTGGCTCGAGGACTCCCCACTGGCCTGGCCAAACCTTCTTGGAACTGTGGCTCTCAGGCTCTGACCACTCAGGCCACCTTCCTTCCCTCTGCACAGGGTCAGGTCCATATCATGGTCCAACAGTTCGTCCCTCCTCTGGCTCACTTACCTTTCCCTGGCACAGATGTTTTCCCCCAATAAATCTCTTGTAAATCTAATCCTGTCTTGGGGCCTGGCTTCTTAGAGAACTTGAACTAATGTGCTTTGGTTTTTAAGCCCCCAAAGCCAACCTGGCAACCTGTATGTGTATAAAGCACCTGGCATGAGCTGGGTTGTTTCTCTTCTCTTTTCCTTTCGGTGTGTGGGTTAATAGTAGCCATGCTGTGAGGCTATTTCTTTGTCCTATGGAGCAAGACAGGCCATCTTGTAGCCAGGAGCATATCATATGTACATACATGGAAAACTACATAACCTGAGGTGCAGAGAGGCTGAGAGACTCACCTAAGGGCACACAGCTCATTCCACATACCCATGAACTCACACACATGCTCATGGATACAGGGAATGGGGAGAGAGAGGCAGGTGGAGGCACACGAGGTCAGGATGTGGTGTGGGGCAGGCAGAGGGCGTGAGGAAAGCAGCCCCTTCCTGGCTTCCTGGCCGACTTCCCATGGCTGGTCTGTATGTTTTGGTGTCATGGTAACTGGCCGCAAGGGCTGCATGTGGAGACTGATGCTTAACCTTAGAACTGTGGGCAGCTAGACAGACCTAGAAGGTCCATGACCTCCCAGCCTGACAGCCCTGCTCCAGCTGAGGCACTGCTCAGCCTAGCCCTCAGCCGTCAGGAAAGGCCCTTTCTGCCCATTTTTGCTGCCCATCTGGCTCACTACACTCACCCTCGGCGGTATTAAAATGCTCTCTTCTCTTCTGTTTGCATAAATTCTGTCTCTAGGACCAATCTCCAATCTCACTTCCTCCTGGAAGCCATCCTCAATCTCTGGGTCCATGGAGCCCTTTTTTTCTTCATAATTCACCTGGTAGTACATTGTCTGGAGAAGTCGTGTCATGGCATTTGGACTTTGTCCCCACTCCATTCAATAGGTTTCCAGTATGTCCCCAGACACTACAAAGTGGTGGCCACTTGTGTGGGTGTCCTAGAGCCTCCTCCAAACTGGCAGGACCATGCATGGGGGTAGCAACTTTTCAGAGCCTTGAACTTAGTCCAGGTAGGTCACTGTTCGGGTCTCATTTTTTCAGCCATAAAATGAAGGTGAGAGTGGTGGCACCTCGGTACTGTCCTTCAGTTGGTTCTAGGAAGCACACCGACGCTAAAATGACGAGTACCAAACAAATTGTTTTGGCTGGAAGGAGTCATGAGTCATGAAGCAATGGACGCCAACAGGTTCTAGCTTGCATGTGGAGCACCAAACAGTTGGTGAGAACTGGCACAAAATTTTCATGTTAAGATGTACTGAGGACCAAAATTTGATGAGTTTCAAAGCAGTCAAGTACCGAGGTACGATTGTATCTACCTCACAGGCTTGCTCTATATTTGGGGCAAGGGATGTCAGCTACTGCATGTGAGAAAACTGTCACAGACATCAATGTGGCAGTCCTCTGGTGTGACGGTTCTCCATACCAGCACCTCTGAGTCCACCTACGCAAAAACACCATGTTTCCTGGGGACCCTCCAAGTGCTCATTTCTGGATCACAGAATTGAATGAGGTAATGGAGACTTGGCTTCTGTAAATTCACCAGGCTGGTGCTCTCACACACTCCACATCAATGGTGACACCCCCTAGGCTCACAGAAGCTGAGGCCTACCCCTGAGTCCCAAAGCTCATGAGCAGTGGAGCTGGACTCTGGAGCGGATGGAGAAGTAAGTTAGGCCCTAACTCTGCAGGGAGTGCTTAGACCCGAGCTCTGAGGCAGCAGAAAGCCTGTCTGCCCAAAGTGTCCTACAAACTCAACATAGTGCCAACCAAGTCACAATAGGGCTTGATTCTTTGATGAAACCGAAGAAGCCAATTTTAAAACGAATCTGGGAGAAGAATTCTCAGACGAGCCGAGAAATGTTTGAACAAGAAGTACTCAAAGACAAAAGAAAAAGCATATCATGAGGCCAAACTTGATTGTATATCAAGATACCCCCAAACAAGACAGCTGCAAGCAGTGTGGTGGGGGGATGCGGCAAGACACGCGTGTCAGTGCCACAGGATGGGGGACTGAAGCAGGGTTCTTGTACCAGAAGGAGCTCAGCATATGATAAAGTGGCACTTAAAGCGATAGGATAATATTTTAGTCATAAATAAATCCTATGGATCTAGTACAGCGTGAAAACTAGTTAATACTACTGTATTGTATATTTGTGATTTGCTGAGAGAGTAGGTCTTAAGTGTTTATCTCTCTCTTCACACACACACAGGGGTAACTATGGGAGGTGATTGATTTGCTAATTAAGTTGATAGTGATACTCGTTTTACAGTATAACATTCATCAAATCATCACATTGTCTACCTTAAACACAGACAATTTTTTTATTTGACAATTATGCCTCAATAAAGTCGGGAAAAGAAGCAGTAGGGAAAAGGTGGCCTGTTCAATAAGTATCGTAGAGACAATTGGCTATCTTCATGGAAAAAAACCATAAAATTAGATTCCTGCTTCACACCATTCACTGAAATAAATTCCAGATGGATTAGAGCGCAAAATGTGAAAAACAAAGCTATAAACTATTAAAAGAAAATATAGGAGAATTTGTTTGTAACCTTGGGGTAGGAAAGGCTTTCTTCAGCAAGACATAAAACACGGAAACTATAAAGGGAAAGATTGCTAAATTTGATTATACCCAAATTTAATACTGTTGTATGACAAAAGACACCGTAAATATGTTAAAAGGACCAGTGACAGACTGGAAGAAGGGATCTGCAACACACATAGCAGACAAGGATTAATGTTCAGGGTGGATAATGAATTCCTGCAAATAACAAGTAAAAGATAAACAATCCAAATGGGGAAAAAAAATGGGTAATAGATGTAGACAGTTCACCTATGAGCGATAAAATTGGCCAATGAGCATATGAACACATGCCTGGCCTCACTAGTAATCAAAGACATGCAAATAACAACACCAAATTACCACCCTTTCACCTATTTGATGTGGGGGAAATTTTGTAAAGACTTAGGGCAGCCACTGTTGGGAAGCATCTGAGGGTAACGAAGCCCTCCAGCGCTGGTGGTAAGCCTAGAAACTGCATGGTGTTTGGAGAGGGCGAGCTGGCTTATTCAAATACACAATGCCCAAACTCTGCGCAGTAGCATTTCCAAGTCTCTGCCAGGAGAAATGCTCCAAGCACACACAGGGGCCCAGTCACAGGGGCGGTGGGAAAGTGGTGGCCGGAACAGAACAATTAGAGGCAATGAAAATGCTCCTTGGCCAAGAAAGGGCTTGACACGTGGTTGACTGTGTGACTGGTAATGGTTTTCTGGGGTCTAAACAAACGAGGCAGACCTCTACATCCCGAGATGAAAAGGTCTCATTACAAGCAAGGGACAAGTCACAAAGCACCATGGCTCTGTTTATATAAACATGGATGCATACCTCAAGAAGATTCTGGAAGAGTAAGGACCAACCCGACCATCCCAAGGGAGGGGAGCGGGATTCTGCGGGACCCAAGAGGCGCTTTATCTGAACTATTTATTTATTTTTTGTAGTGAAAATGTATTTCTTATGTAATAGTTATACAATTAAAATAACTAGAAAAAAGCAGCTGTGACTCAGTGTCCAGCAGGTAAGGCCCCTGCCTCTCAAGGCCCCTGGCCTTCTTCAGATCTCTTGCCTGGTTCCTAATTGTGCACGCCTCTGACCCCTCACCACTCTGCAACACCAGCCTGTCAGTCTGGATTTTTGACCTCTGCCACATGCCTTCTTGAATCCTGGTGCTTCTGGTGAGTCAAGAATAAATGAGAACTGGGCTTGGTCAAAGGCCTGGAGAGTGCATGGGCCAGCGAATGTCAAGCTTCAGAAAGGAGATGGGGGTGCAGAAAGCAAGGGGGCCTTCTTGGGGACGAGGGGGGAGGTATTTGAGCTGTGGCTTGAAAAATGGGAACGTTTTCATCTTAGCTCTTCCTCCTGACGACTTTAAAAACTTTGTAACACTGTTACAGTTATTTTGAATAACAGAAAAACTATTATGTGTAATTCCATTAGTTTAACAACTTTTATAAATTTTCAATTCTCTCTCTAGAAGGTACACATCATGTAAGTATGCTATTCAAGTAATGCATTTTGATAACATAGTTTTAAAAATATCTGATGCTATTTCATAGGTCCTTTTGGACACTATTAAATGACTTACCTTTTGTCCTTGCTTTTATTTATGTGATATGTTACATTAATTGATTTTCATATGTTGAACCTTTTTTTGAAAGAGGGTCTTGCTCTGTAGTCCAGGCTGGTCCTGAATTCACTACGTAGCCCAGGGTGGCTTCTAACTCAAGACAATCCTGCTGCAGCAACCTCCTGAGTACTGGGATTACAGGTGTGCGCCACCACGCCCAGCTTGTGTGGTGCTTGTGAATTGAACTCAGGGCATTGCGTTTGCTAGGCAAATACTCAAATGTTGTGCTATTCCTCCAGCTTATTGACATTATTAAGTGACATTTATAATGGTCAACTTCTATTGGCTGGTGTAATAAGCCATCCAATGAGTGACTATGATTTAATTACCATCTCTCCTCTTGTTGGTTATTCAGTTTGTCTGTTACTACTAATGCTGCAACAAACATCTTTAAGCCTGTTGGCTTTCCCCCCTTTTGGGTTATTTCCTTGGAACAAATAAATACTCAGAAGTGGAAACACTAGGTCAAAATTTATTAACACTTTTATGGCCCTTGAAACACGTTGCCAGATTGCTTCTAAGAGCGTAGGCCTAGAATACACTGAGGGCTTTGTTAGGCAAATAGGAGAGGTGTAGAAATTAGATGGGGGTCCCAAGTCCAGGAAGCAATGTGTATAAAGGTACATTGATCAGGACAGACTTCTGCAATCCACCCTTGAATACCTTGACCTGGCCGAGACATAGAGTTGTATAGAAGAATCTATTGGTTGGCAAAGAACTAAGCCATTCTCAAGATAAAAGCCAGATAATCACTTTCTCAGCTTCTTTTGCAGCTAAAAGTGACCATGTGACTCCATTCTGGTTTCTGGAACAAATTCCTTCTTCTTTTCCTTCTTTCTTTCCATCTTTTTTAAAACAGTTTTTTAAATCTTTCAACTAGGAAGTTTAAAGTCTTGATTAAAGGGGAAAATGTCTTGCCTCATTCCTTTCCCAAATGCAGATGTAATGCCTGAAGCTACAGCAGCCACATTAAGGGCATGTGGTTGGACAGGTCCAAAAGCCAACAGGTAACAGGAAGGAGAGACAAGAAAAACCTAGGTCCCTGATAGCACCATGTGAAAGGCTGAATCAACACCGCCAGCCACCTACCTCTGACTTCTCACGTGGGAGAGAGAAATTCCTGTTTTATTAAACCATTGTTCGTCAGATTTTCTATTACTTGCCGTCAGTGCTACCTAACAGGTACAAGACTATACCACCTGCCCTGTCTCTGTCACACAGCATCTGGGATTTGGATTCCTCTCTGGTTGGGCGTCAGTTGAAGCTTCTCCTGGGATTGATGGCTTGGATCTCTGTCATCTGGCACTCTTGCTGCCCACTTACCCACAGTCTGGTACATCCTCTCTCTGGCACTCCACGCTCCTGGAATGCCTCCACGTCTGAGGTCTCTGTTCCTGAAGTCCCTAAACTGTTTCTTCAAGAGCATTCACTAGGTGATGACTCTGTACTCAGGACATGCCAGCTGCTGGCTTACTTTAGGTTAAGTGTATTTTGTTTGATCGTTTTTGTACTACTGAATATGGAACCCAGAGGCTTTACAGAGCTAATGTCCCCAGCCCTTTCTAATTTTTATTTTTAATTTTTTGAGTCAGGATCTTGTTAGTTGTCCAGGTTCAGTTTGAACTTGTAATCCTCCTGCCTCAGCCTCCCTGAGTGCTGAGATTAGAGGCCAGACCAGCTCCTTTGAGCTCTTAAGAAATTTTGGGCTGAATGTTAGGAATTCTTTCTCTTACCAGCTGTTGGTCTTAGTCAAGTCATGACATCTCTAAGGAATAATTTCCTCATCCACGAAACAGGGACAATTAGAGCTGTTGATAAGATTTAGAGCTGCAAGTCTGGGAATATGGAAAGCCCCTATGTTAGGGTTTGGATCTGGAGTGTTTGGACAACCTAATAAATGTCTTCATAATGAATCTTCGGAGAGGCTCAGAGAGGCTCAGCGTCATCACGCAGCGTAACAGCGGATGGGCTGTAGAGTGTCGAGTCCATCAAGGTGTGTTCTGGCAGCCATGTGGCCTTCTCTACGGAGACCTGATGCCGGGAGCAATGCAGGTTTTTCCTGTCACTCAGAACGGAAATGACAGCCAAGGTTTGTCCCCTGAGCAGGCAACTTCACATACACTGAGGCTGGGGTTTATCACAGTCTACAACAGGCTCCTGGGGAAAGGAAAAGCCTGTTTCTGGGCCAGGGGCTTGTAGGCCCTGCGTCCGGAGCTGGTGTACAGTCTCCAGGCTCCCCCGGCATCCCTCCAGGTGGCCGGAGTGAAGGTCACCTGCTTACTTCCCCCACCCACCTAAAGTCTGCAACCACCCCAGGGCTCTCCTGCAACCAGCCGAGAACCATATTCCTGGGGCCAACTTTAGGACAGGGCTTTTTGCAAGGTTTATTTTCTCCCTCTGACCAAACTACTTATTTGAAAGTCCTTATCAAAGAATAAAGATAAACTTTGCCAGGGGCTTAATGAATCCCTTCAGTTAGAAGGCACACAAATGTGGGCCACAGGCCATCCTGGACAGGCTACATCATAGCAGAAGAGATTTCCTTCTCTGCAGCTGACAGGTGGCCCAGAGACAGAAGGGGGAAATAGGGAAGTGACTTGGCTTGAGTGCAGTCCCCCAGCTAGCGAGCATGAGCCCTTGGCAAGTGCAGTTGACAGCCCCGGCCTGCGTGACATCACCATGCACAGACTTCAGTGGGTATAGCATGGGAGCAAATCCAAAATGGCCCTGGCTGGTGATATCTGGAATCTCAACACTCTGGGAGGCTGAGGCAGGAGGATCCTAAATTCAAGCTCAGTCTGGGCAATTTAGCAAGACCTTGCCTCAAAAATCAAAAATTTAAAAATGGGCTGGGGATATGGTTCAGTATGAAGGTCCCCGTACCACCAAATAAATAAAGACATATTTTTAAAAACAGAATAAAGTATCTCCACGCACTTTCCCACCCAGGCTGGCCTCCACCCCCACCCTGCGCAGTTTCCACATACCCTCAGCAGGTTCCTACAGCCTAAGTGGGGTAGGGAGAGGAAGGGCAGAGAGAAAGAGACCAGGTGGAGAGCCTGAGAGGAGAATAGCACCACGTGGCGACTGACGGAATTTCTGCCATCCTCAAAGAAGGCTGGCCACCCCGTGTCACCCAGAGTCACACTTGCTTTAGGAGATGCAGACTCGCTTCTCCACAGGCTCCCCTCCCCCAGCAGCCTCTCCCAGAAAGCTGGGCTCTTGGTTGCATTCAGTCTGGCTTTGACTTGGCCCTGGAGGCAGCTTGAGAGCAGAGGAAGACAGGGGCCCTGGGTGCCCGCCCTGGTTCTGCATCTTACTCTGCGCCCTTGACCAAAGTACTCTCTCTGAGCATCAATTTCCTCACCTGTAGTACGGACCCAACACTGCCTCACAGGTTTCATCAGAGATGCAGAGTGGCCACGTCCTTGTCTGGCACACAGTAGACCATTGATAAATAGTGTCTGTTAGTTTATAGAAATCATTAAGACGCATGCAAGCACACGGGTTAAGGCCATTAACAATGATTGTAATAATTATTCCACTCTCCTTGTTCCTCCAGGCAGAAGACAGCCAGGAGAGAGGACAATTACAGCCCCTCCCGCCCCAGGACAGACTTCTGGTTCAGTGACTTGAGTTGCTCTTCCCCAGATGGGCTCTAGCTAATATCCATGGTGACTTTCCTCTTCCATAACGCCGCTCAGAACTGGGTGATGGCTGGCCCAGTCCCCGACAGCGGTAAGGAGTCACGAGACCACCTCCGGGGTCTGCACAAATGGCTTCTCTCAGCTGCTGCTGCCCCAGCAGCCCAGTGAAAGACTGCTTTTTCTTTTTCTTTTTCTATTCCTCCCTCCTTCTTCCCTTCCTTCCTTCCTTTTTTTTTTCTTCCTTTCTTGAATGCAGGGCATTTGCACTGAGCTATATTCCCAGGTCTTTTTTTTTTTATTTATTTATTTAGAGACAGTGTCTTGCCAAGTCACTAATTTGCCAGAGTGGACTTGAACTTGCTATCCCTGCCTCAGCCTCGCAGAGTGTAGAGATTACAGGCATGTGCCACCATGCCAAACTACACGCTCCCTTCTCGTTCCTCCTTTGCCTTGCTCAGCTCACGGAGGACTGGGCTTCTGTGACCCCAGGAACGATGTTTGTTGGCTCCTGCTTTGTACCCAGCCTTTGCCCGTCCCCGCAGCCCCAAGCTGGGCAGGTGGGCTCCCTGCTAGAAGACCTCAATCTGGCTTAATCTCTCAACTGGATCCTCCTCCCCTCCCCCACCTCCTCTAGCCAGTTGGGTGTGGGGGATGAAAGGGGAAGTGTAATTTCTCCCCCTTGTAATCAGCACAGCTGGGAGAAACAGCAGGCGAGGACAAGGGGAGGTGAAAGGCCGTGGGCCTAATCTAAAAGCCACCCAGTCACCAGAGCCTGGTTTCCCTCCTAACAAGCCATGGAGCAAACAAATTATCTTTGTTGTCCCTGGGAAATCTGCAAGTACTTACCCGTGTAATTAGCATGTGTGCCTCGTGCCGGCAGTTCAGGTGAACAGGCCATAGCTGCCCAGTGCCAGGCAGCCTGTAATCAAAACCAAAGCGGTGGCCAGGGTGCTCTAGGGTGAGGACGATGTCAAACTCAATCGGGCCCTCACATGGGACAGCTTCCTCGGAGCTCAGAGCTGGGCTTCTTGTTCTGAGGAAGAGGGTGGGAGGCAGGGACAGCCCTGTCTTTCCCACAAATGGCCGGGCTCTGTGGAGCTGGGGCAGCCGCAGGGCGGTCAGAGGTAGGCCCAGGGCACTGCATTTTAGGCAGGCTTCCAGATACCTGACACAGAACTGGAGTTTGAGAAACAGAGTTCTCAGATCCTCTTTAGTCCAAAAGGAGTCATAGTGGCAAGTACCACTTACTGATTGCCTCCTGGAGGTGGCTGGGGGTGGAGGTTTCCCTGGTTAGTTTGTTACTTCATTTAATTCCCACACTGTGGCTTCGAGGATGGTTGAATATGCACCCTCTGTAGATGAGGGAAGTGAAGCTCAGGGAGAGCAAATGCCTGCCCAAAGTCACTGTGGCAAGGTCAAGAGTCCAACCTGTATCCAAATCCAGTTTTGGGCCCTTCCTCAGAGCTTTGGCTCACTTGAAGTCCCCTGGTCCATGTGATGGTAAGCGGAGTCTCCCTGACATTGCAGATTGCACATGGGGTGGCAGCTCTCTCTGTGACCTGGGACAGAAAGGACGGTCTTATTCCTGCCCAGGGAATAAGGTGTTCTCAGCTTCCGGCTGAAGTAGAATAGGACAGAGAGCAAGACTCCACATGAGCCCATGGAGGAAGGCACCGTCTAGTGGCCGTAGGCATCTGGCTGGCATTTGCAGAGAGAATACCAGCTGGGTTCCCTGTCTATAGTCCAGTGGCAGAGGCTGCACTTAACTGAACCCTGAACAAGTGCATTGTTGGTGGCTGCGGGTCAAGTAGCTAGCACGGAGCTGGAGCGGGGCTCTGAGGGGAGAAGTGGCAGTTCACACGGGCGATGGATGACGTTGACTCTAGCCTGGACAGCACTGAGAGACCGGGTTTTCATCAGGTCCTCAGCAAAGAGGAAATTGGAAATTAATATCAAAATCCCACTGAGTAGCGTCCATAGTTTCCATATGTAATCATGCTTGGCTTAGCTAGGTAGTAAAATGTTTATGATTTTCTTTCCAAGGTTGAGTTTAGTCATTCTCAATGAACCATTTAGTTGGCTTTATAAAGTCCTGAGCTAAAGAATCCCTGTAGGTGGTGTTAGAGATGGATGGGTACCTGGGCAAGACAGGCCGTGCTGGCTGTTGATGTCAAGGCCAGGGAACCCAGGCTGGGCAAATCTCCAAGACAGCTGCTCTGTCAAGGCCAGGATGCCACATGCTGCATGGGAACAATCACCTGACCGAGAACACAGTTGTAAGATCCTCCTGTGGCACTGGAATTCCACATACAGAATATATGTAGTATGTCCCTCCCCCAAAACACACTTTCAGCACCAAGGGCATTGCTGCTTGCCAGCTAAGAGGAGATGGGGGCAGTCACTGTCCTGGGCAGACACTAGACATGCTCTTCCTGTTCCTTCCTGGAAGGGTCAAGAAGACAGCAACCTTCTGCCTGTCCCCGAGATCTTTACTTCTGTCTACACTGGCAATGTGGAGACAGATTTAAAGATCAACCTACACAGCCCTCTCACCCACCTGCTAAAGCCTGAGGCCAGCGAGGGCCCGAGGAGCCCACTGTGTGTCTACACTCACACGGACACGCTCTGATGTGCTCACTCTTATACAGACACTAACACGCGTGCAAGGGACACCTTTATTTTATCTTATCTTATCATCCTCATTATTTGCCACACTGGGGATGGGAGCCAGGACTTCCACACTGAGCTACATCCCCAACCTATTTTTCAAAATTTTTATTTTAAGACAAGGTCTTGCTAAGTTGCTTGACTGGGCCTGAGCTCCCAGTCAGCTTGCCTCCAGCTCCCAGAGAGCTGGGCTCCTAGGCCTGCTGTGCCAGGCTTGGCAGGGGACCCTTGGTATGCAACACAGACTGTCCTCAGGCCCCACACCCCTTCCTCGGTTGCTTGTCAGGCACCAGAAGGCTCTGTTTGAGCTCCTTCTTTGTCCTGTGAGGATCCCTGGCCATCCGACGTGGCCACTCACAAGCAGCCTGATGACCAAACATTTGACCAGCCCAGTCTGGGCTTCTTTCCCACATGGGACAGCGTCTCTCATGACAGCGAACCTCTCCGAATCCCTCAACCCCTGACATGTCTGCATGCACACATAAGCACACATGTGTACACACACACACACACACACACACAAGCACAGGAGCCTGCTCTCTGTCCCTCGCCAGCTGGCTGTCACCCAGGGCTGCTCCGTCTCCAGCTTCTCCCAGTCACGTCCACGTCACTCGCCTGTCAGCTTGTTTCCCCCACCGTCACCCCCAGCTTTGTTCATCATCTCAAGCAGATACACATGGCCCCACGCAGACACCCCGTATCTGTCTGTCTGTCTCCCCCTCACACGGAACATCTTGAGCCCTGGCAAGTGGGAGAGGGTGAGGCTGATGGAGACTGTTATTCTTAGCCCTGTCACAGAACACTTCCACCCTCCCAGCTCAGCCCCTGTCCTGCCCATCACCCTCCCTGCGAGACAGAGCCCGGCCGAACCTGAGGCCAGTCTAATCCCCCATCTGCGGAGAGGGGAAGGCCGTGGGGATTGCAGTCCGGCACTGAAAAGGAGCAGAAAATGGGATTTATTTTTGCTGTCCCTCCTCCCCCAGACTCTGCCTTCAGCTGCTCAGAGAGCAGTTGTGTGGGGACAGGGTGAGGATGGAAGGGAGGGAATTTGCATTTGAAAATACTTGCTGGTGGGCCTAAAGCATTTGGCGCCCTTGCTGATCCAGTTCTCCCCTGAGAGCCCGCCTCAGTGGGCTTGGCGGCTGGGTCTTTCCTCGGCCACCTCCTTCCCTTTTCTGGCTTGGAACTGGATCTAGCCATAAATAGGCCAGACCAAAGCTCAGTCTCTGCCCAGCATGTGAACGGCCCACTCCCAGTCCTCTGTGTTCCCCGTGGCTTTCTCTAGGCCTCTAGCTTACGTCCAGCTGCCAGGAGAGAAGAGAGGGAATTCTGTACTAGGAAGCCCCCCAGGCGCCCCAAACCCGACATGCTTGGGATCTTTTCTCCCAGCACCACCTCTTCCTCTTGGCTGGAAGCTTCAGACCCCCCAACCTGCCTGCTGCCCCTGCCTTCTGGTGTGTGTGTGGGGTGTTACATCTGGTGTCTCAGAAGATGCCCTTTAACTATTCTTACCCCAATCCGGTGAATACAACCTTGCCCTCCCCTCTTTGGCTACTGCCAGGGCCATGGCAGTACCTGCTAGCTGTTCTCCCTGCCCTCAGTTTTCCCTGACCCCATAGCAGGTGGCACACCAGGACGGTCCTTCCGTTGCTCGCCCCTTATGCCCCTCGCTCCTGGCACACAGAGCCAGCATCTTCCTCACACTCTGTGCTGCTGTGCCTTGGCACAAGCCTCTTCCTTAGCTTGGATTGCCTTTTTCCTCTCCTCCACCCTGAGTGAAGCCCAGATGTCATTGTCTCTTGTGAAAAACTTCTGCCTCCTTCCACCTACCGTCGTGTGGATCTCTTTCATCTCTCTCTCTCTCTCTCTCTCTCTCTTCCTCTCTCTCTTTCTCTTTGTAGTGTGTATGAGTGTGTGGTGTATGCGTGTATGGGATGTATGTGTTTATGTGTATGTGTGTGGTATAGGGGATTGAGCCCAGGGCCTTCACACTGAGCTACATTCCCAGCACATTTTTATTTTTGATTTAGAGGCAGGGTCTCATTCAGTCACTAAACTGCCCAGGCTGGGCTTGAGCTTGCAATCCTCCTGCCTCAGCCTCCCAGAGTGCTGGGATTACCATGTGCCCTGAGGCCAGGCGTCACCATATGGCCTTTTAATTCATTTTTTTACTCTCAAGTGCTTGCACAAGCCTTAATTTCTGCCCTTAAGCCATTCCCCAAAGCAGTCTCTTAATTGTCTCAGTGCTTTTGCCAGCCCGGGGCCTCTGCTCTGACTGCCTAGCTGTCTTCTCCACTTGACTTACATCTGTCTGGCTCTGCACGGTGAATTCAGGCCTCCTTTCCTTCGGGATTTTCAGTCTGGGGTCAGATTCCTTTGTTGTTTGCTATCTACTCCAAGTTCTGCATCCTAGGTGAGCCCCCAAAGGTGTTGTGGGTGGAGTTCCTGCTGAAATGCCCCAGGGAGCTCTGAGGAGGGCTGGGCTCACGGCTGGGCTCAGGACCTGGGTGGAGGGTCTGGGGAGAGAAGAGAGGAAAGGAAGTAAGGAGCTCTCAGGAGGTGCTGAGGGATATCAGGCAAGCTTGTAGCCGGTTGTCCCCTAATCCTCCAAGGACCAGTTGAGGAACATTAGGCTCAGGCCCCTGAGACTTGGCTCTGGAGAAGGAAAGGGGGACATGAGGCCTGCTCTTGCCTGGCAGCTCCTGGGAAGGCCTGCTCCTAGGAGTGATGCCAGAAGTGGGGCCACTGGGGACAAGTAAGTGGCTCTGTCTCTGATAGTGCTCTGCTAAGCACCCACAGTAGGAAGAGATACTCAGAGGGAAAGCCAAGGTCAGGCTGAAAGGCAAGGCAGGGACACTGTGTGAGAGGGACCAAGGCATAGACATGGCTGTGGTGAGCGGGACCGAGAAGGGAAGGAGATCACCACAGACCCTGAAGGAGTACAGAAAGTACTACCCAACATGTGTTGCTCTGGTAGGCTGCTCACTTCAGAGTGGGGGTTCTGGGGAGGAGTAAACTGGGGTGGGGGGCAGGAGGATTTTCCCTGGGCTCCCTTTGTCTGTCTAAAGGCAGATCCTCAGAAAAGAGCCCAACTGTCCTGAATCTCTCCTATGAATCTCTTCAGCCAGAGAGGAACTAAGCCCCTGCTGTGCTCAGGCAGGCTTGTTATAGGCTGTCCCCGGTGCTCCAAGGGCCAGTCATGCTTCCCATCCTCCTCTCAGTTGCCTGCACCCCTTCCCATGAGGAGGCGCCATCCTTTGTCAGCCCCTCACTGGGCTTTCGTGGGATGCCCTGTGCGTGTAAGAAATGTGGCTGCCTTTCCTCTTGCTAACCTGTCCACGGTCCTGTTACTTCATCTCAACACAGTAATGAGATCCTCTGAGGGTACAAGGGGACAGTTCCCTCCCCCGCAACACTGAGAAGCTGGTGGGTTTGGACACAGCTGAGAGACACAGAGACTTAGAGACACACAGAGGCAAGATAGAAATAGGTCATAGGAAGGAAGAGAAAGCCAGGGAGACGAGGAGTGACAGGGAGTGGGCAGAGAGGACAGGAGGAGGCAGAGGAAGGGAACTGGGCCCAGTGATGCGGGCCTGTGATCCTCGCAGGGAGGAGGCCGAGGCAGAAGAATCGCAAGTGTGAACCCAGCCAGGGCAACTTCATAAACAGGGTGAGATGCTGTTTCAAAATCAAAACCAAAAATGGACTGGGGTTAATACAGTGGGTTTCATTCCTAGGACCAACAAACCACCACCAAAGGAAAGAAAAAAGAAAAAAAGGAGTAAGGCAGGAAACAAACACACGGACAGACACACAGGTGAGAGAGGAAGGTAGATAGTCACGTGGGCTCACATGGGTGGAGGAAACTGCCTAGAAATTTGCCCCTCAGCAGGACTGGGGGACATAAGGCCTGCTTTTGTCTGGAAGCTACTGGGAAGGCCTGGCCCTAGGGGTGATGTCAGAGGTGGAGGCCACTGGGGACTGAGCAGGCTCTGGCTCTGATATTGACCTGCCGAATACCCACAGTAGGAAGAGAGATTCAGAGGGAAAGCACCAAGGGCCCAGGAACTGTGAGCATGGGACTGGGTTGGGTGGCAGAAGGACCTTCAGAGGAAGCTCCTCGCAGTGACTACGAGCTTGGGTAGGATCAGGCCCAGAAGTGGGGCAGGGAGAAGGGCTCTGTGGGTCAGGAAGAGCTGGGGTCCAACCTTAAACTTTCCAGACCCCCTAGCCAACCCCACCATGAGCCCAGGAGAGGCAGCCTGGATTACAACAGACAGCAGCAGGTGCTGAGAGACCCAGGGGCTCCAGCCTGAAGAAGTTCTCATTGAATGCGGACCTCCGCACTGAGGGGAACACCTGGAGGAGCTCAGGGCTGCCCCTTCCCAGTCCTCCCAGGAGTAGTGGCCACCATGGGGGCCTAAGCCTCAGGAGGGCTCCCAGGGGCATGTCAGCCCACTGCATTACTGTCTACTCAATACAGAGAGCACACCGGAAGTCCTTTCTCCTGTCTAGCTTAGACTCCTCCTATTGCAAGTGCAGCCACAGAACTCCTTAGGAGCTTAAAAAAAAACAGCAACCAGCTCTGCAGAATCTGAAATGCCACACAGTGCTCAGACAAAGACCCCTTTCTGTGGAGTTCTGCCCCCCCCACACACCTCTCCCCTCCCTACCCCTTCCTTACTGCAGGCTAAATTGGCAGTGGGGAGGCTTTGAGTCAACAAATGCAGTGGGCTGGGGAAGGGAGCCCTGGAGGGGATTCCTGTCTGGGAAACGTTTGCTGACAGCAGTTGCTATGAGGAGGCCATAACAGCCCTGCGAGCCCCCTGCCTGCTGCCGCAGCCTGCCCAAAGCCAACCCGCCCTCCCTCTACCCCTTCATTCACTGGCTTTTGCGTTCATTCCGTCACTGATTCAATTCAGTAAGCTCTGAGCACCTACCATCCATCATGTTCCCGCTTGAGAAAGGAGAAAGTTGCAACCTGGTGCCGAGAAGTGATTTGCTTGAAGTCTTACAGATGATAAAAGGCAGAATTGGGATTTGAACTCCAGTCCATCTGGCTAACCAAATCAACATGTAGGCCAGTATGACGTAACCAAAGATCACGGAGACTTCACCATTCAGGCTCCACTACACCCTCGAAGTGGGCATTGCTAGGGCTGTGCTGCCCAGCACCTGCACATAGTAGGTGCTTTGTCTATGTTTGTGCCATAATGTCAGCTTTTGGGCAGACGGGAGTCAGCAAAGTGGGAGGTTTGAGAGGCAGCTGTACCTGGATTTCATAACCAGACTCTCAAGGGCATTTATTGAGTACCTACTGTGTGCCAGACACTGTGAAGACCTTGGAATGTGAAGATCAAAAATACACACCTGTGCTTTGCCCTAAGGAAATCTTTGTTTAGCTAAAGAAAAAAGATGTGAACGGATGAAGTGCGGTCCTAGAGAAGTAAACACTAAGTCTTGCGAGATTCCAGGTGGGGCACCATCCGAAACAGGAACAGCAAAACAATAAAGTTTTTCTAAGATAATACAGAAAAGTATCTCCATGTCCTCAGGGTAAGGAAAAAATCTTAAACAGCACACAAGAAGAACATTAAAGCCAGGCATGTCGGCACAGGCTTATCATTTCAGCACTTTGAGAGGTTGAGGCAGGAGGATTCCAAGTTCTAGCTTAGAATGGGCAATTTAGCAAGACCCTGTCAAAAAAATTGGGGAGGGGGATGTAAATGTTTTGGGTTCAATCCCAGTATAAAAAACCCCAAAAACAAAGCTCCCCCAAGCCCTCCTAACCATAAAGGAAAGGATTGGTAAGTTCAAGTACCTTAAAATCAACAAGTGACATTCTCCAAAAGACAACATCAAGAGAGGAAAAGGAACATCAAGGAGTGGGAAAGGATTTTGTAACACATAGAACCAGCCCAGAACTCATCTCCAAAATGTATAAAAAACTCCTACAAGTGAGTGTGGATTGACAACTCAGTGGAAAGCGATACCAGATATTTGGATTTGTAGAAATCCAAATGGCCAGTAGATGTGCGAAAAGGTTTATGACCTTATTAAGAATGGAAGAAATGCCAATTAAAATCCTAATGAGCCAGGCTAGGGGTGCAGGCCTTTAATCTCAGCACTCTCGTAGGCTAAGGCAGGAGAATCACAAGCTCAAGTCCAGCTTGGGCAACTTAGCAACTTAGTGAGACTTTATCTCAAAATAAAAATAAAAAATGGGTTGGAGATGTTGCTTAGTATGTAGGTCCTGGGATTGATCCCAAATATCACGCACACACACACACACTCACACACACACGCACGCACACACACATCCCAACAAACTTCAGTTACAAACTCACTAGAGTAGCAAAAATGTAAAACCAAGTACAGGTGAAGACTGGACAGAGAGACCTTAAGTATCTCTTGGGAGCAGCGGGTGATTATTCAGGTAGGGAAGTCACAGGTGTGTGGACACCAGACGTGAAGCTATACAGGAATGTATGTTCAAGGAGGCCCTAAAGAGAACTAATGACTACCCAACTGTAGGCATGGTGAATTGAGTTCATGGGGCCAGGGAAAAGAGCGCAGCTCATCCTGCCTGTGGACGGTAAGGGGCCAGGATGGTGACTTCTGAATTGGTTCCTAGAGGAAGAATGGTTTCCCAGTGAAGGGAGGGGAATGGAGGGTGTCCTAGGCAGAAGATGCAGCAGGAACACAAACATGGGCTTGAGTGGAGTGTAACGGGAGGGGAGGCCAGATTCTTCCCATTCCCGCACAACTCTCAAATGCATCTCAGAGATGCCCCCTCCCATTACACTCTACTCTTTTTCCTGGTTCTATCACCTTGTGTAGTGGCCTCCAAGTGGCCTCTCTCCCTCTTTTCTCTTGTCCCCTGCTTATCTCCCACCTTGAGATGTAAGCAACTCTTGTCAGATGGACCAGAGACTGCTGGAAAAGGGAGAAAGAGACCCAGTTGGGGCTGTGCTGCTTTGGTGGTACCTGTAAGCAAGACCAGGATCCAGGACACCAGGATGTGGCCCTTGGAGATGGAGCTGCAGATATCAGAGCCATTGGATTAAGAAGCCAGGGGTGCAGGTGAGAGAGTTGGGGTGCAGTGGCAAGTAATACCGGAAGTCATAGAGTCTCAGGGGAGAGGCAGTGGGCAGGGGCAGAAAAGCAGGTGAGAGAGACAGGGCATGGATAACCAGAGGCTGGGAGGAGAAATGAGATAGCAGATGGCACAGAAGCCAAGGGAAAGGCACCCCTGGCGAAGTGCTCCAGGAGTGAGACACGGAGCTGGGCACAGGAGGGGCTGGCTGACAAGCAGGCAGGAAGAGTAGAGGGATGTAGAGGGAGCTCTGGCCCGAGGAGCTCTATTTTCTCTGCTGAGCGACAGGGTAGGTGAAAGCCTGAAGGGTGGTAAAGGTTTAGAACGGGAGTTGACCACCAGGGGCCCAGTGGCCTGCCGGCCGGGCTGAAGTCAGGGACCATAAATCTGGAGTGGCACCAGTTTGCACGGTTGGGTGATTTTCCTGTGCCTTCCAGTAGCCTGGGAACCATGATGGAGAAAGCAGATGACGGGAATCCTCCAGGGCTGGGAAAGGCCAGCCAGGGGGTGTGGGAATTTAGGGTGCCAGGGAGAATGAAGGATGTGGCCGATCTTGGGAGGTCGATAGGGAAGAAGCGGAGCCCTGATAGAGCTGACCTGGGGGCAGGATGCCTGACCCATAGCCAGCACACAGTCCAGTCCTATAGAAGCGAGAAAGAAAAGAGAGACACAGAGAGACAGAGAGAGACAGGGAATGGGAGAACTGGAGAAATCTCTGTTATTGGAAAGAAGGGCAATAAATTATGGCCTAAGGGGGAGATACTGACATTTAAGGCCCAGAAGAGCCTGGTACCATGGCACATGCCTATCATCCCAGCACTTTGAGAGGCCAAAACAGGAAAGTTGTAAGTTCAAGTTCAGCCTGGGCAATTTAGAGACTTGGTAAGAACATGTCTCGAAGAGATTATATAGGGACCATGCCAGGTGACCTATGGGTGGTTGAGGTTAAAAGAAAGTCACTGGAGATGGCAAAGTAGAAGACCCAAGACAGGGTGCTAGGATGCCCTGTGGTCATTCATGTTATTTGGGATGATTGCAGAAGTTGAAAGATGGAAGACCATGGTGCCCCAGGCCTTGAAAGGTGTTGGGTGGCCCTTGGGCAGATAGGTGATGTCATTTAGGTGTGATGAGGGGCGTTAGGAGTGAATGGTGGAAACTCGGAGTGGGAGAGGAAGTGTAATGGAGAGGGTGGCAGAGGGAGGTGGAAGAATGCTGACACTCCGGCCGGGCAGGTGCCACCTTCTGCAGGCTCTTCTGGTCACTCTTTTCTTGACTTTCATTGTTCTTTGAGCCTGAATGTTACCACTTAACCTTGGCGTATACACCAACTTCTCTGTCTTTCAGTTCATACAACAGGACTTTGCCTCGCGGGTGGATTGTGACCTTTACCTACTGTTGCTCCAGTATATTGCGAGAAGTGGGCCATGGACACAGGACAAAAAGGCCTTGACTACAGCTTGGGACAGTGAAAGTGTGGACTCGTTCTGGGCATTCTGTCCCCTCCCCATCTCCCTGGGAGACATGAAGAACTTCTGAACCCTTCAAGTTGCACGTGAAAAATTAAGCCAATACAAAGAGGTGCTGAATGGAAAGACATAAGCCAACGGGCCACGGTGTCAGGTCCCAAGGCAGCTCACTCCCCTGGAATACCTGACTCACCTTGCCTGCTATGACCCTGCTCAGTTTCCAGTGCCCAGCCAGGGGGCATCACCTCCTTTCTCATCCCCTTCTCTGTATCAGTTACTTTGCTGGCAAGATTCTCAGATCTTCTGTTCAGCGTTTGTTCCTATCAGTGTTAGGAGTAGTTGGTCAGGGTTTGTGCTTTCTGTAAGACTTTATTCTTGGGAGGAAAGTTTCTGAAGGGACCCTGGGGATGAAGAAGACAAAGTTCTGTAGTGAAGGGCTTGTATTCTGGTCATAGCTCAACAGCTCCTGGTGGATTTCTGGATCTCAAGGGCAAGGACTTAGCAAATGGGAACCTTGATCCTCAGGCAAGGTGGAGTGGACTCGAAGGCGTGGGAAGCCACCTGGTGAGACTTTCAAGATGGCAGAGACTTCACTGGGATTCTAAAATAATGGGTGGTAGGTGGGGGGAGGGGCGGCACTTCTGAATTTTTATAAAACTCAAGTGGATTAATGCCTTACTTCTGGCTAGAACCAGGCTGTAGAAAGACAGAGAAATGTACTGTGGGACTAACAATGCAGTAAGAGGGGAATTGTACTCAGTCTCTCACATAAATGGCCCCAAACTCATGACTGTCAGGCCCGATGACCATCGGATAGGTCATTAAAAGTATCAGGTAACGTTGGATTATGACTGCAAACTTCCCAGGACCGTCCCAGCCCCTATTGTTCAAGGCACTGAGGGCGAATGAGAGGAGCTCTAGTGTGCTCTGAGTCAGTGTCTCTCTCTGTCTCCTTCTTCTTTCTCTTTCTCCTTCTCTCACTTTCCCCTTCTCCCTCTCCCCCTTCCTCCCTCCATCCCTCCCTTCAGACCTAGAAATCCAGAAAAAGAAAAACAAACGCCTACCAAGCACCTACCATGTGCTAGGAGCTTGCACTGTTTATTTCAATTAATCCTGGCAACTCCTCTAGGACGGTGAGCGGGGTGACTATCAGACGTGGTTCAGGGCGGTGGCCTTGGCTAACCCACATCCCGGTCCTGGTCCTGCAGCTCACTGTGCTATACTTAGCCTGCACTAAGGGGCACCGGGGGCAGTCTTAAGAGTGTCCTTATCTGTAAAAGGGAGCAAGGTGACTATCTTACCAAGTGCACGGTGAATGTTGAATATATTATTAGCTCTTTATGACCATCATGCCCATTTTATAGATGAATAAACTGAAGCCTGGATGTAAACAGCCATCTATATTTGCGTTTGCTAGATAGTTCACTACTTTCCTGCACCATAGCATGGTGCTCTGGCAGAGGCTTCCCAGGGAGGCAGCTCTCCCCAGGGGGCTGAGGGGTGGGGTGTGGGGGTTGAGAGCACCTGTGGCCATTAGGAAGGCTTTTATGAGTCTGTTACACCAAGGGCTCCCTCCCCCAGGTCTGCAGCACGTTGGAGCACTTCCTGTTTGCTCCCAAGCAGATGGTGCTGGAATCTCTCTGCACCAACTCCCATTCATAAATCACAGCCCGTTCCGGGTGCTGCAGCAACCATTCTAATTACGGCGAGGGAATGTGTGTGTGCGTGTGTGCGCAAGTGTGTGTGTGTGTGTGTGCAGTGCCAGTCTGCATTTGAAAAAAACATGGTTAGGACATGCCACCTCTTCCCCACCAGAGTCCCAGGCCTGAGGAAGGAGAGGTGCTCCTCTTTTGTGTGCAGCCAGCCCCACCCCTTCCAGGGTCAAGCCTTGGAACTAGGTGGCTTCTGTTAACCTGCATTCTCCTGCCACAGACTCACAGCACAGGTGGGGGAGGGGAGGTAAATATTAACAGAGCCCTGGTGAGTGGCAGGGCGCGGATGGCTTCTTGGAGGATTGTTAGGGGAAGCAGGGGGCTGGAGATAATCAGGTCAACTCTTATCTGCCAGACGTGAGAGGCAGAGGAGGGGAGAGAGGCGGGTGACAGGTTAGTGACCTCCTGGCCGCCTCAGCTCTCTAACTCCTCAGCTCTCTGGTGCCTTAGCTCAGGCCCTGGGCTGTGTGAGAGACCCCGTTCCACGCATGCTCCCGTGCCTGAGTACGTAGGCCCTTCGGATCGGTTGTGGACCTGTGATGGTGTGTGCAGTTCGCAAACTCTAAATCACACTGTATTGTTCACGCTTGTGTGTGTGAGTGGGTTCATTGGAGCTGGGCTAAGAATTTAGTTGTGTAAGCTTGGGTGTATACAGAGGATCTTGCTTCTGATTAGGGTGGAAGAGAGGAGCTGCGTGTGTGTGTGTGTGTGTGTGTGTGTGTGTGTGTGTGTCTGTGTGTGTCTGTGTGTCTGTGTCTGTGTTAGAGTCCAGGGCACCAGGGAAGTGATGCGTCTGTTGCTGGTCTATGTCTGCATGCACGTGTTTGGGGCCGTGTAATGCCATAAGACTGAGCCTATCTGACTGTGTCCCTCCACCCCTCCATCCTGGCCACCTGGCCCAGAGGAGCGTCTGGGGTCCGCCCTTTCTCCCTAGACTTTGCGGCTTCACTTTGGGATGGGAGAGAGGGAGAGGACCAGAGTAACCTCCCCACCCGGTCCCTCTCGCAGCCTCCCCGCCTGTCCTCTCCTTTTGCCACTAACCCCTGTGGGTGTGACTTCTGCCGGCGCCCCTCTTCTCCAGGGAGGCGACTTCAGAGGGCTCTCCTGAGGTTCTTGTCTCTGTCCCCTCCTCTGCCTGGGGATCCCCCTCTCCCTGCTCAGACACCCTCTGACCTTCCTCCAAGCACCCTAACCTGCCGAAGGGGCCCTGGCTTTAGAGTCCCTCACGCGCAACCTGCTGTGTGTGGCTCCAGCGGCAACGCAGGGCGCTTCTCTGAGACTCAGTTTCCTCACCTTTCACATGGTGACTCCACGATCCACCTTACCGATCTCACGGGACCGCTGCTGTGTGCAGCTGCGAGGTCCTGCGCGAGAAAGGGGCGCGTGCGCCGCCACCCCTGTACTTTAGCTAAGCGGTGAGTGGAGGTGCCATTTCACAGATGGGGAGAGTCCTGGAGAACGCTGACCCTGGGCTGCCTCTGTGGCTTTCTGTCAGCACCCGGGCCCCTGCTACTCACCATTCACTCACCCAGTCCCGCAGCAGAGGACAGGCCCAGGCCCTGGGCCTGCCCCCTCCCGGCGTGGGCACCTCTGCAGGGAAGGGTTCCCTGCGTGACCCTGAGCGGAGCTGCGTCTCCTCCTCCCTCCGGCTTCCGCGCTCCCCAGCACACCTCCCGGTAGCTCTTATCGGGATGCCTGGTAATTGTTTGTTTTCCCAACGCTGTTTCACAATTGCGGAGCAGTTTACAAACACCCACCGCACGGCGTGATCCCGCCGGGATAGCGGCGCCCCCGACCCCGTCCCCCCGCCGGGACCCCCGGGGCCGCGCCCCTCCGCCAAGAGCCTGTGCCCCCACCCCACCTACCCGAGCCGGGCTGCCGGTGGCGGCGTTTGGCCCCCCTAGGGACAGCAGAAGCACGCGAGTGAGGGGGGCTCTGGAACAGGACAGAGGGGAAGAGACGCTTCTCGTTAACATCGCTTTATAAAAGCCAGCGAGTTCCTACAACCAGCTGGTGTCTGAATCGGGGCCGATCATAAACCAGGGACGCCCCGAGGCTGAGGGCAGCCGGCTGGCCAGTGGGCTTTATAAGGCGGTTTTATGGACTCAGCTGAGATGTGGTGATGAGAAGCCAGACTTTAAACATCCTCTTAAAGTTCACTTTCACTCCCCTGGGGCTTCGCACCGAGCAGAATTGAGGAGAGGGCGTGCGGAGGTGCCTGCTGGAGGACGGGGAGCAGGGCATCACCGGCCTGCCCCTCAAGGAAAGCGGCCGCAGCTGCTGCGGGAGGCGTGTAGGTCAGACGCGAGAAGCGACTTCCGGCTGCTTCCCCCTCCCTCTGCCATCACGGCCTGCCTGCACCTCCACTGGTCTTTGCTTCGGGAGAGCAACCTAAGGTCAGTGCCAGGCTCTGCCCAGGAGCCGGAGCCTGCAGCCGAGCCCAGCGCCCTCGGGCCTGGGCGCAGGGTCCTCTGGTCTGAGCTGAGAACGTTTCTCTCCAGCTCCCAACTCCGCTGCGGTGTCACCGAAAAAGTGTGCTGAGAAGAGACTGAGGCTGAAAGTCCAGTGAGACTGGAAAAGAGGAAAACCGTAGAGGGAACGGAACATGCTTGGAGCCCAGGCCAGGGTGTGGGAGGAGAACCCCGCCATCCTTACACCCCTATACAAGCTCGCTGGCACTGGCGTATTGTTTATTTGGCGAGGGCAGTTCTGGGAGTTGAACCCAGGGGCCTTTGTACTCAGCTGCATTCCCAGCCCTTTCTTATTTATGTTTAATTCTGAGATAGGGTCTCCCTAAATCAGTCTTAGTCACTTATCTGTTGCGGGGACAGAGCACTCAACATCCCCAACTCAAGGGAGGAAAGCCCTCTTTTAGGTCACAGTTTTAGAAGGTCTCACAGTCGGTTCTTGGGCAGCTGGCAATTGTGGGAGCCCGTGGCAGAGGCGGGAGAGCTGCTCAGGACGTTGCACACAGAAGGCCAACGAGGCAGGAGCAGTGAAAGTCTGAAGAGCCAGAGCCTTTTCAGGAAGAAGCTGTAACAAGGTTGCTTCTTCCTTCCTTTACTGACGTCAAGCTGCCAGGTGAGCTCCCCGCAGCCAGCATGGATGCCCTTTGCTCACTTCCTGGCCCACGAGTCAGCAACAGACACCTACCTGCAAGCTCTGCCTTCGGTGTCCCCAATCTCACCAAGTTGACACAATTCCTCCAGGTCAAGCCCCAAGAACCCATCTCTTCCAGGTAGGCCCTACCACCCAACAGCACACGGTTCCCCAATTACCCCGCTACATCCAAGTACATGAGGCTTTGGAAGACACTCCAGATCCAAACCATAGCAATCGCTAAGCTGAGGGGCTTCAGCTTGTGATGTTCCCGCCTCAGCGTCCCAGAGCGTTGAGCATGCGCTATCATACCTGGCAGCGTGCTGGTATTTTACAGATGGAAAATTCTGCCGAGGGGTTTGGCTCTGGTTTCCCAGCCAAGCCCGAACCCAGCACCATGTGATTCATGCCCAGGGCAGTTCTAGGCCCTGGAAAACTGGTTCTCTGCACAGAGCATGACTGTGCGCCTGTATGACCTCTAAGTAGCCCAGGATATTCCAAGCCCTGTCGATCACACAGCCTGCAGTTCCCAGGTCCCCTTAGGCCAGCCTGGTCCTCTTGTCTATAGCTGGGCTTGTGGCCAGCCTGTCTGTGAGCAAGACTGACCACTGTGCTTCTGGGAGTTGAGAAGTCAGACCCATGAGAGGCTTTCCCACTCGGGCCACAGTCCCTACCACAGAGAGAGTGCCCTTTGACTTGAGGTCAATGCTCACTCTTTGGAAGCCTCCACTAATGGTTCAGGCAGGGCTCAGCCCCCAGCTTAGGATGTACAGCTCCTTCCTTGCAGAGGGTGGTCAAGGTCACGGACGGGTGCTGCTCTGCAATCCTCTACCTCCCCGGTGACCTGCTCCCTGCAGGGCTGCCCAGCTGCAGGGACAGGGGAAGCGAAAGCCCATCCACCACCCCACTCTGTGCAGGGGTGAGCACAGTCCAAGGGGAATGGAAGGGGCAGCAGAAGAAAAGAGGAACACTCGCGCCTTCGGGAGCCAAGAGCAGTCGTACCTTAGCACACTTAACCCTTGCAGCCCCTCGGAGGTGGATGCTTAGCCTCACTTTCCACGGCCCAGAAATGAAGTTCAGAGAAGTTTACTCTCTCACGGGGACACAGCCTGCACACGGAGCCGGATTTGAACTCAGGTCAGCCTGCCTTCCAGCCCTGCCTACCCCTCAGCATTTCCAAGCCCTGATGTTCCCAGGCACACTCCATGTGGCTACTGGGAGCCCAGACCTCCTGGCTCTAACCCATGCCCTTTAGAGCCTGTGGGACACTACTCACCTCAGCTCCAGGGTCCCTGGGAAAACTGGGTTGCCAGGGAAGGGGGCTCCCCGGCCATCAGCATCTCTACTATTTCACACTTTCCCTTCGGGACCATCAGATGAGGAACAGCTGGGCCTGCAGATTTATGAGGGTCTCACAAGTGATTCCATCCGTCCTCCTGTCCCAGATCCTGCTCCGGCCCTGCCAGCAGCCTCCGGAAAGCAAAGGGAGCTGCTTTGTCAGTGCCCACGTCCCTTCGTTGCTGTGATTGTTGCCTTTCCCACTTCTCACGGCAGTGAAGAGCCGCTTACACATCTTCCCAGAAAATTTTATCTCCTCCTTTCAGGAAAAAAAAAGAAAGAAAGAGACAGAACCCATGCCGGAAAGAACCCGTCATCTGCGTAGCTGGAGGCAAGTCATGTGATCCCTCTAGGCCTCGGTGTCCTCATCTGTAGGAGGGTGACGATGCCTACACTGAGTGCCTCAAAGGGAGGAGGTGAGTTCCAAAACCACAGCTTTGTCCTCTCTGAGGGCCTGTTCCAGCCCCTCTAGCCTTCAATCCGGTTTGAGAAAACTGTGTGCTAATATCTGAGCAAATCTACTGGCCTCTTCCACACACGGCAGAGTGTTCCGTCTCAGTCCTGCCTCCGTTTTCCCCCTTTATTCTTCTGGGGTCATCCACTGACCTTCATCTGTGTGACGTTCATGTGTTGGAGCTTGCCACAGTCAGGTGACATGAGCCACAGGAAGGAGGCACAGGGAGAGTTGGGTGCTAGGGCACAATGCCAACATTCAGTGCCAGGCAAGAAACAAAAGGATCTGGTCACCCAAGCATCAGAGTTCCACTGTGTGGTCAGTTGTCACAGTGCTACTTGTGCGAGCCTTCAGGGAGTTGAATGGAGGCATAGACTGATAATTTAATAATGAATCATTATTAATCACCTTAACTAAACAAAATATATTAATATTTGGTTAACTATTAAAATTAGTAATGATGGCACTTTTAAATTAACAGCTCAGGGTGGTTGTGCCAGTCACTACAAGAATGTTACACTAAAGGAGATTTTTATTTTTTCCTAACCAACTAATCAAAAAGTATTTGAGGTCTACAATGCCTATTGCAGGTCTGAAGTATATGGGGAAACCAAAAAAAAAAAATAAGTATACATTTGTCTAAAGAAGTATGCAAATGTCAACACGTCAACGGCTAGCTCTGGTGACCGTGCTTGACCAACGGGCTCTGTCATGTCATCACTTTGTACATCAGTGACCTGACCTACACAACCGAGGACCATACATGACAGCCTGGTCCCTGAGAAGGCTAAGTCTTTTCTGCTTGAACTCAGAGAACGGACCCAGAGCTGCTGGATGCCAGAGCTCAAAAATTGGGGTGAGCAAAAGTACAAACCCACAGAGGCTGATGGGATGAAAGGTAGGGGTGAGAAGCTCTGAAAGTCAACAGCGCAAGTGCTCTCATGAGCCTCGCGACCACGGTGCGGCCAAGCATCGCACTGTGACCACCAGGTAGGAAGAAAGTATCAACGATGTCTCCAGTCCCCCAGCAACCTGGGCAGGTGACAGCGCAGAGAGACCACAGAAGTCTAGGGGCACACACAATCTTCTCTGCCCCTGCCAGAGGAACAAGGCTAGACCTCTCCAACCAGAAAGACAACTGCCACACACCTGTAATTAGGCAAAATGCTTACTTTAGCTGTCTAATTAAGTTGCAGATGACTTTTCCTGTGATTTGGCTCTTCACCAGGAATTCAGGAATTCCTTTGTTTTAAAGCCCCCACGTAAGAACATGAAGCAGGATAGACCTGCCTAAACTTTCAAGTGTTCAAGCTGACCTGTTTGCATTGCAGAGTTCAGAAAAAGATGGTCTGCCCAAGAGATCCTCATGAGGCCGTACTGCACCCACAATTCTTAGGAATGAGCAACCCATTTTATAAAGACCCAGAATAAGCCTTGCTGTCTCCCCTCAGTGGGAGAGAAGCTGTCAGTCTCCAGTCAAGAAAGATCTCAGCACATTTGAGAGATCGTTCCTGGAGAGAGAAGTTTGGGGTGCTGGCCTCCATACTCCCCCCTAGAAGAAGACTGACTGCCTGAGAGAAACTGGCTTTCAAGAGTTCTTTCAATCTGCTTTAAATTCTGCAAAGATCTAGTTTGTCCAAGCCTTTAATCAACTAGAGATGGCCATCACCCTGGATGGAGGTAAGAGAAGCTGCAGTTAGACTAGTTTGGGAGGAACAGCACATTTTCCCAATACTTTGGCATTTCCTTGAGGGGAAGGATTCGCACTTATCTTGGCTTGAATTCCCAGAAACCAAATGGAAGGCCTTGCACTGTCCTTTTTTGCAAGCATGCTGGACCACATGGTGTCTGAGAGAAATTTAATGCAGTAACGAGCTGGCTACTCTATGTTGTGAAGTAGGGAAATCTCAGAAACCTAAAAATCTCACAATGCCGATTTTTTGTTCTCCAAAAGTTAGAATACCACCCTTCTCTAGCGGTCAGCTTGCCGTGAGGATATGTCATGAGCAGCCATGCCTTCCCCTTCCCCTCCTGGTAAGGCCCAGAACACTTTAGGTTATTATAACAGGTCAAATCTCAGTTGCAGATTTGTCTAACCTCACACCATATTGGGCATAAATTCCTCTCCCAAAATAACGGTCACTCGTTTTCCCCCTGCCTTGAAACAACAGGCGCTTCATTCACCCCAGCTGGCAGCACCCAGCAAGCCAGCTAACTGGCTCTTATGGGCTGAAACGTGCTGTGGCTTGTTCCTGTTCCATATCTCCTCCTTCTTGGCTTTTCTATAAGCCACACGCAAAAATCTGTGCCATTACTCCATTATTGCATTTCATATGAAATTGGGGATTGCAGGTCTCATGTTATTCAATTAGTTTGGCACGGCTGAGGGCAGGAGTCAGACGCTCTCCCAGTTTCACCTTCTTCCAGTGTTAGCCTTCTCCTCTAACCTGACCCTGGGGAGACCCTGTTGGCCAGGCCACCTCTGTTCCTCCTTAGCTTAGGTTAAACTATACTCTTAAAGCCTCTTCATTCCAGAACAAAGGGTCTTTTCTGATCAGTCTCTGGTCCACACACATTCGCTTCCGGTGTGTCTCCTGGAAGTGCCCAGATGAATTACCTCCATTTGCCTCCCTTACAGAGAGGTCTGCAGCCCCAAAGACCAGCCCTGTGCTTATCCCTGGTGGCTTTTTCATTCTTCTCCCTGTCACTAGACTAATGGTTTCTCTAAAAAGCTCCAGCCCTTCAGGCTGCAGTGTCAGCAGCTCTGGGTGGCCCAGCCCACACTTCCTCCAGGTACACGTGAGCATGCCGAAAATCCTGGTTCCACCCACACATCCCGGTCTGGGAGCCTCCCTCTGTTCCATTCTGCAGCCTTCCCATTCTCAACCCCCCACATTTACATTTCAGCAGAGTCAACCCCAGGCTCACTGCGACCTCCCAGCAGCCCACAGTGATGTTTTTGGCTATACTTCCTGCCCCTGGAAACAATTTCCCATCACTCCAGAGACAGATGCACATGCACTTCCTTCTCTTCCCCATATTTTCCCTTCTGTACCCCACTGTCCTCTGAGGGGCCAGGAAATTAATTTGGGATTCATGTGCTCATTCAACAAAGTTGTCTAAGTGCCTACTATGTCTAGGATCAGATCCTTACCTTTAGAATTTATAATCTAGGAGGAGGGGTGGGGGAAAGATGCAATCAGTAAAAACATGAAAGTGCCTCATGATAGAGGCAGAAGAAGATAGGACACAGGTGAGGTTCAATCTGCATATTTCCTCTGAATCTTCAGGTTCAACTGCCAAAGGCAAATAGCGAAAAGAATTTTGGGTCTGACGATCAGGTCACAGTAAACTTCATGACCACTTACAAACAAAAAAGCAAGATTAAGGATAGATTAGAGGTGGTGCTGTCCTGTGGCCCCAGAACTCACCTTGCTTTGGAAGATAGAGTTTGTACATTAAAACATACAGGTTCTCGTTTTGAACCATGAGCTGAGTCAGATTCCTGAGAAAGGCCTCCCCTAATTTTGAGATTCCCTTTGGCAATAAGCCCTCTTAATTACTCTCAAATTCACTTGGCTGTTTAAAGCAAAAATTATAACATTTTCTTGTGGGTTTTATAATATATGTAGATGTAATACATATGATAACTATTGCATAAAGTGTAGGGGGTAATAAACCTTTGTAGTTGCAAACTTTCTACATTTTACTTGAAATAGTAACTCTAAGTGGACTGTTAAAAGTTAAGGATGTATTGTAATCCCCGAGGCAATCATTAAAGAATTAATGCAAAGAGGTATAGTAACAAATCCACAGATAAAGTTAAATGGAATTCTAAGAATTTCAAAGGCAAGGAAGGAGGAGCATAGAAATAAAAAACAGAGGGGAAAATAAAACTAAATTCATCCATATCAATAATTACATTAAATGTTAATGGACCAAACATTCCAATTAAAAGGCAAAGATTGTCAGACTGGAAATTTTTTAAAAAGACCCAATTATTTGCAGTCTATAAGAGATGTACTTTAAATATAAAGGCATAAATGAGTTGAAAGTAAATGGATGAAAAATGATACATTTTCAAAAGATGGAGAGGCTATATTAATATCAAATAAACTAGACTTCAAGACAGAGTATTACCAGAGAAAAAGAGGCACATTTTATAATGACATAAGTTTAAATTATAAAATGAGGGAAAACAATCATAATCAGACCTGCAATTAGTAACAGTGGTTCAAATACATGAAACAAAAAATGAACAGATTTAAAAGGAGAAACAGACAATACCATATTCAGAGGAGCAGATCTCACTGGAAAGGGCAGAACTGACTAATTTTCCCTTCAGGATAAATGGTTTGGGGAGGTCATTGGCTTTGCCAACCTGGATTATGGGGTGTGGGTTGGGGACTATTAAGATACCTTAGGGAGTAGATCAGGAGTCAAACAGACAGTTCAGTGGCAAAACCTGAAGAGACTCTTTGAGATTGCAACTCTGATGCCAAGTAGTAGAATGGAAAATAGTAACAAAAGCCAAAACAGCTTTCCCCACTTCATTATTAGCCACTCAGACTCCCTTTATCATTTACCCGATGAGGTGGGCTCAGTGTCAAAACTACAACAAGAGCTAATCTTACCCCTAATTGTCACCAAGACTTGTTGGGGTTTGGAGAAGCAGGAGTTAGCCTAGTGATTCTCAAACTTGTCATGCAGCCGAATCACCAGAGGGCTTGTTAAAACAGATCACTGGGCTTCATGCCCAGAGTTTCTGATTCAGCAGGTCTGAGGTGGGATCTCATGCTGATGCTGCTAATCTGGAGACACATTTTAGGAACAACTAAGGCAAACAAAAGGCCGAAAGGGCCCAGAAGAGGTAAGTCTTGTTTTTGGCACATGGACTCAGTGTAGAAAGTCAAAGTTGAGGTGAGGCTGAGGGGCAGGCCAGCTGAAGGAGAAGGTCTAGGAGACAGAAAAGCAGAAGGCAGGTTTCTGGAGCTGAACTATAATGCCTATATAAGGAGTAGAGCAGAACAATGAACAGGTGAGGTGGGCTGGAATGTGAATCAGACATTGCCTAGTTTAGAAATGAAGAGCACAGGCTCAGAGATGAGAGATGTGGGTTCAACTCTTGGCTTTACCATTTATTAGCTGTCTGACCCAAAAGAGATTACTCAGGTTCCCAGAGCCTTAGTTCCCTAATCTGTAAAATAAATTTCAGTACTTACTTTAAGAGTCTTACTGAGGGAATACAAATAATCCCCTAGTACAGTTCAAGCTTGGGTCAGACAACACCAGAGTTGCTGGTGAGCACCAGGCGTGGTGTCCACAGCTGATGTGGGTTCGGGGCTGGTATCTATGGGCTGAGGAGAGCACTGGACTGGAACTCAATGTCCTGAAGCTTTCCTGAGGACACTGGGGTTCGGGCTCAAAGTTCCAGTATTCTCTAAGGCCTTCATTTTTCTCTAAGTCAGGCTGCTTCCTGGCCTGTCTGAGTCCTTCTTGAGTCCGCTGGCAAACTCAAAGGAGAGCAGTGGCAGCTCCAATGGAGTCAAGAGTTACTGCAGGGAATCTGGCTCTGGATTTATTTGCCTGGCTTGCAGATTTATCAGCCGGCATTCAACAGAGCAAATGGCAGCGGCTCTTGGATTTCTTCTTTTAAAGCAAACAAAGCAAAGGGGATTTATTCCATCTGCAGTAAGGAATGGGGACTCATTTTCCCCCCTGTGTTTCTGAGATAAAATGGTTCATTTCCACAAAAATTGAAACTCAGAGTTGAATCTTCACCACAGAGCCTTTTGGACCATGAGCTGGATAGGGTAGAGCATTGTGCACAGGCTAGGAAGCAATGTCTCTTCCTCAGTCCCTCCTGGACTTCAGGAAAAGGCCCTGGCTCCTGATCAGCTACTGCATGATCTGGAGTCTCTGTGCGGGCCGCTGTACTAGAATATATGGGTGCTGGCTTAGATGACGCCTTTGAAAGTAGATGTCACACTCCAACTCCCACTTGTGGGAGCCACCACCCTTCGTCCCAGTCTTACTTAATTCGAATTTATTCCCTTTCTTACCAAGGCTCCACTAAAGCCCTAGTATATATGTGGCCATGTCTGCAATGTGAGCTAAAATGGACTGGGACAGCCGTGGGCAAGCACTGGTCCCAAGGACCAGTACGTTTCCTTCCTACAGTTTCTTCCCGCTGGTATTTGTCCACAGATAACTCCGACCCCTAGCGCCTCCCCCAGGATTATCTCTGTTAACCCCACCCCCGCCCCTGTTTTCTGTCCACGTGGTTTGGACAGAGCTCAGGATAAAGCTGAGCCTGGTCATCTTGGGGAAGCATGACTCGTGGTTGGAAATCATGAGTAAATTTTGAAAAATAGTCAAAGAAAAAAATCCTGCTTAGAAAAGCAAGTTTCTCAGCAGGGGGAAAAATAAAAAGCCAACTGGCAAAGCCCAACAGGAATAATCAGACGTAGTCTCTAGATCACTCACCTTTGGGATCATCCTCCCCCTCCCATCCTTCCCCAAAGCCGGGTAACCTAGAGATACCCACGTTGAGGTGATTGTCTAGGAAGAATCAGCGGAGACACTAAGCCAAATTCCTGAGCAGTTCCCACTACAATCCAGATTCCCTCACGCTGCCTTCTCCAGGCCTGCTCCATCCAAATGCACTTCACGTTATGTATCTGCTCCCCGGGGGCTGTTGGCCCTGGCAGATGTTTGCGGCAGAACCCTGGGACTGATCCAAGGGTTAGACCTTCTGGGCTCTGCGTGGGGAGGTGCAGCTTAAAGGTGTAGGTGGATTTATCTCATCGCCCAAGCATTGCCTGAGCGAGCGTCTGCATGAACAAATGGACAGTGAGCTCCCCTCACTTAGCCTGGCGGATCAGCCCCCCAGTGTTCCCAGCCCAGCTTGCTGGGACTCTTTTCCTCCCTAGACCGAGTGGCATATACATGAGGCAGCAGCCCCAGGCAAGAGGAGGGGCCTGGTCCAAGATGCCGCTGGGCCTTCCCACCAGCCCTCCTACTGCTGCCCACGGGGCTACCAGGGCTTTAATGTGGCCTCCATCTCCTTTGACTCAAGGAAACGGTGGCCTCCCTGCCTCCACTCCTGGGTTTCCAAGCTTCTCTTGGAAGGCAAATCTGAGCATGTGGATTTGCTTGGGATTTCCACACCATCAGGAGCAGCTCTGCAGCGGCCTGGGAGGTGACAGACAGCGAGTGAAGACATCCTCAGGATTAGGCTTCTTCCTCGGCCCGAAGTGGCCAGGCCAGGCTTCCATCTGCAAGTCTGGATGGTCTCTGCTGATCCAGGTTGGGGCTCGGGGAAGGACTCACCTCCCATAGAGAAAGAATGTCATCACACGGGGACATGAGGAGAACTTAGGCTCCCCTCTTTGCCTTGTGAGGAGCGGTGACTCCCCTCTGAACCTTCTTCAATGCCCGCTCTCTTCGTTCAGGTGGAAGTCCTCATGGCTGCCCGTGTGTTGACTCTGAGGCATTCTGAAATTCAGTGGGGTGAAGGCAGCCTGGAACATGGGGGTGAGAGTAGATCCCATTTCCCTCCCAAGCTCTTCGTGACTCTGTGGGACCTGGGAGTAGTGGGACTGCCCCGAGAGTCGACAAGCTTATTTTTAGTTTGGATTCTAGTTCACAAGCCTGATTGCTTTTCAGTTTTGCCTAATTTGGGCCAGGTCCTGGGAGTGTCTCCTAGGACCTTGGTGGGGCTGTTAAAGGTCTGTAGGATACAAGCCACTGGGGCAGGGAAGTCACACCAGTTTCCGGTCCCAGGGCACTGGTTGCCCTGGGGCCTGGACCAATCACCCCATTTGGAAGAGGAAGGAACCTAGGCCTCCCCGTGCTGAGCCTTTGGTGATTTGGGGCGGGGTAGGGGGTGTAGACTTAACATCCTGTTTAAATTTGGCACTAGTTGAATTTTTTAACAGGGGTTACGACCCCCCTCCTCCCTCTCCCAAGCCTTCCTTACATATTCCTCTAATCAATTTTTAGCTTTGGCTCTTACTCTGCGCTTCACCTTGGAGCTCTGGGCCTGACCGTGGGAGGAGCAGCGTGATTTCTTGAAGGCTGCCTGTGGACCAGCTAATGACAGGACGGTTCCTGCGAAGCCCATGAGGAAAACTGGGGGCCAGAAGGTGGGAAAGGGAAAGGACAAGAAGAATAGGAAGAAGGAAAATAAAGAGGAAAGAAAGGATAGGATGGAGGAGCGTGTATGCCTGTGTGTTGTATGTGCATGAATGAGCTGGAGCTGAGGGTGGTTGTGCGGGAGTTCTAGAGGAAAGGCCACAAAGAAGGGAAAATGCTTAATCACACCCAGGCGCAATTGCCACAGAGCCCGGTCCCCAGTCGGCCATCTGAGTGTTGGCTCTGCCTCGCAAACACCCAGCCCCTCTGTGACTCCCGGGTGGAGGAGCCCACATTCCTGCCCGGCAAAGGCCGCTTTAATCAAGGCTCCAGATCCTTCCTGCAGCCGCCTGGGGGGGACTGTAACGCTAAACACATTAGTGTGTGAGATTGAAAGGTAACACATTCTCATGGAAGCCCTCGGAACAATGGGCCTCAGGTCTGGGTTTCATTTGGAGGAACTGTGCGGTGGGAATTTCTCTAATCAAATAAAAAGAAAATGAAAAACTCTATCGTTTGCAAACTTTAATGCTCTTAATTGCATTAATTTGAAAAACATACAAGATCTTTCTGAGTGTGGTGTTGGAGCCTGATAGGAGAGGAAGCTCAGGGCCTGGCTGCCTGAGTGAGGGAGTCAGCCCCAGAGTGGCTGGCGCTTGAAGGATGACCTGGCAGAGACCCAAGTGATAGGCCTCTGTCTCTCGGTGGCCCCTCCCAGCCTTGGTATTTCCGGGGCCTCCATGGTGGCTGAAGAGGCCTGGGAGCCCCATCAGGCCACTTGGCTTGGACCTGCTGCTGTCACTCACTCCTCATGTGCCCAAACCCAAGGGGGAAGGGCAGATCCTCTGTACTCTGTCAGCGCCCACAGCCCAGAGCCAGCTGCTCATCTGGTAACAGCCCCACCCCGGATGCCTCCAGAAGCCCAGACCTCAGACTGTCCCGTCTTGGCCATCCTGCCATGCTGGACCTTTGAGCCTGCCCTGGAGAAGGAAAGAGCTGCCCAGGGGCTGGAGCCCGTCAGGACGCAGCGGGAGCACCTTGCACCTGACCACTCACACTCTGCCTCACACAGCCTCCGGCAGGCCCTTCGGCAGCAGGGGCTCTTTGGTGTTTCTCAGCTGGAGTTCAATGTCCAGGCTGAGGGACAAGCACTGCACCCTGCACAGGGTGGGTTGTGGAACCTGTAGTTTTTTGACTTCCTGGGGCACAGCGCCCCCACCCCCTTTTTTGAAAATCTAGTAAGAGATAGAGGCCTCTCCTTAAAAAAGTCCCCATGTGCTGATGTGTATTCAGGTATATCTACCCACACACCTGGTTTCAAAGGTTTCACACATACCTGTCATCCGTGTCCAGGAACTTGTCTGAGTCTTTGCAGGGATGATGACTTGCTGGAAGTCCTTCCAGAGGAGAGGGATTCTGGGAGCTAAGCAGGGTGCAAGACCAGGGGGAGGACATTCTCTCAAGTTGTAGAGAGACAGAAGGGAGCCCGCCACAGCCTCTCTGTGCCTGTGTGACCTTGAAGCCACGGCCTCCATCTGTAGGAACAACAAAAACCCTTCAGGGACCGTGCTGAGGATGAAGTCAGGCAATGCTGCAGGCAGGCCAAGTAGTAGGGGCTCAATAAACATCGTTTCCCTTGGTAGCTGTTCTTAGGTGACAACAGAGGGTGTGAGAGGTAAGAGTGTGCATATAGCAGCCTCAGGGCTTGTAGCGGCCACTGGAAAGGACTTTCTTTCACCATTCCATAATTCCCTAAAATACTGCTGCCTTGTGGCTCCCTCACCCTGGAGCTCCACCTGGCCCTCAAACTTGAAGTAAGCGCGTCTCATCTTTCAAGTGTCTCTGGAACCCTGTGAGGGCCCTGCAAAAACTGATTCCCTTGGTGTGTAGCCTGGAGTATGTTCTTGTTCCCATTTTCTAGAAAACTAAGACTCTGAGACATTGGTTGACTTGCCAAAAGTGCAGAATAGGCCTCACATTCCAGGTAATGGGCTTCAATTTCTAGTACCTTCCATGGGCCTGGCACTGCCCCGGTCACTTTGTAGATGTGAGCTCCTTGCATTCCACCAGGACCCAAGCATCTTGGCCGCAGCATTCTTTCCTAGCACCATACTGCCTCCCAAAGACAAGGGTGGAAAGCCAGGAACTTCCAGGGCTCTTTTAAAATTTCCTTTCTTTGTGAAGAATGTTTTTAGCCATCAGCCAACACCACTTACTCAGAGCTCTGGGCGGGGACTAACGAGGGACACAGTCCTTGCCTGGGCGGAATGCAGGCTCTCAGGGTGGCCGGACCAGCAGCCTCTGGGACGAAACAGGAGACGGGGAAAGGACTATCTGTACCACCAGGAACTGGATTCTAGGATCTGCAACGTCCGAGAGCATGTGGGCCAGCCGGGCCTGGGCGCAGAGAGGAGCGATCTGCTGGACTCTCAAGAAGGTGCCTGGGTCCGCTCTAATCTTGCAGCCTCATTGTCTGCCAGAGCTCAGAACTCAGGAGGGGGGAGCCCATCTGGAATAAGGGGAGCCCTGGTGGAAGATGATTTACAAAAGCAGGATGTGCTCAGGTTTGCAGGGCCTAATGGTGTGCTGGGAACGGGCAGATGTGCTCCCTGCGCTGGCAGATGTTATTTTTTAAGAATTTCTGAACGCAGCGTCCTGGGGGGAGGGAATCTCGTGGATTGTCTCCCCTGTGACCTGATTTAATCCTCCCATCCAATCTCCTGGGAAAGAATATCCGCTGCCCTCACCCCACCTGCTGTCTCCCCCAACTCCACACCCCACGCAGCAGTCCACACAGTCGTGCAGGTAAAGGGCACCTGTCAGAAAGTGGAGAACTGGAGACTATAATGCAGATAAGAAGGGTTCCAATGGCCGGGTGCTGTGCCCTCCACCCTGCTGCCCCATTCCTCACCTCCATTCCGAGGAGGGCAAGTTATAGAAGTGGCAGCTGAATTCCAATACCCAGGAAGCCCAGAAAGGAAACCTCACATGAAAGGGCTGCAAAGGGAATGCCAGTGTGCCTCAGTTTAAGCAAATCCAGTATACCCCAATCTAAAAATAGCTTTTTCTATTGGAACTCTTTCCCATATGAATTCATTCCCATATGAAAAAGAATCACTGGTTCTTTTCTTCAAGAAGCCAACTCCATTAGTGCATTAAAAATATGACTCGAGTTGCCAAATGTGATTTCATATGCAATCCCTCTCCCCACCCCCAACATACTTCTCACTCCTGATCCCAAAGGAATACTCCGCCTTGCATAAAGAGAGGTTCGCCTGCAGTGAGGGGGGAGCTGGTAACCAACATGGCAAACACATGTTCTGGATTTTCTGAGACCAGCTCACTTTCTAATATTAGGTTTCCACTGTCCCAAGAGAACATTTGGAACTATTGGGCCTTAGGGATTGATGTCTTGGCTTGTACAATGTGGTCACCATAGAGAGGAGGACACTGTGCTGTCAAACCTATTTTTCAATCTGGCAGGGCAGAAGGGCAAGCCTGGTCAAGAAGTGAGGGGCAGTGGGGAATTCAGGGCCAAGCCTTCTGAGGTAGGGTGACAGATGTTGGGCATAGGCAAGTCAGCTGAGAGAGGCAGTCCCCTGGGATCCTGGGATCGATTAGGAGCATGCCATGCAAAACAGGCATCTGCAAAGGTCCACAGCTCCCTCCACGGGTACTTCCCTGCATGGGAAGTGGGCGGGCAGGGCCCTGGAAGGTGGCCAGGGAAGAGCAGCTCCATGATTAAAGGGTTGGAGACTAGGACTTTTGAAGTGAGACCAGGATGCTGGTTATTTATGCATTCATCTCTGGGCCTTGCCTCTGCCCTGCCCCACCCACCCCACCACCCAACAGCTCAGACTCGCATCTCAGCTCTGGACCCCACACTGGCCCTGGAGGGTGTGAAGAAAGCAAAGATTTCCAGAAGGTTGACCAAGCACCAGGAGTGTGTCGGCAGGGTCTTTACCACACACACATCATGAATCCTCCCAAGAATCCTATGGGATAGGAGTGACTAGCTCCATTTTACATGTGGAAACACTGAGTTGGAACTCTTTGCTTGAGGTCACGTGGCTAAGTGGAGTTAAGATCCAGATCACTGCAAAAATGTAAGTGATAGAGGAGGGCTGGGGGTCAGAAGGTGTCTTAGTTACTTTTTTATTGCTAGGAGGAAAAGATTTATTTCAGCTCAGTTTCAGAAGATCATGGGCTACGGGCAATTGTGGAAGCATCCAGCAGAGGCCTTGCTGGAGAGAAGCTGCTCAGGGCATAGCAGGACAGAAAGCTGAGAGCAAGAGAGGAAGGGTGGAACTGTCATATAACCTTCCAGACCGTGTCCCAGGAGTCCATGCGTTCTGGCCAGGCCGCTTAATGGCACAGGAAATCAATGGATTAACTCCCATGATTGAATCACCTTCCAAACACGAGGCTTCAATGGGACACTCCAGACCCAAACTATAACAGAAGGCGAGGGTAGGGACATACAACTGAGCCCCTTTAAGGTCTGGGCTTCTGGTAGTTCTCAAAGAAATACTAATCCTGAGGTTGGTGCTATATATACTGAGTGCTTATTCAGAAGCTACTGCATATCTGGCTTCCAATCCTCACAACAATTTCCCAAGATATGTATTATGACCCCCATGGACGGATGCTGAAACTGAGCCTAAGGGTCATTATCTGACTTGTTCACCGTCAGAGAACAAGTAAGGCACAAAAGTAGGATCTCCAACTCCGCTTGTTTTGCTGTCAAAACCCCCAGTCCTTGCATCACCACCTGCCCATGCAGCACCTACTTACCATACTGGAGTTATTTGTCCATGGGAGAGAAGTTTGGGAAGTAACTCTGGGGTCATTCGGAGGGTATCCTCAGAGCACAGGGGCCATACCCCAGCATCCAGCTAACAGATGTAGCTATTTTTTCTGTGTCCCGTACTAACAGGTCTATATTTGGCTTCTGCTGTTTCTTTTTTGCATTTTTTTTTTCATGTCAGACCTCACTTATCCTTAAGGACTGAGCGGAGCTCAGATATCTCTTCTTCCACTACTCTTCCTAAAATTCCTAATCATAATTGTGTGCTATATCCTCTCTGAACTCTGTATGCTTTTTGTGAATCAGATAGGCTCTTGGCTTCCCTTACTTATCTGGTTCAAATGCCTAGAAGAGAGAGCTTCAGTTACGTGTAAGGACAGGCATCCTAGGTGACATTTTAAAGTGGAAAATTTATGGAGTACCAAACTAAGAAGCTTGAGTAAGTCACAGGGAACTGCTTATCTTGGTAAGTTGAGTGATGGGGTAGAGATGCCTATCTGGTCACAGTGCCAGGCTTAGATGCAGTTTGGGCCCTGCCTCTGCTTTCCCTTGTCTCTTCTACCAGTCCTGGGTGGCTCTTCTGCATTTGCAGTTCTGATGTTTCCTGGAGGCTACAACAAAACCCTTCCATTCATGCTACATTAATTGTGGTCCCACACTGATGTTGTAGAAAGAACTTGGGACCAAGAGTCCCTCTGGCCTGGGGTTTGGTCATCTCAAAGCCAGCTTAGGGGTAGGTGACCTTGGCAAGGTCAGTTTCTCTTTCTGGGCCTCCAAGACAACCATTGGATTTTGGAAGGGAAGGATGAATAATGGTATCCTTATTCTTGAGAAGCTGGTAATCTAGAGAGGGACACAACCAAGTAGACAGGTCACAGTAAGTCCAGGCAGTAACCCGTACACTTGAAGGATAGGTAGCACCCTGGGAGGAAACAGGATGACAGGATGCTCTTCCCCCTGCTAGGGATCCAAGGATATCCACAAAAGAAACGACACCTGAATAAGGATGGGGAGGATGATGGGAGCTTGGAGATACCCTATTACTGCTTATTTTGAGGTTGGTTGGCTTGATTTCCTTACTTGAGCGCTATTCCTGACTTGCAATAATGTGCCCTAAGTTACTACTTGGCTTTCAAAGACCCCTATGGAAACTCAACTCAGGCACCACCTAAATCCTGGCAGCTTTCAAAGAGCCGCTCACAAAGGAAATGGGTGTTGAGATTGGAATAGAAACCAGAGAAGCAGAGACTATGGAGGAGGAAGTTGCAAAAAGAAATAAATATTTAATAGCATTAGATGTTCTGGGGATCAGGAAAGATGAGGGTGGTGAAAAGTGAGAAATTTTTTGGAACAAAGAAAAAAGACTGGAAGGAAATATGCCAAAATGCTAATAATGGCAGTTGCCTCTGGGTGGTGTGATTACGGACGAGTGACTCTTTTTCTGTTCTTATGCGCTACTCTGTCCTTGCCAGCTTTTCTACAATGAGTATTTATTTGATAATCAAGAAATGTAAAAATTGAAACTTGCTTAAAAAAGAAGTCATTGGTGACCTTGGCAAGAGCAGATTCAGCCGAGTTGTTCCGACAAGCCAGATTGCAGGGCATTAAGAAAGTGGCAGGGGGTGAGGAAGCAGGAGAGGACAGGAGCCCTCAGAGAGCGTTGGCAGGAAATGGAAGGACAAAAACGGCACCTGGAGGCCGCAGGGCTGAGCAAAGATGTTCGTTCTTGATTGAATGTGGGAGGGACATTTTAAAAGCGACAGTATTTTCTGAATAAAAAAGATCAGGATCTTATAAAAGACTTTTGTGTCTTTTCTGAATATGAGACACAGAAAGAGAAAATTAGAATTTCTGGGACTTTTCTATAGCTTATGGGGACCAAAGGGAGAAAAAACTAGGAAACTGGGATTGTCCTGGAAAACCCAGGCTTTGTGGTTGATAAATATTGTGAGGGTTTCTAGCTAGAGGGGAAGGAGCAAGTGAAAGGAGAGAAAGAGGATGTGAAGAACAGGAGCCAGGCATGGGGTGGGCACCTGTAGTCCCAGCTACTGGGGAGGCTGAGGCTGGAGAGTTGCTTGAGCCCAGAAATTTGAGACCTACTTCCTGATAGTACACAGCATCTTAGGGACATTAGGCTTTGGGGAACGCGCCAGATCCAAACCACAACATTACATATCTTGCCCCCCAAAAGTCATGTTTACCTCCTTATGCAAAATGCATTTAGTCTTTCTCTGAGAGTTGCCAAAGTCTTAACAGTTCCAGCACGGCTAAAAAAGTTTAAGTCTGAAGTCTCCTCTGAGATGCAAGGCAAACTCTCAGATGTGAGCTCCCGTGAAAACCAAAGAGTTAAAGCACTTTCAACATACATTGGCACAGGGTAAATATTCCCCATTCCAAAAGGGAGCACTAGAAGGATGAAAGGCAATTGGACCAAAACAAGTTTCAAACCTGGCCGGCAAGGGTTAAATCCTCTAGCTCTGCATTTAGCACCCAGGGTAAAATGTGGTGGCAGCTAGATGTGAGCTTTGGTGGCCCTGCCCTGACAATATTGCCTCCTACTGCAATCTTCTTCTTTTCTCTTTTTGGCTGGGTTTGCTCACAGCCTGTTGCTTTTCCCAGCTGATAATCACTGTTCCTGTCTTGTCCAAATATTTGAGTTCTCCACTGCACCTTGGGCTTCTCCTTTACAACTTTATGTATTGCCCTCCCAGGAGCACACTGTCTGGCTTCCAAAGCCTTCCTCTGAAATCTGGGTGGAAATATCCATAAACCCACAACTTTTGCACTAAAGCCAGGCCTGTATAGATGTCACCAAGGTCTGCCACTGGCTTGAGCAGTACCTGGCCCCTTGGACAATTGCACTGAAGGCCTATAAGTTCTTAGATGATTGAACTACAGATAGGAGATCTTTGGCAAATATTTTTCTCCTTGGCCCTGGGGTACTAGTCTCAGAGTAAGGTACTTTGCCTCTTACCCTTGAGTTGGTAAATGGTGGGGTCTTGTTGATTTTTGAGAGGCCCTCAAGGAATCTTTCCTATAGTCCTGATTGTAAGCAGGTGGCTTCTTTTTAATAATCTTTTTAACTTCCCCATGTTCATCTGTCCCTACCATTGCAGACCCTTCCAGTCTGGTAAAACTGAAAAATTTTAATATAAATTTTCTCTGCCTTCTTTTTTTGGCCCTTTGCCATAGAGTTGGATAAAAGTGGCTAACAATAGCTATATAATAACCAGAGCATCAGGCTGTCTTGAAATTTCCTCCACCAGATGAAATAAGTACTCCTCTGCTCTTACTCTCAGTTTCAGACAAAGTCTCTAAAAAAGGGCAAAATGCCAACACACTTTTTGCTAGAGTGTAGCATGCATGATTTTTTAGACCATTTGCCAATGTAGTTTTCTTTCCTATTTGGAACTTCTAGATCCTGGCCTTTCCAATCCATACTTCTATCAGCATTCTGGTCTTTTGAGCTCCAACCAGAATCTTCCAACATCCTCAGCTCAGAGTATTCCAAGGCTTCTCCAGCTGGCATCCTCATTTCCAAACTTCTCCTGCAAACTAATTCCAAAGGTGTCTAAACCACATGGTCAGGAAAAGTCACAACAGCAACCCCACTCCTGGTATCAATTTCTGTCTCAGTTACTTTCTCATTGTTGGGACAGAATACCCAACATCTAGAACTTCAGGGAGAAAAATTTTTATTTTAGCTCACAGTTTCAGAGGCCACAGTCCATTTGTAGCCAGGCAACTGGAAATGGTGGAACAGGACCAGATCCAGAGAGTTCTTCATGGCATGGCAGTACACAGCCAAGTCTGGGAGAAAGGGCAGGACCAGCACACACCTCTCCAGGTCAAGCCCCAAGCATCTGTCCCTTTCAGCTAGACCCCACCTCCCAACAGTACACAGCATTCATAGGTACATGAGGCTTGTTGAGGGACACTTCAGATCCAAACCACTGCAAGATAGGTGTGGTGATCTTTGCAAAATAATGTGGATAGAGCAAATGTCAGTGAATGGTAGACTTACAAATGGTTAAAACCATCAAACTTTCTGTTCATTATGTATTTTGCCACAATTTCAACAGTTTATGAATGAATGAATAAATAACCTCAAAAAATAGGAGGAAAGGGCAGAGAACAAACAACTGAATACCACTGGGAGGCCCTGTGGGGATGGCTTTGGACAAGTGGAAAGAACAATTTGTATTGAGAGCAAGTGAAAGTAAAACAGTACAAAGGATGGACAGAAACAGGAATCTAGCAGGCCTGGGGAGTATCCTGGAATCCTAGAACTCTGGGAGGCTAGGGGAGGAGGACTGCAAATTTGAGCCCATGTTGGGCAATTTAGTAGTTTAGCAAGTTCCTGTCTCAAAATCAAAAATAAAAATGGGCTGGGTATGTAAATTAGTGTGAAGGTGCTGAGCTCAACCCTCATTCACACACACACACACACACACACACACACACACACACACACACACACACACACACAAAGTCTAACAGAACAGACACAGCAGTCGGGCTAGCACCTAGAAGGTGAGTCTGCTCCCTTGCTGTGGCTAAGACCTAGCAAATAGATTGGAATTATTCATTCATTCCTTTGTTCAGAGAGGTGCTTCAGCACAAAGGACTATCAGCATATACAAATGCCTTTGTGTGGATTTGAGAACAAGCTCACCTACCCCCTTCCCAGGCAGATACAGCCTTAGGGGTGCAGGGCTTAACCAATGGGCAGGATCTCTGTGAAGTAGGGATTTCAATCCCTGCCCAGACACTCTGAGTGCATTTCATGTTATAAGAAACTTGCATAAATGCACTCATCAGCCCTGCAGAACAGGCACTGTGCTAGACTCTATAGATCTTTCTGCACTATAGAAGATCCAGTATTTGTCCTCATGTACTCAATATTTTCACATTGTGGGAGTAGAGAGAAGAGACGAGAGACGATCGACTAGATAGCATGACCCTGAAGCCTGCTTCTTCAGGGCCCTAAGGCCAGGTATCATGATTGAAAATGATGGCAGAAGTGGTAGGAATTAGGCATTGGTACTGATGACCCGTTGGCAGGTCAAGGACATAGTGTGGGAAAGAGCACACTGAAGCTGTTGACCTGGGGTCCGCGTTGGGAAGGTGCCTGGTCCAGCTGGAAAGAAAGAAGCCCAAAGACAGTGCCTTGTGTAAGAATTCTGTTCACCTGGAATAACTGGATGTTACCCCCAGGCAGATGAAACCCCAGCCAGGTGAAGTCAGTAGCAGAAAAATGTGGTCAACTTTGATTATCTTTGGGTCATCTGTGGGCTAGAATGCCTATAACCAAGTTTTTAAAATACTTTTAAAATTTTTAACTGACACATAAATTATACATATTTATAGGGTGCAGTATGATATTTCAATACTTAATTACAATGTGTAATGATCACATCAGGGTAAGTGGTATATCCATTGTCTCACATATTTATCATTCCTTTGTGTTATAAACATCGAAAATCTTTCTCCTAGCTCTTCGGAAACATATAATCAATTTTTGTCAACCATAGGCTCTCCTTAAATTTAATCAGAGGCTGTCTGACCTGCCTAGTGTGTCCGCTGCATACTACTTTCTCTGCTGTCAACACAAGATAATGATCTTTAGCTTGTCCATGAACGGGGGCAAAGGAATTAGAGTTGGACAAGGGTTCAATTTTCAGCTCTACAATTTATAAACCATGTGACCCCAGATAAGTCTCTATGTCCCCTATCTGTGAAATGAATTCAAAATTATAGCATCTCTCCAGGAGTTTATAAAAATTGACTGTTAGTATCTACAAGGCAGAAAGACAACACCTGTGCAGATGAATGACTGTACGTTGGATGGCATTTCACACTCTCACACAAAACCATGATGTTTGGAATATCAATGCCAGCAAGGTTTGCCAGCAGGCCCCTGATGTGGGGCTACTTGCAAGGTGGTAGGGCTCACCCAGCCTCCCACCCACAGGCACTCAGAGAGCCACTCTGCTGCTTGGCCTCAGAGACCTCTTTTCCCCTTTCGTCCTCCCTCACACCCAGAGGTTGTAAATTTGCCTCTGCTGTTTGTGACAGGGCCTCTCAGAGTATCCAGATGCCAGCCACTGCATTTCTACTGGGCTCGTGGTGACGTGTGTTGGTGATAGACTGAGTGGTACACTGTGGGAGGTGACGTACCTGGGATGAGTTGGGACAAACCGTGGGAGGTGACTACCCCTGACATAGTGTGTGGAAGTGATGCACTCCATGCTGATATGCGGTACTCTGTGGGAGCTGAGGCATGTAGTGATTAAGGTATACACTTCAGGGAGGTGTAGTACCCATGATGCACCTGGTGATGGAGTACAGTGGTGAACTGAGGCTCCCTGTAGTGAGGAGAAATGCTGCGCTCCGCTTCACAGTCCTGTCTTGCTTTTCTGAATCTACTGCATTAGAACTTTGCCAGCTAGAATCCTGTCCCTAGAAATAGATGTAGAATGCTTCCTCTGAATCAGATACTACCCTGTGGACAGCCCCGTGACTTCTCCCTGGGCTCCTCCCTCCTAGCACCACCGGCTGCTGGGTAACACGTTTGTTCTGTGAGAGGCCCACTGACTGTATGTTGCCCTGGGCCCCTGTCCAGACCCTGATGGATGAGGCCATTTATGAGGGGGTGAAGGGACACAGGAGTCACTGTACACATTTACTGTGGGCTCCCGAGTTTTTTCTACCACCATAGCTCCTGGGAATTACAGTGGATAGAAACTGGTCCCTGCTGTCTCAAGGATCTCTATGTGGCTGAAGGCAGAGACCTGCAGTTCCCCTTGGGCGAAGATCACCCCCAGAGGCATGAACCACACATTCATTCAGAGAAAGCAGGTCACTGGCTTGGCCTAGGTGATCTGTGAGGTTTCTTGGTGGTAGCTTTGGAGGAAATATAGGAGAGGGGACAGGGGTTAGGTGTTCCGGGCTGGCTCTCAGAGATTCCAGGAGGTTGGACTCACTGGAGAGATTCTCTAGGGACCCCCAGTGTGATTTTCTGATACCAAGGAGGACCTGTGCAGGCTGACAGAGTCTGTGAGGATTAAACTGTTTCTACTGAGAGGCAGTGGGAGGGGGAAGGTCAGAGAACCTGGCTGCACCCCCCTCTCTCAGTCATAACCTATCATTTCCAGCTGGGGAAGGAGGAAGGCATGGAGGAAGAGGTTGTTTCCTCCAGCATGAGGATGGTGCTGGGAGGGAGGGGAGGAGTTGGGTGGGCTGGACTGCTGCTGGACCAGGCTGGCCCTGGAGGGACCAGCCGTTGGGCAGAAGGATGCTGTTTATTTGACTACGATGTATATTTAAAGGTCTCAGTTACAATGGGCCCCGGGCACTCTTTAACAAGCTGCAGCTGTCTGGTCACTCATTCCCTTTCCTGACATCTTCTCCAGGCTAGTCCTGGAGGAGCAGCCCTCAAGCTCCTCCCTGTGGGCCAGGGCCCTGAAAGGCTGCCTGCCTGACCCCAGCCCCGGATCCACCGTGATGGATGGCGCTGCTGCCCCATGCAGACAAACGTCTTCCTGGAACAAGCCCTGTTTGTTTAAGACAAACAGTCACAACCTACACTGATGAAAGTCCCTCCCTTGACAACGGCCCTGGCCTCACCTGCCACCCGCCAGCCTTCCTGCCCCTGGACACTGGGAAATGACACAATAAGGGGCTGGGAAGTGATAATTACCAGGGCTCAGAATGGGTCAGAATGGGATCTATAGGAACAGCAGGGCTTAGACCTCTTTGGAGGTGCGTTGGAAAGAACCAACCCACCATCGGGGAGTCAAGAAGCAGTGGGCATCACAGGAAGGTGGGGCTATTGCTTCCTCTGCAGAAGTTTCTGTTTCCTTGGTCTCAGATCCCCACAACAGAATGACCTGGTTTGTGGGACCAATGGTTCTCATCTGTGGTTCACCCCAGGAGATTTTAAGAACTCTTGGTTCAGCTGGGTTCCAAACCTCATCATTTTCCCTCTTAAATCCTTCAAATGATTGGAACCTGCCGCAGAGCCAGGGGCCATTGATTTGGGTGGTTCCCAAGGTCTCTGGCTCTATGGCTCATTAAATCCTCCTTGAAAATTCCTGGTTTCTTAGCAAACACCTCCAGAAAGCTGTCAATTTGCAGTCTGTGGGCCTCAGAAGTTCCTTTACCAGGGCCTCTTAAACAGACCCACCTGCGCTGGGACCCGCTGGACACCAGGGCGTGTCTGGCCCAACTTGGCTTTGGAAACAGCCTAACTATGGAACGTTATATTTGGGAAGAACCCAGCTCCGGTGGGAGATACTTTGTACATATAAAGTGGTGGCAAAGTACAGGTGAAATAGTTAAAGTTGGAACCTGAGTAGACCCTCTGTGTCCTCAGGTTGCAAACTGTACGGGCAAAAGTCAGGGTTTGTTTTTTGTTTTGATTTTTTTGTATCTTTCTGACTTAGCAATAAATGACAGTGTGGATGGATGGATGGATGGATGGACGGATGGATGGATGGATGGACTTTTATACCAGGTAAACTTCCTTTCCTTATTTTGGGTACTCATCACTGGATTGTGCTGTGGGTCATCTAGGCTGTCATCACCTCTGTCACCACTGTGAATAATGGAGAGGCAGGGTGAGGAGTGCAGTGGGTATTGAGAGAACCTGTTAGCCTTGGGACTTAGGGAAAGTGCATTAATAAGAAGTCAGCACCCGAGGCCGGTCCTGACAGGCCTGCCTGCTTTGAACGGAGAAGCCAGACTCCATGCCTCTTGTCCTCTGCTGTGAATTCATAGGTATCTCCATCCCATCAGTTGGCATAGCCAGGAAAGTTAGATGAAAGGTCTTCTGGCCAAAAAAAGGTAATTTCTGTTGAAGAAGGTTGTGGTCCTGAAGGCATAAGGTGGGAAGAGAGGGCTTAGTGCTAGGTAAGAAGAGGTACTGGTGCCTGAGTCTTTATCTGTACAGCTGGAACAAACTCTTTTTTACTTAAATACCACCTAACACTCAACCAGCCGCCTTGTTTGCAGCTCCCACCTGGAGCTCCCAACCAGAAGTTCTGGGCAGGCTCTCTGTGTGGCTGAGGGTGCAAAGGTGAAAGGTAAAAACCTGGTCTCCAGGAACTCACTCCTGCTGTCAGGGAAGGTGCCAAGGCTGGTGACCCATGGGAGAAAGAAATGCCCACATGATGGAGATGTTGGGTGGCCCCACAGAGGGGAGACCTGTAAGGTCAGCTGGAGTTCTGAATGCCTGCTTAAATGCATAGGAGAACCGGTTGTGCAGACAGGGTTAGGGGCCCTCTGAGTAGTGGACGGTGGGGAGGCACCTGAAGGGACAGCCACACAAAGGGAGGGAAGTGATCCACTGCGAACAGTCAAATGTGTGTGGAAGTCAGCTGCTTTGGGGAAAAGGAGATGCAGCTAGGCTAGAAGGATAGAATCGAATGCCTTTTTGTCAAAATAGTTTAAAGCAATTCCCTCAGGAAGCAGTAATCCATTTCAGTCCTCCTCACTCAGTGCTGATTTGCCCAAGTTGCAGGGAGATCTGGTGCCGATTACCAGGTTTCAGTGCATTAGGTAATGCAACAATAAAATCTGGGTCATTGCAGCACAAAGTCCCCTTTATTTTGACAAGTGTAGTTTTTACTCTGAAGTGTTATCATAAATAATTAAATTAAACCAGTAAATGGCTTGTAGTATGGCTTTGCTGAAGTAACAAAGTCTCTGTAACCCCAGACACCGACCCACTCCTTTGGGGCATTCTTGGCTCAGAAACATTTGAGAATTTTTTCGGAAATCAAGAATATTCAAACTTGTTGAGGGAGAGAGGTAGGGTAGAAGGCTCATTCCTCTGTACCCTGCAGCCCCCCTTTTCGCCAGGGTTCCCCCATTCTGCTATACCCATCCTGTTACTTGACCTGCAGCAGTGTGGACTGGTAAAGGGGGTCACTCACCAGCCCTGGACTGGCCTGGAGTGGAAGGGACTGGGGATCCCAGTGCACACACAGGGCAATCTTTTCTCACAATGTCTGCTCAGGCAACAGGGCATTTGCAAGTAGGCACCTCCCTTCCAGTCTTAGGCTAAAGGGTTTGCAGGCAACCAATCTCCACTTTCGACTCTCACCATTTTATGGACAAAGAAACTGAGGCCCAGAGAAGGGAAAAGACTTGACCTATTGCTTGTTGACTGATAGGGAAGGGCCACAGGCAGAGTATGAGAAGACTCAGAGACTCAAAGGGAGAAAGTGCTAGACACACAGGAGCTGTGGTCAGAGAAATGAGGAGGGGAGGGAGGCAGGAAGGAGGGAACGGTAAGAAGCAGGAGGAAGGGCTGCTGGACAGAAAGCAGCGCTGAACCGAGTTCAGAGGAGGCAGCCCTGAAGAATATCACCAGGCCCCTCAGCCAGACCTCGCCACTGCATCTGCTCAGCCCCTAAAGTGAGTGAGAAGGAAGAAGTGAAATCTCTGCTGGTGGGAAGGAAGAAAGGTGCTCGAGAGAAAACCCAGAGGCAGAGCACGCCAGTTAAGAGCACAGAGAGATTTCAGTCTCTCCCCAAGGTGAGTGGGGTCATCTTCCGCCTCCTCTCCCATCTGCCGTCCTCCTGCACTCTGGACTTCCAGGTATCCACTTCCCTCCTCCTCCTCAGGGCCCTCAGGGAAGGTGACAGCTCACAGGGACTTGGTGCTGCTGGCCTGATGGCGGAGGGGCAGCGTCCACCGCCTGCAGGACTCCATGCAAGGACGACTCTGTTCGTAAGATAGAAGTTCTGGTGGGAGGTCCAGGACCTCAGAGATGAGGCAGCACTGGGGAAGAGGCTGACCAACAAGTGTGCCGGGCCAACAGGCCTCTAGAGCACCGATGAGCCCATCGGGACACGCTGCCTCACAGCCCCCATGGCCTATACCTCAGGCCGGCTGTTTTTCATAGCACCTTGAGTGGAAAGGAAAGCATGTTTTTCTAACTCCATGGAACTCTGAGCTATGTAAACAATGGAGATGGAACTTGGAACAAAAATCACCTACAGGGCAGACGGAGCAGCGCAAGAAATCTCTAAGGGGAGCAGGCCAAGGCGCCGTCGGCCTGAGGTAGCATTTAATAGGGCGCACACGCTCAGATGTTGGTGAGATACAGGGTGGGGTGGGCTTTTGCACCAGGGCTGTGGGCCTGCTTTCGGAGGTGATGAGGGGGAAGACCCACACCTGGTGAGCTGCGTGACCGCCCTCTTCTCCTGACATGCACGCAGTCCTTCATGCACAGACCGGGGAAGGGCATTGAGCTCAGCTACTAACAAGGCCTATGTCACTGAGCAGCTGTCGGTCCCCCCAGCCTGCGGGTCCCCTTCATCTTCCGCAGACTTACGAGGTTCTAGGTTACCTCTTAAGTGGGAGGAGCAGGATGGGGAACAGAGGGAGAGGTGCTCTGCCTAGTGGGTCCCCAAAAACTGCTTCCAGAAACCCACTGCTAAATTGAGTCCTCGGAGACCTCACCTCCATAATGTCCTCCCTTCTGTGAGGGGTTATGTACTCCAAGATGAGCCCCAAAGCTACATCCTGGGGTGTCCAGCCCTTTCGACCCTGTTGTACCATGTCACACTCAAACTTTATCTTAAATCTGTCCCCTTTGTGCAAATCTGTATCTAATTTATTTCTGTGCCCATATAACATACATACAGTAGGTGCTCAATAAATGCTTTTCTGATAGAACAAGGGATCTCTACACCAGGCCTGATATCCCTCCCTGTCGCAACGACTTCAGTGATAGCCTCAGTTCTCTGGCCCTGCCTACCCTTGACCTAGAAGGACCACTGCGGGGAAGACCCACCTTCGTAACCCTCAACCCAACCTGTGTTCTCACCGGGCACCACTGGATCCTGTATTCCCTGCACCAAGCAGGTCTGTGGCTACTGCATTCATTCCCTGTCAGGCTCTGTGGGATGTGTGTGGCCAGGTTGGGGGAAGGAGACTTTAAACAAACAGCCCCTGGCCCTAATCAGTGCCAACGCCACCCCCCTTAGCCACAGCCAGCTTGCTGGACCCTGTGACAAGGAGCCAGCAGAATTCATTTAGCGAAAACGGATTTGGTACTCTGCCTCTTGCTCCCCCAGCGGGACCAGATAGCGCCTGAGCGCCCCTCCTGCTTTCCTTCCCCATTGGGCCTTTCACCCCCTAATCCACCAAGTGGGGAACGGTCACGTGGGCCCCCAGCTCTCGACAGGAAGCTGTCGGCACCGCCGGCTCACAGAGCCGGCTCCCTCGCTGCCGCCGCCGCTGAGAAGGCAGCCTGCCTTCCCCCAGCCCTGCTTGTTGAAACCCAACCCCGGTTTCCAGCTGCAGCTCGAAAGAGCCCCGGGCCGGCCTCCCCGGGGACCCTGCAGCCTACAGATCTCACGGTCAGGGAATTTTCCCTGAGCAGTGTTCCAAGCCGGCAGAGCCAGCAGAACAAAGGGCAGGGAGAGGCGACAGCGACTGTCTTCCCCTTCTTACTGTGCGCCCACCCCCATCCCGGGCAAGGGCCATCCGGGATGGGAACAAAAACCATCCTGGCCACGCTGGCCTTGGGGGCCGCCGCAGCCCCTGCCCCTGTTTCATCTAGCTGTGTCCTCCCCCTGGCCCTGCCACCCCAAGGGCCAACTGTGATGGGGACAGTGTCAGAGTCAAGTGTTGCAGAGAAAGGAACGTGGCTGGATTTCCAGAACTCACAGATTTCTCTACCTGGGGAAAAGGGAATTTACACCAGAACAATTGGGAGTTTTGTTATTATTCCTAAGAACAGACCATTCCTTAGCCTCCATAAGGCCCTGTTTATAGCGTAGGGGCACAAGAGAGTAAAGAGATCCCATAAGCCAAGCACTAGTTCGAACCCTGATCAAAACACTTACTGGCTGCATGGCTGGTCCAGCTCTAGGGACACCCCAACTCCCTTGTGGCACCGACAGGAGGAGGAATAAACAACTGTGAACCTCATTTCCCCCATCTGTAATATGGGACCCATGTCGTTGGCCACGCTTACCTTCCTTCATGCAGCAGACATGAAATACCTACTATGTGCCGGACGCGAAAGTCAAACTGAAAAACAACAGGATCTCCACTCAGGGATCACATCAACTAATAGGTATGTAGGTGCTTGGAAACCTGAAATGTTGTAATAAATAGATAAGGACCAGCTGTAATGATCTCATTATTCTGGGAATGGGACTGCTAAAGTGATTTTTAAAGTTCTTAAAAACAGTTAAGTAAGCCAGACCTGTCTCCGTAATCTGGCCTGCACTATTTATTTGCTTAGCAAACCGTTCCTTCATAGATAGTGCAAAAGGAAAGGATACAGACCTGCCCAAGGCAGAATTTTCCCCAAATTCAGAGGGAATGGGGTCTGAATTAATTAGGTCTTTCTGTAGCTTAATGTATAAACCTGGGCTCAGGAAATTTGGCCTTTAAAGCAGGTGCCCTTTCAAACGAGTGGGTTTCATGTGACTATTTTAACTTGGGCTTCATTACCCTTTATGGGCTGCAGGAGGAGTGGGGGAGCGGGAGGGAGAGATCTGGTGTGAGTCTGCCTCTGTGAGTGGGGAGCAAGAAGATCCCTTGGGTCCCCAGCAGCCCTCTCCCAGCCATGGCTGGCTGGGATAGCCTGCCTACCTCCCTAGGGAGTTAAATTCACACCTACAGTTCCAGATTTCATCACTTGCAGGTGAGGGTAGGGACCGAGGCTTCCAGTTCCACCTGACTGGGATCTCATTGTTCTCTGACCTCTAGTCTGCTTGTGGGCAGTTTCCAGACTTCCCAGCCACGAAGGCCCTCGTAGGCACCAGGTCACACAGGACACACTAGCTCAAGAACTTCCTCTGCCTAGGTGGCTTACCTGAAGCACCCTCGGCCTTACCTGAGCTGCCTCCAGCTCTTGATCTTTCCCACCTAGTCTGGTGACCTGATCGGCCATTCCAGGTCCATTGCTCCTTTAGACAGAGCCGCTGTAGCCAATCCCAAATGAAATTTGGAAGATTCAGTATGAAGAAGTAATACAAATGCCTAATAATTTTTATATTGATTACATGTGGAAATGATAATATTATGGATCGATTGGGTTACATAAAATATATTATTAAAATTAATGTCACCTGTTCTTTTCTTTTTCAGAGCTGGGATTGAACCAAAGGCCTCAAGCCCAGGGCCTCACACATACCCCAGGCTACTGCTGTATGCCGAGTTACACCCCTTGCCCTCTTTTTCACTCTCTAATGCAGCTACTAGAAAATGTGAGACTACACACGAGGCTCCCACTTGTGGCCTGCATTTTATTTCTGTTGGACGCTCTGCTCTGGTGCAGGACGCAATGAAGAGCACTCAGGCTGGTGGTGGGCAGATCTGCCTTCTAGTGCTGTTTCATATATGACTTCTCTAAGCCCCAGCTTCCTTTGTTTCAAGTGGAACTGAAAGTATCTGCTTCGGATGGTTATTGGGAGACCGAGGCGGGCTAACAGCTGGGAGAGCAGCCCAACACAGTGCGCTCCATGCGGGTTGGTCTCCTCCTCCGTCCTTCCCAGATCTCATTTTGAAACACCCCCTGGAGCAGTGGTTCTCAAGCCTGGCTGCACTGTTCGCTTGAGCTTTTTTTTTTTTTTTAAATATTTCCATGCCTGGGTCCTTGTCTCATGATTGGTCAGGGCCTGGACAGCTGCCTAGTGTAAAGCTGCCCAGGTGATTTTACTTCATAGCCTGGGATGAGAATCTCTGCCCTGGAAGAGCTGTTCACCCCTTGCCCGTGCACCCCCTCTGACCTTCAGGCTTTGCAGTGGCAGGGGTTCCTTTAGTATTTGCATGTGTGTCATGCTGTTTAACGATAGCTAACATTTTTGAAAGCTGACCAAATGTCTGACACTTTTCTACATTGTTTCTAATCCTTACCACAACTCTGCAACATAAATTAGATTAACCCCATTCTGCAGATGAAGAAGCTGAGGTTAAATAGGTGGAAATTGCTCATTTATTAAACAAGTGGAGGGGAGGCAGGGCAGCCCTCAGCCTCAGGTAAATCTAGCCAGAGCAACAGCCATTGATCCCCAGGCTAGATGACCCTTGATTTAAATTCTTCAGTAAGTAGAATGTAAACTTCTAGGGGTAGAGAGGTTTCTTCCTGTTTGTAGCAGGTCTCAAAAGAAGAATTCAGCAGCGCTTGATAAGTATCAGATACACCTGGGGTGGGGGGAGTGAGGATCCTCATGCCTGCTGATGGAAGGGAGATCCCTGGGGGTGGGAAGGATTGTTGGGTGCTGTGCTCCAAGCCTTGGGCCTGTGAAGCCAGGCTGCCTTCCCCAAGGAAGTCTTTAATAAGTACAGGAAAGCTTCAGAAAGGACAGCTGGCAGTTGTAGAGACTTCTCTGTTGCTAACCCAACATTCTCTAGCAGTGTGTCCTGGAACTTTCTGTCCCAGGAATGCTGTTCAGAGCCCAGGTCTTGCAGAGGTAGGCAGGAGGCCTGATTTTGGGGACCCCTGAGTCTAAGGCAGGTGTCTCATATCCACTCTAGTGATGCCTACCTTCCTAGTCTGCCTGGATTTTTAGGGTCAGTCCCGGGGCCATGTAATTTTCTTTTCATAATTGGTTATTTATTAAAGCTTGAGCCAAAGTGATTCTCTATTCTACCTTCAAAAGTATAACTTTGCTCAAATCTGAGGTTAAGGCAACTTTGCCTTCTCCAATGCAATGAGTTCTCTTGAAGGGTTCAGGAGGACTGGCAACTTGCACAGTGGCATGGAAAGACAATCACAGTGTCATGACAAGTGGTAGGAACTCTGGATTTACGTTCTGGAAGCCACATCATTACAATTATTATTATTTTTTTAAAACAAAAAAGAAGAGAATGTAAATAATGTTACCAGTGGTTGTGTTGTGCAACTGTTGAGCAGGCTTTTTCTATTTGCCAAATTTTCTGTGATGTGTTGAAATGACTTTTGCAATAAACAAAAAAATTCCTTTGGAGTGATCTGTCCCAACAAAAACTGCACGAATTTATCTCTACTCCTTTGTCCTCTGTCACAGTCCCAAAAACTGCAGAATTTGATCTCAACTCCTTTGTGCTCTGTCTCAGTCCAGGTCACTTTGCCCTCTATTCCTTCCTAGGAGGTGACAAGAGCAGAGGGGGCAGGCCAGGGGCATGCTGGAGAGCCTGCAGGCCTGTGCCCTGGGGGGATGCTTCAGGCACCTTTCCCATAGGCCCTCTGGAATTCTGAAGGGCGGTGCTTGACTCACCCCAAAATGCTCTCCAGGAGCAGGATCCTCTAGGTTCCAAGTCAGGCCTCTCTTCTGGCTGTAGCAGGAAGCAAAGTAGGAGACCCACCACAGCAGACTCCATCCCCCCTTCTGTGCCCCCCCCCC